>CM021101.1:430050675-430491688 GCA_007115665.2 Sequoiadendron giganteum | reverse complement strand
TGAAACCTCAAGAAAACTCCATAACTCTATCCAAACTCCTTTGAATGACCTCAAATCAGTGGCAAATGAACCCTCTCAGCTAGGCATACAAGTTCATGAAGCAAGCCACCACCAATAGGTCTACAAATCAAAGGCATGTTTCCCAATGCACCCAAACCAAGGAAGTACAACCCCCTAAGAAGGGCGACCAGCAGCAAAAATCAGGTTCTTTGAAAATTATGAGATTTCAATCAAAGGGGCACTCATATGCTAGGAACCCAATGAACCAATACCCACAAAATTCTTCCAAGTCTCTGGAACAATACAAGCATAAATGTGGGTCAGCAATAGACTGAAAGAGCACTCCAAAAACTCCAAACAACAAATAACACACCAAAAATGTCTCTAGAAAACATCAAAGTCACACCAAACTGAAAACACAAAAGAAGCCATCACCAATGAAGCTCAATCTACAGACTTTGAATGAAGAAGCAGTCACTATTCAACTGGGAGTTATCTTGCAAACTCGAAACTGAAGAACTAGGAGTTGTACCAACCTCGAAGCAAGAGTTTGAAACCAATTCGGCAGCACTTCGTTATGATAGAAATGGATAACCAAATGAGAGGGAGAGGGGTTCTATTTATAAGCTTCAACCCCAAAAATTCAAATCCTCAATTCCCTCCAAAATGGGACACCCAAATGAGGAGAAATAAAATATTCATTTAAAACCTCTTTGACCTTTCAACCTTGGCGTCCAACTTCACTTAGCAAAATTAAACTTTATAAAATGCAATTATCTTCCAATTTGGGTGACCACATGAGAGACTACATTTTAAAACAACTTAAGTCATAAGCCTAGGCGTGGGGGGGCCAAAAGCAACATTAGAAATAAAATTACTTAAGTCATCACTTTCCTTTTTTGAACTCCATGAAAACTGGAGAAGCCTTTGCCCAAAACTAAACTACCTCACTGCCAGAAATAAAGCCAAGTGTTGAACTGCTACCAAACCACATTGCTAAAAATAGCAATTACTAAAAATAGCATATTGCTAAAAATAGTGACTCTAGACACTGTTTGGGCACATTTCAGGTAGCCGTCGTAACTTACTAAAAATAGTAAGTACGAAAATGGTCACTGATGAAAATGCATGCGACACCCCACTGAAGCTCTCTGAAAACCCAAAAAAAATATTGCCAAGCTCCTGCAACCATCCACTGAAAACTCAGAAAGATATCTCCTAGAAAATAGGAGATCCTAATTCAACTTACAGGCCTCCGAAATAGGCTAACAGTCGCAGATAGGACTAGTGCCGAGAAGGGGACATTACAAAGTCTTTCCCTCCAATTGTATTCTTTTCACTTTTTATGTGGAATCACTTTATCCTACTATCCCCACTGCTGAAGGTCTTCTTGCCCTTCGCGCTATGGTTTTGAAGTATTTTGAGTTAGAAAATCTTGATCGTGGTCTTATCGACATGATTATGGGCCTTGTTGAACTTGTCATTCGTGAACACTATTTAGAGTTCGATGGTGTCTTCTACAAGCAGATTCGTGGCACTACCATGGGTAGTAACTTTGTTGTAGTTTATGCCTATCTCTTCTAGTGCCATCTTGAATGACAACTTTTGGCTAGGTTCCCTCCTTGTCTTGCTTATTATAGGAGGTTCATTGATGATGCCTTGGGTGTCTGGACTGGTGATGAGACCTTACTGTTTGATTTCTTTCAACAATATCAAAGTTATCTTGAAATCAAGATCACTCTGACTGTCTCCACCTCCTCACTCGATCTTCTTGATATCACTTTCTTCAAAGGTGAGCGCTTCCGAAGCTCCGGTGTCCTAGACACTACTAAATGCTTTTAGAAACCTTTGAATGCCTATCAATATATTCCCTTTTACTCATGGCATCCTACTCACTAGAAGAAATCCTTTATCATTAGCGAGCTCAAGAGGTATCTTCTTCAAGAGTCTGACCCCGTTGGTTTTACCAAACTCGAGATTGTTGTATTCCCGGCTTCGTGCATGAGGTTACCCTAAGAGGTTTTTGTTGTCTTGTTCAACAAAGTTTCTCAAAAGGATAAGCCAGTGCTTCTCAATCAAATGTTCAACGGCATTCCAAAGAGAAAAGGGACCCCCCTTGTTCATAAGCTTAACTATAGTTCATCTACTAGGGCTTTAAACTTGGGGGTTTCCCTAAACCCTGCACTTCATCTACTTTGCCAAGAAGTTCCCGCACTGCAACATATCCCACATCCGAGAATTTGTTTGAGGAACCCTAAGAAATTAGGTTCCTTTATTCTTCGCAGCAGATTTCTCTCAAGGTCTTAGCCCTCCCTTTCATTTCTCTATTGAAACCTAACATTTACTTTTGTTAAAACATCTCATTTGGCCTAAAAACTCAAAAGTTATCATCTTGATATCTTTTCTAACTCATAGTCTTTCACCTTGGTCATTGGCGGTGTTTTCCTATTTGCTCCGTCTCATAGGAAAACATTTTAATTAATAATCTATTATTGAATTTTTCCCTTTTAATTAATTAATTAAATTTTAATTAATCATTTTTAATTAAAAGCTTTTATTATGCTTTTAATTTTCAAAGTTTAAGTTTTTAGAAAAAGTTTAAACCTTTTAAATAATTTTAAATTTTTGAATTTTAAACGAATTAATTTTAAGCTACTTTTATAAGGGATTTGCCCCCCTCTTTATTAGGCGGGGCGACCATATTATATGGCGCCCCCTTTAATAAAAAGGGTTGCAACTTATTGAAGCCAACCCCCTAATTTTTGGCATGGTCTTTGAAACGGTAAGGGGTTGATGGCTATATATATGCCTCACCCACTTCAATTTCTTTTCATAAACTCACTTCTCACTTAATTCTTTTTGCTATTTTCCTGCAATCTAACTAATGAGGGGTTTTGATCCCCAAAACATGTTTTAGGCATATTTCAGAAAATTCTCATGCGATAATTTATGAAGTTCTATGTTGTTTTATGAAGAATTATAATCGGTGAAGCTATCCAAGAATTTATTCTGCGACATTCGAGTATTCATTTTCCCAAGTGTTCCTTACACTTCAGGTATTTTTCTATTTGATTTCTTTCCGGTTTTGCTGCCAATGATATTTTAAATTTTTAAAACACTTCAAAGTTTTATAGCACCATTCCATTTCACGCAACCAAGTAATTATTTTTTTGTTTTAAAATATATAGTTTGATTTCTTTGTCTCTTCAATTTTTGCATATAGAAGTATATAGATTTTAAAGTTAAACTCTCAATTTAGAATACTTAATTTGTTTATTTTATTTGTTTTAAATCTTCTTATTGGAAAAACATGATAGATGCCAATACTATTTGTAGGATAGGGTTCAAAGCCCGTAATGATGAGAAAATAAATAGCTCCATTTTGAGCCAAAAGGTGGCTGATATGAAAGCCATAATTGACGAGCAACATGACATATGGAAGAAGAAAGGTTGTACCATCATGACTGATGGTTGGACCAATAGAAGAAATAGAACATTGTTGAATTCTCTTGTCTCTTCTTCAAGTAATTATACATTGTGAAATCCATTGATTTAGTGATTAAAATTTCTAATTTCTAATTTACTAAATCACTGATTTTTTATTTTTTTCAAGTGGCATAGTATTCTTGAAGTCAATTGATGCTTCAAGGAACACAAAAAATGTTGAGTTCCTTTGTGAGGCTTTTGAGGGATTCTTGGCTAAGGTGGGTGAGGAGAATGTAATGCAAATAGTTACAAATAATGCAGCAAATTATGTTCCTACAAGTAGGCTTCTTATGGATAACCGCCCATCCTTGTTTTGGATTCCTTGGGCTTCTCATTGCCTTGACCTCATATTGGAAGATCTTGGAAACATTCCATGGATCAAAATATATGTAGACTATGCTTAGAATATTTATTAATACATATAAAATCATACTTGGGTCCTCAACCTAATGAGGAAATTCACAAACAAGAAAGAGTTGGTTTGTCCTAGAATAACCCACTTTGCAACCAATTTTATCACATTGCAATCCTTCTTCAATCAAAGGCCACTTTGAGGCACATGTTTGTTAGTGAGAAATGGTCTACATCATCATATGCAAAGACTAATGCAAGGGCTAACGTGGTTGATAGGATCCTTGATGAGCACAATTTTTGACAACTAGCCAAGGAGATTGTAGAGGTGAATTTTCATTATATTTTGGTTCATATTTCTGTTTCATTTTCTTATTTTTGTTCACACTTATGTTAATGTTTCACAATGACTGCAATTCACAAAGCTTTTAGTTGTTCTCTTATGATATGTTGATGGAGAGAAACCCACAATGGGCTACATATATGAGGACCTGGATAGAGCAAAGGAGGCCATTAAATCGATTTATTTTGTGTTGAGGATAAGTCTTGTCCCATACAGGGGATCATTGATCAATGATGGTACCCATTTCCTTAATCCGACATTCCAATTCCACCCAAATTTCAATGCTGATAAGGAGATCCTAAGTGGGCTCTACACAATTGTAGAGTGGATGGCACCTGATTATTTGCTTGGACCGCAAAGAATCATTGAGATAGAGAGTTTTAAGCTCGCACAAGGAGATCATTTTGCATGATAGATATGCAAGACAACTTGGACAACATTACAACCAACTAAAAATCTATTAAAGGCATAATTTAAGTTTGAAAATTAAAACTTTTTCATTTTTTATGTTAATATTGAAACTCAAAAGTTAGACAATGAGATTAATATTTTTCTTCTCATTTCAAATGCGTGGTGAGAAAGGTTTGGTGCTAAGGTGCCAACTCTTCAGAGGATTGCAATCCATGTCTTGAGCCAACTGTGCAATCCTTCAAGATGCAAACACAATTGGAGTGTGTTTGAGCATATACACTCCAAGAAGCAAAATAGGTTGTTAGTGTAAAAGTTGAATGATCTTGTGTATGTTCATTACAACATTCACCTCCATCACAAACGAACCTTGGGCATTGTCTTATCTCCCATCATTGTAGAGTAGGTTGATCCATAATCAAATTACATCACCAAAGTTGAGGATTCTATCTTCAACAATGACAACCTTGCATGGGTTAATCAGGTGGATCGAGAGGTAAAAGCAGTAACCATGGCAAAGCACAAGGAGAACACTTGGATGGTGGTTTCACTAAGACAAGAAAATACCATGGTTGCATCATCATCCAAGACCTATCTTAGATGCCAACGTAGGACTTGTCGTGATGTTTGAACGAGTGGTCCAAACTCCTCTAAGCAATAGACTTATATTTTTAGTTTTGATATTTGTTTTGATGCCATGGATTTTATGATCCATGAAATTTGTATACATTTGACAATATTTATAATTTATATATCTAACAATGTCGTTTCTTTCAATTAAAAATTAAGATCCACTTCTATACTCGTGTGATCAATGTATACTTGTGTATGTGATCAAAATAGATTCTATTTGATTAGTTTATTGTGTCTTTAAAGTTTATTTATTAAAGGATTCATGAACCAAGTTGTAAATCTTTAAAAATCTCTACATTTCATGATTTTTTCAATTTGCCAAGTCTAGGCACCAAGTCCAATTCCAAGTCTAGATCAAAATCAGCTTACCAAGTCTAAGGCGAGTCTGAGTTTTGTAACTATGATTTCGAGTGGATGATTGCTGTTATAAATCAAACCAATCAAAGAGTTTGTTATATTTTGGAGAGTTTCAAAGTTTTCAACATTGGTCTAGGAGTTCACAGCATCTATAATTGTTCCAACAGCTGCAACACAATTTGGGAGTCACCATAAAGACCTAGCACCAACCATACAACTTTTATTTGGTTAAATCTGCATTAATTACAGTATGGTTTCTCATTATTCAAGCAGCCATACATAGAACCTGTGTTGAAATTCATCGTTAGGGCCACCATACAGCCACATCATTTTGTGTTAGTATTTGAGTTGATCATCTACTGTTTCAGTACAATTACATCATTTTGTGTCAGTATTTGAGCTGGTCATCTATTGTTTCAGTATCTGGATATTGTTGATGGTTGTAAGCAACCCCTTGCTGCTGTTGTACTATTTTATTTTGCTAAATCCATTCAGCCTAGTCTCCACAATGTTTCTTCAAAGAAATAGTTTCTGCATTCATTTGAATCCATTCATAGATATGGTATCAAAGACTCCATCTTGAGTAAAGTGTATTGAGAAGTTATCTAGAGCACAAAGAGTTATCTCTATAGGGTTTCAATTCAGTGTTGAGATTGAGAGGTTATTTTACATCTATATTTCAATTGTTGTCTTGATATTGTTTGTTTTCTCTCCTTAAAGGATTGAGGTGTTTCTCTCTCGTAAAACCCCTATAAGCTTACTCTAGATCGTCAAAATTTCTCACTCTTCAAATAAATGCCAAAATTCCACGGCTTTTCTGTTCGAGATGGTGTTGAAAGAATCAATGAAGCCAGTATGGAGGGACAATTTGAGCTACCTCTTGTGCAATCAATAGAAGGAGACTTAGATATACAAGAAATATCTAATATTCATACTTCAAAACTAAGTCACAAGGTTCAAATTCAAGTTTGAGTTCGGCAACATTGAAATTCGAATGAACTTCAGCAAGGAAAAAATTCAAAAAAAAACAAATTCAGCATTAAATTCGCCTTATGTAATTTTTTTAGAAAAAGAAATATAAGTAATATATCCACAAAATTGTCAAAATAGTTTAACATTGATAAATAAATTAATCTAGTACCATTTTATTAAAAAAAAATTGCAAACCCTAGAAATCGCTTTAAAAATCCCTAAAAAACAGTTTTCAATAATATATTTTAATGAAAACAAACAGCACTTTTTTCCGTACGAAGAAATTTAGCGAACTTCAACGAATTTCAAATTAATATTTCATATTCGATAAAATTCGAACTCCATGCATAAAGTTCACCGAACCTTGTGACTTAGCTTCAGAAGAAGTCATTGAAGGCCATGTAAGTAACTATGAGCCTCCTCAATTAAAAGTGGACACAGCATATAAGAAAAATGCTGTCCAACATTGTTGAAGAATTTCATTTCAAAATCTACTTTAAGCATTTTGTCATTCCACAAATGAAGATAGTCGAATTAACATTAGAATATGATCCTAAGAAAACTTTCCAAACCGAAATGGTATCTCTCTTCTTGAAGAAATAGATTATATCAAAAAACACAAGGATGTGAATTTTGTGCATTTTGGAGCCATCCAGGTCAGTATAGGGTCATGTATTCTTGAAAACATTCAACCTATGTGTTATTTAGCTCTCTATGACAGAAGACAAGCAGATTACAATCATGCCTATCAGATATCCAATCTCCCCAAATTAACCAAAAAACATTTCTGCTTTACTTATTTTCCTAATCTTACAGTAACAACTAGAGATAAAGGTTGTTCAGAAGTAAAATATGGATCTTTAAATTGTTGGGGTATATTTACTTCCTTATATGGTTTGAACATGTTTGGTAGATTCAAATATGCTTCTGTGAACATACAAGTCTTGTATTCTATGATGAATACAAATAATCCTGCTATTCTTGAAAATTTACCGTATGCTAGAGCAATGCATGATGAAGTGCAACTACAAAAGGGACATATCAATAATATTGATATTCCTTCAAGATAGAGACTTGATTGGATGCAACATGTCACACCAAGATTATTAGGATCTACCAAACCAGTCCATAATACTAGTCAGAACCATATAAGTATTATACCAAGATCTATTTCTACCACAAGTTATTCATCAAATCCTTTTGAAGAACAATTCCATAGTGCTAGATCGATCCTCTTTCAGTGCCTCATCTAGCAAAAAGAAAGCACACTTGTTTGTAGAAATGGAAGACATCCCTTTAAATACAAGACCAGATCCATTAGAATCAGTAGCAAGAGATCTAGAAGATCACTTCCTTGATCTTTTAAGACCAAGAAGAAAAGAAAAGGGAAAGAAAATTATATCAAATCACCCTTTCTGCAATATGGTGAATACATTGTCAAGGAAAAGAAACTTTAGAATGGTACAAAGAACAGGAAGACATTCTACAAAAATGGCAGATGGCCTCCTCTCCGAGGCAACTACAAAAATGAACATGGAAAAATAAGTCTTTTTCAGTATGCTTTCCAGCCGCAATCCTCAGAAGAATCAGAACCATCAAATGAGTTCAAACATAGGAATTATATTACTAGATTTTGTGAGCATCTACAACAAAATATTGATGATTTATGTCTTGATGTTATATCTATTAAAGATTTTGTAAATATTATCCATCATAATGTACAAAATTCAGGAAATATAGCTATTGATAACCACAACAGCTTGAAATACGTCAAAACATATTTGGCTAATAATCATTACCCAGATTGATCAAATATTGAATAATCTACATATAGATTTGCTGATGATATCACTACTATCATAGATAAAGTTCAGCCTTTAGAAGAAAGACATGAAGTTGTATCAAAAAGGTTTGAATAAGTAGATACTTCAATAAAAGATCTCTCAGCATCTTTAGATTGGTTGATTAATCAAGAAAAGAAACCTACAACCAGTGCTCTTGTGATTCCTACATTATCAAAACCACATGAAAAGAAAGAAAAGCAATCATTAGACACACTAATGATGATGAGGACTATATATCCTATACAACAGTGGTAACTAGTCATAGATAATGTTGAAGATCCATTCCAACTAATACAAAATTGGATCAACACTAATTGGATCCATATCCTACATTATAATTGGAGCCTTATCTGGATCAAATTCAGAAAATACTTGCAAATTGGTTGTTAACTAGATGTGGGGAATTGTTTATGACTGGTGATTTCACAAATCAAAAGCTGAGAAGGATGCAAAATTTTATCAAAGATTTGTCACCCAAGTCCAGACAAACCCTCAGACTGGACAACAACAAGTACAAGTGCAATTACCAGCCCTCAATTGTCTATTAGAATTATTGATTAATGAACTTTTCCCTAAAGATATTTTGTCAAGCATGGATCGTGATGTGGTACTTCTAGCTGTTTATATTGATGACACCATCATTAGAGGTAGTGAGGCAAAGCACTTGAACAAGTAAAATCAGATTTAAGTTCCACATTTGACATGGAAAATTTTGGCCTCCTACATTACTATTTAAGAGTGCAAGTTTGGCAAACTAATAATCACATTTTTGTTCCTAAATAATCACAATTTTGTTCCTCAATCAAAATATGCCAAGGGTTTGTTAGATAGGTTCAAAATGATAGATTATAAAATGTCATTTACAACTATGGAGCATAGTATGAAACTTTCAACCAAAACTGATTAAAAGGCAGCCAACGAATCTGTCTACAGGAAATTAGTTGGAAGCTTAATCTATCTTATAAACACCAAGCCTGATTTGAGCTATGCAGTCAGGTGTATCTTTTATGATTGCTCCCAACGTTGAACACTGGACTGCAACAAAGAGAGTGCTACGATATGTGAAAGGAACATTAGACTTTCACATTTTATATCATAAAATGCAAAGAGCTACAATTGACTGGCTATGCAAACTTGGATTGGGTAGGATCTATGGATGACAGAAAGTCCACATCGAGCTATGTGTTCAATCTTGGAACACAAGTGATTTATTGAGTCAACAATAAAACAACATGCACTATCTCTTTCTTCTATTGAGGTAGAGTACTGAGCAGATATTTTAAATTGGCTTGTGAAGTTGTTTGACTTGGATGAACATTTACAAATTTACGAGTCAATCAAATTGAACCTATAGTTCAATTTTGTGATAACCAAGAAGCTCTTAAGCTGGCCAAGTTATCCCAATTTTCATTAAAGCGCCAAACATGTCAATGTACATTTCTATTCCATTCAATACTTAGCAAAAGACAGAATAGTGAAGCTACAATTTTGTCCTACTCAAGACCAGACTGTAGATATTCTCACCAACTCTTTCAATGTAGATAAGTTTGTCAAATTTAGAGATAAACTTGGTATATTGTCCAAAATGACCATTAAGATAGGATGCTAGAGCTATATGTTTGTTAGCATCATATTATTATAATGGTCATTTAGTAGGTTTAGATAGTTATAGGTACTTTATGTACTCTTTTATAATCAAGTCACTTTGGTAATGTAATAATATAACATACACTTAAAATTATTTTAGGGTTTAGTTTTTTGGGTTATAATGTTGTATTCCTATAAAGAGATGTTTGCTCTATTTATTTTATGATTTATTATCGATCAAGTATTTCTCTTTCTAAGTTTTCTCTTCAACATTCTTGGTTTCTTTGTGTGTTCAGTTATCATAATATGCATATCACCACTAGGGCACTCCAACCTTCTTACTCTTATTCTAAGAAATATGCATTTACTTTGTTTCACCATCAAGGACCTTTTAACCACCATGACCCATAATCAAGGTTGCAAGAGTAGACACACATTACCAATTTCTTGTCTACCAATTTTCCTTGTCCTTAGATGTTAGGTCTGGTTTTAAATGGCATGCCTTGCTTCCTTGGATTGTACAATTAGAACCCATTGGCCCTAGCCTTTCTACGGTGGGCATTATCAGGCATTGCATTGGCAATTCAATGATTGGCATTGATGTTGTTGATTCTTTTCACCCAATAGCTCCTGCAGGCATGTGACAAGTTGCTTTGCATCCTTAGTCACATATTTTGATCTTCCTCGGCTACATGCTTGACCAGAGACACCTTCCCTCACTTGGTTAATTGTCCTTAGATGTTGTGTTTCAGGGGTTTTAATCATTTTAGGTTTATTTCTTTGATTTTACTTTTGTATTCATCTGTTTAGTTACTTTCATATCTTTAGGGGTTTCCTTCCCCTAGTTCCTCTTTTGAAGTAGGTTATATTTTCAAGTCCCATTAACCTACTTTGGTCATTTTTAAGCATTAATATAATTCCTTCCTTTGTTTATTTCTTTCTCCACCTCCTCTTTATTTGCATGTTTTGTTGACTAACTATTCTTAAGATTTACCTCGGTGAATAGCCCTTTCTGACTATGCCAGACGATAATAGTATATTTAGAAGTGCTCTGTTTCTTCCCAGGTATTTTTCTTAGTAGAGGAGGGTTCCCAAAACCAAGAATTAGCCATGCATTTCTATATAAACTGTTTGTAATGCAAGGTTTACATTTTTCCTGAACAAACAACAGACCAACTCATAAACGAATTTACCCTTGTCCTAACTGTGTACATTTATTTCCAGTTTTAAAAGAAATTTTACTCACAAGAAACTGAGACAAAAACAGGGAAAGAATTGTGGAGCAGTAATTTTTATTACCTCATGATCTAATTTGTAACCAACTATGAAATAACCAAAAGCAAGTCAAGAAAGTGGGATTAGATTATAAGGTGTCATTTAGCCACTGACCTTGAAAGGCAGATATGCCGTATTTTGAAGCCCTCCACTTCTAAGATTATACCTTGATGCATAATTGATTGGAAGTTTTCTTTCAGCTTCCTGAAAACCAGTATTGTGTTTCCATTTTACTACAACTAGGAAACCCAAAACATCCAATGAATAAGGTTACAGTATGGGAACTTGCCTGAACATAAACAATACCCAGAACCAGCAAGAAGAAGGAGAGAATAATAGCAATCAAACCAAGATAGTTCCCATCCTGAAGAGCCTGTGCCACTGTTCTTCCAATTGATGCTGGAAAATATGACAAAATGCTCGTAAAAATCAAGAGAGATGTTCCATTTCCAAGTTTCAGCTCAGTTATCTTCTCCCCTATATACGTTGTAACAATTGCACCCAAAGTCAACAAGGTAACTGATGAAAGTACCCATTCTGTGCTGAAGTCGTTGACATAAGGGCGTATGTATAGTACTTGGCCTATAGCCTGCCAAAGGGAAAACATATCAAGCAATGACAAAATTATATAGAGTTTCTATCCATAATATTATAGCTGAAAATGTTAAAACATCTACAATATTCAATTCCAAATTTTATAAAAAGAACAAAATTATGGAGAGCAACAACTCTTATATAACCTATAAATTATTAAGATTTGATAGTAAGATGTTTTCTGATCTGGATGGTTAGTACAAGGATCCAGAAAAGTGAGGACACACATTAGTTACTCATGAAGAGTAGAATGTCACACCATAAACCCTAGCTTAGTTGCCAGCAATAGCTGACAGCAAATTTGGAAATTGTCACCCTCAACAAAATATTACTTGTGTTCTCAGAAGACTGGTGGGGTTCTTTAAATTCATGGTTTTACTTTTAACACATAGTAAGAACTTCTTTTTGGGTGTTGGGTTTTATGATTTATCTCATCTTAGATCTTCTAAGTTCATACAGCAACTTCGAGTAATGAGGATGCATATGATGCATGCACATAGACGCACATGCCAACACATGCTTAAGGTTTGATATGAATTGTATATGAACTAACAAATAATTTCTTTGTGATAATTTCATTATAAATAATTAAGGAAATGTTCTCATTTATGGTGACCATCTTCATTTCCTTAGCCCATGTCATAGATATATCTTACAGACATGCCTATAGACAATTTCCTACTCCAAGTTGTTCCAAACAAGGTATTATGCAGCTTACTTGAACAATTGCAAAACCAACAGATGCATAGCGAGTCCACTGAAGGACCTTCTTCCTTCCAGCTTCCCCCTCTTTTTTTTGAAGTTCCTGCAATTTAGGAATGATCTGACCAAGAAGCTGAAATACAATCTGCGCATTGATGAATGGAACAATACCGAGGGAACATATACCAAGACGCCCAATGCTACCCCCTGAAAATGAATCCAAAGTGCCTAAGAAGCTGTTCTGGTCCAAGTTACCTGCAAAGGCTGCCCTGTTAACTCCACCTAAAGGAATGTATGTCCCAACTCGGGACAGGGCAAGATACCCAAGAAGCTTCAGGAACTTTCCAGGAAGCGGACCCTTAAAAAAGTCACTCACATCAATAGAACTGTCTTCAATGGCCGCTGTAAAATATCAAACCATATCTCTCAGTAAAGATATATGCATATTGAATATCAACCTGCATTTTTAGTTTCATTTAAGATAAAAGCATCCCAAAGAAAAAAATTATCAGAAAAAGATGAATTTTTCCTTGCAAAAGCCACAAATCATAGAATTCACATTTCATGTTTGAATGTTCATTTAACTGTGGTGAACTTACAAAGAAACAATATCTTCCTCAATCTAAACAAACATGGTCAATTGTGCAAGGGATTCCAAAATATACTTCTAGGACCTCGCATTCAATTTGTGAAGAGTCCATCTTTAAATTACCATGATCAAGTTTTAAGACTAGGAGAAAATAGCACTAATGTATCAGTCATAACCAAAGTAGATAACAAATTTGTACATAAGTATGCAATCAACTAAACAAAGTCCTAACCAATAATCATCTTGTGTCAACTGTTTTTGCATCGTATGATTGGAGAGCCACTACAAAGAATCATCTGCCAATTCTTGTAGTTGAAATTTCCAAGGCAAAAAATCCAACATTGGAATTAAATGACCTGAAAATCCTTGAAAGAAATCTTGCAATGTCACAATTTACAATCCATTTAATTGGACAGCGAGACTCTACTAAGCATACAAGGAAGACTACATCATGGAGGAAGCAGTGACATCTACCACAGCAGATGGTATAAAATTAATGAAATTTTATTCATAAAATATAGGTGGACTTGCAAGGTGCAAGTTCAAATATGGTCATGAGGTTGAAAGGGTTTCAAAATTTGAAAAATGTATGAGGTAAATGGAAATAAATTTCCTTGCAGGCTTCCACAATTAGAATGTAATATGCCAAATGGCATCTTGCTTGGCTGTGACTTAAAGACAACCTTTACCTTTCTATAGCATGATAGACCCCATCAGACTTGAAAGATATTTAAAGTTATCCATAAAATATCTAAACCAAAATGTAGGCTTACAAGTTTCAACATTTGCATTGTTTAAGGAGCAGAAGCAATCAGATCTCGAGTACGATTTAATGACACATACTTTAGTGTTTACAAGGCTCTGGGGTCCAATCAGATACAGCCCAATATTTTACCACAGCCTTCCACTTTCCAACTCAAGACATCTTCTATCATTATCAAACACTATTTTCCAACAGTATGACATACAGAAAAAAATTGGATCTCCAAAACAGAGACTAGAAGTGGGAGCAGGATGCTTTTATAAGCATTTAGAAGTAAATTTGACCAACTATTAACATGGTCTTTTGTAAAGCTTTAACAAATAAATTTTAACAAACTCAGGCTCTAATTACTAGTTACAACTACTAGGCAATTGTAGCAATAAAATCTAATTCCAGAGTACAACCTAGTGAAGTATCTGCATCTCTTAATGTCTAGGGCCTCCTCTTTTTTCCTAGTCCTTTGCTATTGTACCTGCTGTATGTTCCAGTACTGCTGATCTATTTTTAGTCATTTGTGGAGACTATAAATTTTCTTTCTTTCCTTCTTTCTTTCTACCTTCCTTCCTTTCTTTCTTAATAATTGTTTTAAATGCAAATTAATACTTGACAAGATTAAGTATCTAAAATGTGGAAGTCTAACCATATAATATAAAGAATAAATATATTCTAGATCCTCAACAGAAAGTCAAGTAAAAATTTATAAGCCATTTTCAGTCAAAAGGAAATTAAAAATTTGACATAATCATGTAATAACTTGAGACGCACAATAAACCTGCTGCTCCCCTGGTCGATGAGGTTTTCTCTTGCCTGAGACTTAGACTGTATTGTCTTGATGGACTAAGAATTGTCATGAAATCTTCACAAAAACTTTGTAAATCACTATTTGCCTCCTCATTGATACCAAGCGGATCAAATTGTGCGCCTTCAAGCTGCTGACTGTTTCTGCCAAAAATTACAGGTAGCTGCTCTTTATAAGAAACCAAATGATATAACATTGATAATAACTTATAAATATTCTTGTTAAATGAGAAATACATAACTCTTCAACTACAACTTCAAGATATGTTCTCATACTCATAGACCAATGGATTTCACAAACAAAATCATACTTTTATACAACATTTATATTTTATAAAATTTATGGTAGTTTAGGTTTTTTTCAAATTGCATGACCAGCATATAGAACTAACAATGCATGCTCCAGCTAAGACACCAGAAGCAATATTTCAAGTAAAAACCAGTTACTTGAGCCAAGCATAAACTATACCCTATATTGAAAATATTCCAGACACTAGTGCCTGCAGAACCATGGTACAAACGATGCTCCTGAGGAATGCATTGAATCAAGAGAGAAAAAAAATTAAATGTGGAAAACAGATAGAAAAGGTCAATTTTTAGTAAAAATTTGATTCTATTCTCAGCTTTCAGGTTACTTTTATGATTCTTGGCATTTCCTCCTGCTCCCTAACTAGTATATCCTAGTTCCTAAGCACTACTTTATCTCAATAGAAACTATATGCATTGCACCTATAATTCCTGTAATCATAAGCAGACTAATTTTTTTATGTTTGTTGGATAGACGACGTGATAGACTCTAGTTGGATCAAATTGAACCTTTGATTTCTTCATTATTGCTAGTGCAACCTTCTTCACAATAGTCTTCGTCTTTTTCTTCCTTTCAATGGTTTACAAAAAGGCAAAGTTTCCCCCTACTTTCCCATGTTTATGGGACATGGGATGCCTATAACATCCTCAAAATTGGCAACCCCTTTTTTGTGGATAGGGCTCATCCCTGGAACATTAAGGCCGTGTCCCCTGTAAAAGGAGACAACCAAGATAACCTTTTCCCCAGGGCACACCTGGATGAACACCATGGTTTAGGTGAAAATAAAATAACACAAAAAAAATGTGAATTTCAATTTTCCAACCAAAAAACTCAAAAACAAAACTGTTGAATTAAAAAATACTTTTGATCTTTGTGGCTGATTGATTAAAATCTTATAACTTTAATGCACACATCCCAAATTTTTTAACATGTCAAGTCAAAAATTTAGAAAAAGTCAGACTAGATGTAATATGGTATTTCCTAGAAATGAACTTAACACTAATTAAAATCAATCAAAATTATACCATCTAGCCTGTCTGTTTGGACTTCTCGTTGATGTGTACTCTTTTCTGCCTCCTGATATTTTTTTAATTAGCATGTGAGATCAAAAATTTAGAAAAATTCAGACAGGATTATGTAATACAGTATTTCCTAAACATGAGCTTACCACTAGTTAAAATCAATCAAAATTATACCCTCTAGTCTGTTTGTTTTAGACTTCTTGTTGAAGAGTTTTCTTCTCTGCCTCCTGAAATTTTTTAATTAGTACGTGAGATCAAAAATTTAGAAAAAGTCAGACTGGATGTAATACAGTATTTCCTAGAAAGGAGCTTGCCACTAGTTAAAATCAATCAAAATTATACCCTCTAGTCTGTTTGTTTTGGACTTCTAGTCTGTTAGTTTTGGACTTCTCATTGAAGAGGTCTCTTTTCTGCCTCCTGAAATTTTTTAATTAGCATGTGAGATCAAAATTTAGAAAAAGTCAGACCAGATGTAAACACTATTTCCTAGGAATGAGCTTACCACCAGTTAAAATCAGTTAAAATTATGCCTTCTCATCTGTTTGTTTTGGACTTCTCATTGAAAAGTTCTCTTTTCTGCCTCCTGAAAAATTTTAAAACAATAATCATGGTTTACAAGGAATGGTGAAACATAATTTACTTGGATTTAAAGTCTAAAATCCAATGAAAAAAATCCTTGAAGTTTATACTACAAAAAATTCAAAAAAGAGTGAAAAGTGCCAGACAAGTGAAGAAAAGTAATAAAGAAAAAAGTACATAGACATTTCTAGGTGAGCTCATGTTCATGTACATCTATTGAAAAATTAGACCTTTAATTAATTATTGTGAGCTCAAAACCATAATTTATCATTGATAAAAAAATCACAAACTTACATGATATTTTCTATATTCCTGTCCTTTGTTGACCTGTTACAACCTTTGTCAATTGGATGTATTAGGTTATGAAGTGACCAATATGTGGCATACCTAACCTTACTTGGCCTTTTGATAGATTTAATGATTAGTTGAGTAGCAGCTTAGTTGGGATTATGGAGTCACCATAGCCTCATTAGGCAATAAATAGGAGATAGTAGTTTAGAAATTTGCATCATATCTACAAATTTTGTTCTCATAGTCAGGTTGTGGAGGTTGCCCCCTCGAAGTGCTTAGATTAATATTCAGCATTCTATCACTCATTTCATTTCTATTGCATTCATTTGCTCTAGTTTTCTCTTATATATGAAGTATTGCAGCAATCATGTTCGTGCATTATATTGATTTGTGACATATTATGGTTATCTTGTTCATGCAATATAGTAATTTCGTTGTAAGAGGCATCAAATTTTCAATTTAGGAAATGATTCTTTGGTGCAGTATGGATGCAGAGGTGAGTGAAAAATCCATATTTCCAATACACCAATCTTTTCCCTTTCCTAGATCTATTGTAGTTCAGTTAGGAATTCACTTCAGTTTACCAATCAATTGTTCAAATGTTTGGTAAAAGATAAAATTCAAAAACTTTTAATCCAAAGAGAATTTAGGGTTTTTGTCTACACCAAGCAAGCTAAGGTATATTAAAAACTGTTTGGCTTTGAGTTTTTGCACCCTTGTGCAATGTGGCAGTAATTGGATTCATCCAAACAAGGCAATTGTAATGTTATAGGTTGCTAACAGCCCTAATTTTCAGGCTAAACTTTGGATTCAAGTTTTACAACTTTGTGAAAGATAGCAATGGTTGGATTTGTCTTGTCGAGGCAATTGCAATTCTATAGGTTGCTAATACCCCTATTTTTACCTCTGGTCAAATATTGCTACATGGGCAGTCCCACAGATCACAAGCTCAAGTTGCCAAGTAATTGCGACTTTTTTTCAAATACAACTTGCAACTTGGCCAGCAGAGCTTCCAGCAAGTTTTATGCTCTAACTTGCTACAAGCTCTTAGTAAGCCCAAGCATAAAACTCACCATACATGGCTCAAACATGTCAACATTGGAAAAACAGTCATTCAATACAGTAGAACACAGTTTTGGGCCTTTCTAAACCCTGCATGCCCATAGTTAAAGGTCACACAACACTTGTGCATCCTTGAGCAGTTTGGAAGGATTATATAGCAGTTTTGATCCCTTCAATGACTAGACTGCACAGAATGAAGAGCCCCACTTGTTTACAAAGGGTGAGACTACAGATTTTGAGAAGCAAGCTATGGAGGGTGTGGCTGCAGCAGAAGTAGGAGAGATTGGTTTGGATGACATCATTGTAGAGGATGTCCAACATGAGGTAGAGATGTCACTACCATCTAGTAGTAGAGTGGAGCCACAAGTGCAACCTTCTAGTCCAAGCAAGAAGCAGAAATGGAGTGGAAGTCTAGATCCTCTCCCAATTTTTTAGTAGAACAAACAAGAGGAAATTGTAAATTCTTGTGACTTGTAACTTGCATGGATATGCAATTTTGACAATGCTATTTCAATGCCAATCATCATAAATTCATAATCAATTATAAGCTAGTTCTTATATCTGCATGATGATGTGATTGTATACTCTATTTGAGTTCAAATCTGATAGAAAACACTTCCCCAACATTTAAAAGACTCATTTGATACATTTTGTAACCATATTTTGCATAAAATTTATGCTCTTTAAAAGAAATTTAAGTGTTTTATAAGTTGACAAGTTTTACCTAGTTGTCATGTCCCCGAAATTGTAACACTAAGATTTAAAATTTTAAAGCATCAAAATGCAAGTGCATGAATAAAATGAATAACAAAACAAATATTAAAAATATAAATATAAGTATTAACAATTTAATTTTACTATAATTATAATTATTATAATATAATAACAATTATATATACAAAACTCATATACAAATAAATATGTCCTATATTAATGTAAATATAAAATAATATACATATAAAATATTAAGTATATGTAAACTGCAGTGATCCTAATAGAGAGGAAAAAAGGCAATGTTTGACTGCATAAATGCAACGATTCATTAAAGGATGTGTTATTTCCCAAAAAGCAGCGATTGGTTACCATAAAAGTCAGCCATAAAAGTCGGCAACAAGGAATTTAAAAGCAGCGATCTTATTGAGGCAGGAATTAATATATTAAAACGGCTGCATTAGTAATTGTGAAGACTAACATTAGTGAAAAGGTGTAACCCTTCTCATTGGAGGGATATATAAGGGAATGGAAAATAAATGAAATGGGGGATATTTTTGGGAATATAGGGAGACAAAAACACAGATGTATGAATGAGAAAATAAAGAGACAAAAACAGCAGAGATAATCGTAAGAAATCAGAATAATAGAACAGAGCATAGGATAAAACACAGCATATCTTATATTTATGATCTGCAGAGATAAACAGGAGCAGAGAAATCGACCACCAGCATAAGCCTTCACAAGTATACAGCAGATTCATTCAGACCAATAACATAATCAGACCCTGTGGTATGATGCTTTGTTGATCAAAAATCATAAATATTAAGCACTAACATCATACCATATTATGTAGCATATAATTATTGATATTATTAATAGATATAGCATATAATTGTTAATATTGTTAATAGTGATTTTATTCTGGTTTAGTGACAATTGGTCATGAAGGGATGAGGCATGGCTGCAAAAGGGAGAACTGCTAAGAGGGTGCCCTATTAAGGGAGAACTGCTAAAAGGGCACCCTATTATAGGGAGAACTACTAGAAGGGCACCCTATTATGCAAAAGGAGAACTGCTAGAAGGGCACCCTATTATGCAGCCTCCCAACTATCCCCAAGTGAATCAATTGTTGAAGAAAATGAAGAAAGGTCTTCAATCATAAGGGGAGAGGTTGGCATGATGGAGGAGAACTGTGTAAAGCCTTCACTAGGTACACCACCTCATGATGATGGTTGAGAACCATCGGTTAAGGACCACACGAGGCCACAGAAGGTCCTGCCGTTGGGCCTAGGGGGGCATACTTGAGGCACCTCATTGTAAGTGGCTAAATATCCTTAGCGTAGTCGGCCGTAGACGGCCAAGTTATTATAATGCAATAAAACTATAGTCGTAGTAGGAATAATTGTTGGCATGTACATTTGGGTAATTAAATCCCCGATTAGTTGTAGCGGGTTGTTATGGAACGTCACGACAGTTGGTTGCTCAACCAACCGCCGAACGTTATATGTACTCAGTTTTGTAGTCGGGGGGACATTACTATTGTCATTATGATTATGATTCCATGATTGATAGTACGGAGATACTTGTGATTGTACATGGTGATATTTACTGGAAATGAATACAAACGTCTCATGATTCTAGAATATTGTATTGTTTTGTGTTGTGTGTTACATATAGTTTCGTTTACTTCCTGTGTACGTAGTACACTGATATAAACACTCTGCAAGGTAAACACTCATCATGTCCTCATCATTATGGTTGGGCCCACATAGTCCTTGGGACTTGTTATATTGTTATATATAACCTTTCTTAGACTTAGAATTAAATGTATTTCTGGTTGCAAGTCTCCATAACTGGATTTACATCATCTCAATTTTGTGTAGGGAATTGTATCTTTAACTATAATCTACTATTAGTTTCATTTGGAATTGTGATTTCACGGCAAAGTATAAGGTGATCCCAAAAGGTAACATTACAAGTGGTATTAGAGCATGATTCTGCCAGCCTGAAGGGAAAAATACTTGATGATTAGCCAAAGAACCTTGAGAGCCCTTGAGAGAGAGAAAAAGAGAATAGCTCAAACACACAACCACAACCATGTCTCAACAAGAGAGGGACAAATGGAAAACGAATTTAGAGCCTTCATGGAACAAATAACCCAAGCCCTACAAAACATGAGTGCCACCATAGATGCTCTTCGGTCTCACCAAAGAAATGGGAGGCAAGCAACCCCAAGCCAATAAGAAAATAACACCATAGCCAGATCCACCCCAAGAGTAACTCGGCCCCCCTTCTTATCTAGGGAAGGTCATCAGGGGAAGAAGAGGAAGTTAACACATCTAATTCAAAATTGAATGAACTTGCTACAGCATATGCAAGACTTGACCCTGAGGTCAAAGAGAGCATCCCTTTTAAGGTATATTGTAAGGCTAGGAAAAAGAAGGCCCGTAAGAAAAGAAAGAACCAAACTAATCAAGATTTACAACGCATTGTAGGCAAGATGGCCATCCCAAGTTTTGACAGATCGGGAAAAACCACAGCCCATTCATGGGTCAAAAAACTTGAAACCTACCTATCTCTCAACCCAATGTTAGAAGAAGATGCCATTAAATTTGCCATATTGCACTTGGAAGGGGTTGCCCCTGATTGGTGGCAGCATGGTCTAATTACCCAAAGTCATCAAAACATAAACACTTATGATGCCTTCACAAAGATACTCGTTGAGAGGTTTGACCAAACGCACCCCCAAAAGCACTTCAAAGAATTAACAAGAATAAGACAAAGGGGAACCCTTGAAGAATATATCACTGAATTCCAAAGATTAACAGTTATGGCACCGGAAATATCCGAGAGGCTCACTTACCTATTCATAGAAGGATTATCTAATTCACTCCATGGCCTCATAAGTGCTTTTGACCCTAGCACACTTACGGAAGCAATCCAAAAGGCCACACATCTTAACGCCAAAACAAGAGAAAGGGAAAGGGGCCACTCAAAAAGGGAAGATAAGTACTCCCATGGAAGGGATAGACAAAGAAGACCATTCCTTCCCAGAGAATCCCGAGAACTCCAAAGTAAAAACCTATGCTACAAGTGCAAAGAAAGATGGGAGCCCGATCAGATATGTAAGCAACTGGAAGGACAAGAAGGGAAGATGTGTTTTAAATGCAAAGATCCATGGGAACCGCGACAGAGATGTAATACAAGGGATCTTAAAAGGAAGAAAAGAAAAGTGGGAGCCAGGACATATATGTGGGAGGAAAAGTCGAGCCCACAACATAGAGGCAATACCTAATAAAGAAACAACCAAGAAAGAAAACCCAAGCAAGAAAACAAGGTACAATGAAGGAGATCTCAAAATCTTCCAATCAAAAGAAGAAAGGACAATAAACAACTGGAGCTTTGTGGAGGAGCAAATCTAGTAGCACGGTGCCGTTACACCCTCAAGATCTAAAGACAAATTATCCGACCAATGTTCCCAGTTAAGGGATATCTACAACATTAAAAAGATTTTGGTTAAAATAGCATTGCTTGAGGACAATCAATCTTGGGTGTGGTGGACTGTCATGTCTCCGAAATTGTAGCACTAACATATAAAGAATCGAAATGCAAGCAAATAAATAAAATGAATAACAAAATAATTATTATAAATATAAATATAAGTATTAACAATTTAATATTACTATAATTATAATTATTATAATATAATAACAATTATATATACAAAAATCATAAAAATAAATATATATTAATGTAAATATAAAACAGTATACATATAAATAGTATATATATAATAAATATAGTATCAAAAAAATATATATATAATAAATAATAATATATATACATATAAAATATTAAGTATATGTAAACTGCAGCGATCCTAATGGAGAGGAAAAAAGGCAATGTTTGACTCCATAATGCAGCAATTCATTAAGGGATGTGTTATTTCCCAAAAAGCAGCGATTGGTTACCATAAAAGTCGGCAACAAGCAAATTAAAAGCAGCGATCTTATTGAGGCAGGAATTAATATATTAAAACGGCTGCATTAGTAATTGTAAAGACCAACATTAGTGAAAGGGTGTAACCCTTTTCATTGGAGGGATATATAAGGGAATGGAAAATAAATGAAATGGGAGATATTTTTTGGGAATATAGGGAGACAAAAACACAGATGTATGAATGAGAAAATAAAGAGATAAATACAGCAGAGATAATTGTAAGAAATCAGAATAAGAGAACAGAGCATAGGATAGAACACAGCATATCTTATATATATGATTTGCAAAGATAAACAGGAGCAAAGAAATCGACCACTAGCATAAGCCTTCACAAGTATACAACAGATTCGTTCAAACCAATAACATAATCAGACCTTGTGGTATGATGCTTAGTTGATCAGAAATCATAAATATTAAGCGCTAACATCATAGCATATTATGTAGCATATAATTATTGATATTATTAACAGATGTAGCATATAATTACTCATATTGTTAATAGTGATTTTATTCTAGTTTAGTGATAATTGGTCATGAAGGGATGAGGCAGGGCTGCAAAAGGGAGAACTGCTAAAGGGCACCCTATTATGCAAAGGGAGAACTACTAAGAGGGCACCCTATTAAGAGGGAACTACTAAGATGGCACCCTATTAAGGGAGAACTACTAAAAGGGTACCTTGTTATAAGGAGAACTGCTAGAAGGGCACCCTATTAGGCAAAGGGAGAACTGCTCGAAGGGCACCCTATTATGCAGCCTCCCAACTATCCCCGAGTGAATCAACTATTGAAGAAAGTGAAGAAAGGTCTTCAATCATAAGAGGAGAGGTTGGCATGATGGGGGAGAATTGTGTAAAGCCCTCACTAGGTACAACACCTCATGATGATGCTTGAGGACCATCGGTTAAGGACCACATGAGGCCACGGAGGATAAGGTCCTGCTGTTAGGCCTAGGGGAGGATACTTGGGGCACCTCATCATGTCCTCCTCATTATGGTTGGGCCCACATAGTCCTTGGGACTTGTTATATTGTTATATATAATCTTAGACTTAGAATTAAATGTATTTCATATCATATTCATCTAACATGGTTGCATGTCTCCATAACCAGATTTACATCATCTCAATTTTGTGTAGGGAATTGTATCTTTAACTATAATCTGCTATTGGTTTCATTTGGAATTGTGATTTCAAGGCAAAGTATAAGGTGATCCCAAAAGGGGACATTACACTAGTTTTGTCGAGTTGGAAAATTTTGAGTTTGCGAGTCTTCAACACACCAAAGACAAAAGGTAAGTCTTCAACACACCAAGGAAGGCTCTTTCCAAGGATGACCCAAATTCAAAGGGGCAAGAATCCCATAATTGGGAAGGTTGTACACCCAAGAAGCAAAAGAGCACTATAGCAACCAAGATAAACTCAAACAATATGGATCAAAAGCTATCTCATAAGTTGAATGCCATAGAAAAAATGTTGGATTAGACAAAATGCTACGATCAACACTAACAGTGGCATTCCACAAAAAGACAACAGAACATGGATCTACAACTTCTACAGCACAATATTCTACCCTGCATAGCAGTCCTTCACACTAGGATCAGATCATAGAAGACTAAATGTGGCTCCAAATGTTTTATTCCAAATGGGCATGCATAAATCCAATGACAATGACCAAATCATATGAATTTGCCAAATGGAACAATTTTTTGAGTTGCGGCAAGTACCACTCAATGAGTCGTTGTGGCTTCACCATATTTGGAACCAGATCATTTCATTTGGTACCATTAGCTCTGCAAGCAAAAGATATCATCACTTGATCCTTTTTTGTGGAGAAGCTTTGAGCACAATATGGCATCAACTTTGTGGATAACTTCTTCAATCAACTTGCCAAGATTCAGCAAATAGGCCATTTCAAACTCAAAGTTTGAGAGTGAAGGATGTTTCTGATCACAACATGGTGGACTTGTTTTTCATTCAATGTGAAGGAAGATTTTTGACACCTCATCTTTATCTTGCACTATTTATAAGGGAAAAGAGAGTAGTAGAGAAATTTTTAGCTACTAGAAAATAGGCATCCACTAGTTCAAAGGACGCAAACACTCCAATAGATTATTTTCAACAACCGACCAAATTGAAACCTTGGCAAATAGATGAAGAAAGCGCAAGAGATTAATGGTTTCTTTGTGACAGCAAATACAAAGTAGGACACAACTACACATAGCAAAAACTACTCATATTGAAGGAGAACTGAAGAGAACTAAAAAGATCCTAAGCCTGAAGATGTATAGGAGGAAGTATTTGTTGGTACACAACCAACCATTTCTTGTCATGCACTGTCAAGCATTAGCACTCCACAAACCAATTAGATATAACACAATGCTAGACATAATGTTACACTTCGTACACAAAGCATTTATTGCTTTATATTAAAGATGTAATAATACCATATTAGTTATGTCTAAAAAGTAACTTACAATTAAGATACAGCCACCTTATAACTTATCCATTCAATTAAAAAAATCATTCATTGAAGTGTGTGCCATCCAATTCTCTCAAATTCTATGGATTCATTCTTCCAACATTTGGTATTAGAGTAAGGAATCCCTATGCAGGGTAAGCCAATCAAGGGCGAGGAAATCCTTGGAGTGGGTATGTTGATCAAGAAGAAGATTGAAGGGAAAAAGGAGAATTGTTGTCAAAGGAGATTTGTCCAATCACCATCCTATTGATTTCTAAAGTGGAAATCGCTGTCAAAAGGAGAACTTTGTAGTCAAAAGTCAATCAAACTTGTTGTCCAAGGAGAAAAATTGCAATAAAAATTAATATTGTTGTGTGGATGAGCAATTACAGTATGTGTGGACGAACAAGTACAATAAAGTGTGTTAGCATTTTATTTTGTACCTTCCAATGGAACACAAAACAGAACAGCATGTAAGGCAAAACCTTTATTCGAATTTGTAGGGGAAATGATTAGTTTCCTTACACAAAAAATTACAAAAATACCTAGAACCAGTGTGGATTTCTTTGAGCATGTAGAAAATATAAACTAAAAGTAAAACTGTCTTTTTGTTCTCAAGCTAAGGCATAGGGTGATTCAACCCTTCTGCACTAAAAAAGAGGTTTTTATGTTTTATATCTAACACAAAAAACCTTTAACAGCTAGTAGATGCTCACTCTTTTCAGCTAAACAAGGAAACTAAAAAATGTGAGCATAAAATGGTAAAACTGGATAAAAAATACTACTATGAATCAAATACGAAAGCTACAAGACTTCGATCAATAAAGATTGCAATACAAAGCCTGCAATAATTATCAAATTATGATCAATTAATAGAATATCATGAAATAAAAAGGGTGCTTGAATGGCAATCTTATTAGCAAGTAGGCTTAACATTACCATAATTCAAATCTAAGTCCTAAAAGCATTTATTTATAACTGTTCACAAAATTTTACACAAGAAAAAAATTAGAAAGCTAATTACAACTTCTAAGCTATGAATAGTTTGCTTGTGCAAAAAGCAAGGGTAAACTGCCTTGCCAAATCTGACCCCTAACTTTTGATTTTCTGCCTTAGGAATTTTGACAAACACTTGTCTTACAAACTGATAATTGCTGGTAAATGTTTTCTGTTTGGTTTGTTCTTGTTTTGGATGATGCAAATGATGTTTGAATACTTGTCTATCAGTGTTAAATGTTTACCAATGCAATAGAAATGAAATGCGAGTATTTTTGTATTTTCCCAATGCATATAAACTAAGTCACCAGGTTCGAATTCGAATTCGAATTTGGCAACAATGAAATTCGGATGAAATTCGACAAGAAAAAAATTTGAAAACTAAAAAATTCGGATTAAATTCGCCTTATATAATTTTGATTTTTTTTAAATATAAATAATAAACTAAAAATAATTAATATACTAATATGTTTAAATATATTTAAAAAACTAAAGACAAAGCAAAATAAATAATAAATATGTTTAAAAATATACTTTAAATTTAAATATTATTAATATATAAATAATAAATAAATTAAATTATATATCAAATAATAAATATATTATAATAAAAGTTTAATTTATATAATTTAAAATATTACATTTTAACATTATGAATAAAAAACAAAATTAAATAACAAATAGAAATGATTTAAAACATAAAATATAAATAAATAAAATATATTAAAATATAAATACATTAAAAAAATTTAATTTTAATATTGTAAGTACTAAATATATTCAACTGATTATATTAATAGTTAATAATTAATAATATTGGATGTAATATATATAATAAGAATTACATCCAACATTTTATATGTTACTTTCATTCAGTGAACACAGTCACGAGAATTATCAGAAAGACTGGTCGTGATGTTATACCATGCAAATGCGAGAGCCCGACTATCAATCAAAACCGCGACTCACGCAAGTGACATCCTGAGCATTAAACGCAACACACCCAAGATAGTCGGGATCACCGGGGAAGGGGAGGAGGTAGGGTTTTGGTTCTTATCCTACTGCAGCCCGACTGGAGTCATCGTGTGAATCCGTGAACACAGGAAATCACGAAATCGCTACTTCAAAGACAAGGCGGCCAGAGAAAAAATTCACGACGGAGTGCATAGGAGAAGGGAATGGCGGACGGGAAGTCAAGTCTCAAGCTCAGCCAACACAGAAAAAATGGTGGGTTATTTCCGTATAGAAGAGAGACGAATTTTAACGAATTTAAAATAAATATTTCAAATTCGCCGAAATTTGAATTTCATGGTTGAAGTTCGGCGAATACGGTGACATAGCATATAAATGACTGACTTTTATGAAAATGTGCATCTATAGCCAACTGACATTTTCTCAAACAATTTGCAGCCAAACTCCTAACTCCATGATATTGCAATTTAGATCACCAATCTAATTACAATCCTTTGGCAAATATGATTATGATTGATTTGCTATCAAATGCTAATGAAGACCTATCCACTAACAACATTACAATGCCAATGCTGCTGATAAGGCAGCGATCTATTATCTGCTCAATGCGATTACAATGCTGCCATAGGAGTAGTGATATCATGAGATGCAAAACTAACTCTAAATGCAAGATTACAACTTGAATAGAGAGCCTGGAAGTGACGTCAAGAGCTGAGAAGAGCAACTGAAGTGTGCACCATCATTGATCTTCAATCGTCCCTTCATGTGCCAAGATATAACACTTAGGACCCTTGCTGACCTATGACTTTCCTCCAAGGCAAATCGAAATAAAATGTGCCTCCGACTATTGAAATCGACCCTACTGGTAAATGCTTCCAGGCTGCCAAAGAAGGTCTCCAACGAACTCAAGAAGCTGCGCCTAGAATACTCCAAGAAGCCACGATTTCTCCACAATAAATTTGTATTTTCTCAAGGACTGAAATTTGAATTCCCAGCTGCAAATATAATGCTTCCCAACTGAAAATTATTTCAACCATAGTTGGAAGACTCTGTTGGACTGGCCGTGGACTCTACGGACTCGGGAGTTTGCAAGCTGGCCGAGTCGACTCGATGCGGACTCACGAGCCGAGTCTCTGGCTTGGACTCCCGAGTCCTAGGCTAGGACTCCCAAGTCTTGTGCCTGGAATCCCGAGTCCTGTGCCTAGACTCTTGCTACGGCTAGAGATTGCTTTCTCAACTTTAAAAAATGATTTTTTTCAAAAAAAATTGCTGATTCCGTGCCGAGTTTTTTATCGAGTTTGTGCCGAGTCCAAGTCCTAATTTGGGCTACTTTCTCAACTAACAAAAGAGACTTCCAATGTCAGCTGAAATCTCTGAAAGTGAACAATCGGCACGCTTCCTCGAAAGGGCATTAGCAACCACATTCTCCATCCCTTTCACATACTCTATATCAAAATCATAGGCCTGTATCTTACTAACCCATTTCTATTGCCTCTCGTTCAAGTCTTTCTGCTCCAAGAAATACTTGAGACTATTGTGGTCGATCCTCACCACAAACTTTCCTCCAACCAAGTACTGTCTGAACTTCACCAAAGCATGCATTATGGCGAGCATCTCCTTATCATATATGGAGTAAAGTTTCTCAGGTCCCCTCAACTTGCAGCTCTCAAAAGCAATGGGATGTTGACTCTGCATTAGGACCGCTCCTATACCTTCACCCAAAGCATCACACTCAAGTACAAATGGTTGGGTGAAGTTTGGAAGTGCTAACACTGGGCAACTACTCATCACCTCCTTGAGCTTATCAAAAGCTCATTGTGTCTCATCGGACCAACTGAATGCACCCTTCTTTGTGAGATCTGTCAAAGGTGCTCCCAACTGTGAAAACCCTCTCACAAAGCACCTATAGTAACTGCACAACCCAAAGAACCCTCGCAGCTCTGTAAGTGTCCTGGGTGCTGGCCAATCAAGTATTGCTTATATCTTTTCCCGATGAACCTGTACTCCCTGTGCACTGATCACATGCCCCAAGTATAAGATCTCTCTAAGGCCAAACTCACATTTTGAAGCCTTAGCATATAGTGACTACTCGCCCATGATAGTCAAGACCTCATCAAGCTGCCTCAAATGACCTCCCAAATCCTGCTCTATATGAGTGAATCATCAAAGAATACCAAGAGGAACTTACGCAACTACTTATTGAAGATGTGATTCATGCAAGGCTGAAACGTAGCAGGTGCATTAGTCAATCCAAATGGCATGACTAGGAACTCATAGTGCCAATAGTGGCATCAGAATGTTGTTTTATGTATGTCCTACTCTCTAACTCTGATCTGATGGTACCTTGAACGAAGATCAATCTTAGAAAAGTACAGTGCCCCATGAAACTCATCCAACAACTCATCAATCCTAGGTATGGGGTACCTGCTCTTAATGGTTTTCTTATTGAGAGCTCAGTAGTCAACGCACATCCACATGGTTCCATCCTTCTTCTTCACCAGGACGACAGAAGAAGCAAATGGACTAGAGCTTAGTTGAATGAATCCCATCTCAAGCAATTCCTTGATTGCTTTCTCAATCTCATCCTTGAATTTCTTAGGATGACGATAGGGGGTGGTGATAACTGGTTTGGCCCCCTCCTCCAACTCAATGGTATGCTCAAAACCCCTATCAAGTGGCCTCCCTAGAGGTATCTCTCCAAACACCTTATCATGCTTACCCAGAAGCTCCTGAATGTCAATGTGATATGGTTGTCCTGAATCTGGAGTCTCCTTAGTGGTAATCAAACACTCTACTGCCCAAGGCATGTCATCATGTCGAAAGATGCTCTCCATTCGTTTGCCAAACACAACCTGGGGTGCTCCAGTAGCCATGCCTCTAAGCACCACTCGTTGCCCATCTATTGTCCTAAATTTGAGCTCCATGGTTTGAAAGTTCTATGAATACTTCCCTAATGAGTGTAGCCACTAAACCCCAAGGATAGCATTAGGACCACCGCAATAGACAGATTGCATATGCTGATGTGGCTTGCAGGTTATTCCCCTATTCTTTGGGAGAAGAGGCCCATTATTGGTTCATACATTTGCCGGTCGGTTCAATCAGAACATGGGAACAGATGAAGACGACCTTCATCGGAAAGTTTGGTATTCCCATCACTCCCGCGGAATTGTTCAGACAGTTTGTGGAAGTAAGGAGGCAAGAAAAAGAGCCCATTCATGTGTTTAACAATAGATTCCAGAAGGCTCTCACAAGATTACGAACTCCTTACACTATCACGGATGCTAGGGAGAATTACTACGCCGCTTTGGATCCCTTAACTGCAATGTTTGTGAGAGAAGCTCACCCCACTCCCGCCGATATGAACTTAGCTTATGCTAAGGCAATTGAAGTGAGCCAGAACATGGGACAAAATACAACTGGTCCCTCACTATACACTGGCTTAAGTTCTACGAGCGGTCAGATACAAACCTGGAATCAGCAAATTCCAGCATTAAATCCAGTTCCACAACCATCTTACCAGGCAACCGCGCCATCAAATCAGTTGGTTCTCCACCCTGGAGTACCTTCATCTCAAGCGTCAGTCGCACAGCCTGTCTATCTGCAAAACACAGTACCACCGACACAGACTCAAGAGGAAAGAGATGAAATAAAAGGTCTGGTGGAACAAGTAAAGAAGCTGTCAACTGAGGTGACATACCTCAGAAATCAAAATAATCAGATTCAAGCCATGCAAAGGAACAATCAAGCACACCAAGGTGCTAACCGAGGATATCAGAATAATCCTCCGAATCATCACCATGATGCCCATCAAGGATACAATCAGGAGAACAATCATGGATACAGAAACAATAATCAAGGGTTCCAGAAGAGATCTTGGAATACAGGGCCTAATAACGGAGGAGTCCCTTCACCATTGGACAACCGCCTCCTCCTGAGAACCGTCCTGCAGACAGAGTATATCTAGCAGAAGCCGCCTTGTCAGGATGGTGTAGATTACACAATACTAATCAGCACTCTGAGCTTCAGTGCCATGAGTTCCAAGTTGCCGCTGACATTTTCAGAGGAGAGGTGAAGAATGCAGAACCGACAGAGGATCCTCCAGTTACGGGGTATGAAATAGTTCCAGCACCCCGATATGATCAAGCCTTGATCTTGGAAGACTTCAAGTTTCCACCTGAATTTCAAAGTTATACACCTCCGTCGGTTAATCAGAGATTTCCACCAACTTCGGCTCAAACGCCTTCAGAGGCTCATGCCACGTATGTATCACCAGATGAGCCCCTAAGCAAAGACGGTTATAGTTTTCCGCCTCTTAACAATAGTGTCTTGGTGGAAGGAGTTAGAGAGGTACAAGCTCTCCAGACCACTGGAAATGGTCCCCCTAAAGTGTATCAAAGAGGTTATCCTCAAAGAGAACCGTTGACCTCGTCAACGCCACCGAATAACTTTACGACACCCCCGCACCCCAATGCGAGCAACGTGCCGGTTGCACCAAAAGACTCTCTAGAGTATAGGCAACAGGGACCCACACAAGCAAGATCAAATGGACCACAAATGCCTCAGCAGCCAGTTTACCAGTTAGTCCGAGGACAAAAGGAGAATTCTCCTAGAGAAGATATAAAGAAGCTGAGCTCCTTTGTATTGGAGGAATTTAAGAAGATAAAGGTCAGTTTACCACTCTATGAGTTGATGAAGGTCCAAGAAGTACGAGACACTCTTTTGGGGACATTGACTGAAACCACCACCGCAAGGAGTACTTCACAAGAGGCACCCAATGTGCCAAGAAACCCCCAGACTGTTATGCAGCCTCGTCCAGCACAGAACGCAAATGTAGTGCAAAATGTGCCCCAAGCACCTTATAATTCATGGGAAGCACCACAATGGCCTCAAAACTTTGAAGGCATGGTATTGAATTCCGCCAGCATTCCTGGAAGGATCGAGGCTGAGAGAGGTTCTCAGCCTGATGATGCTGTGAAGCAAAGGCAGAATATAGGGGATGCGACCCAAGGCAGGCAAGTCCAGCCGGACAAGAAAGATGAAAGGAAACATGAAGTAGCAGATGAGAGAAGGAAACCAGTGGTGTTTTATCAAGGGAAAGATGAACCGGCCCCATTCTTGGTTTCAGTTAGAATATTCGGAAAAATGCTATACAATTGTTTGATTGATTCCGGAGCTTCGAGCAACGTCATGCCTTTGAAGGTATGTGAAAGGTTAGGCCTAATCTCGCTCCACACCAACAAGAAGGTGACTCAATTGGATAAAACAGAAGTTCCTGTTGTTGGGGAACTAAACGACATTCACATGCAGCTAGCCGCGGATCCTAGAATCCAAAGCCGTATTGATATTTCCGTTGTAGACATACTAGATGGGTATGGCATGCTGCTTAGCAGAGACTGGTGCCGAAAGCTGAACGGGTATATCACCACCGACTTTTCTCACATGTGGTTGCCTTGGAGAGGAATCCCTAACCAAATTTAGGGTGGAGAGTACGCCACGGCTCAGATTGATGATCACCGAGTATGGTGATAATAATGAAGTATTGTTTGCAGAGGCTGATTTGGGCTCATACAAGCCAGTCAAGCAAGAGGTCCTCATGTTGCAGAGTGTAAATCAAGAGAAACCCTTGGGAGGTATGCCCTCCTCTACTGAAGTATTGATTGAAAATGACTCAAGCGATGGTGAAGGGATGTTTGAAAATTTTAGAAACTTTGTGCTGAGAAGTGTCAAGCAAAAGATGGAATCAGGGAAGAATGTTTCCATCAGCAGTATGTTAATGCCCAATTGGTGCAGGATCCATGAAGCGTTCCATCCAGAATTCACATGCGCCATGTGCAAAACGGCCATTGAAGAAGTTTCAAAGAGAGTTCCACAGGCCTCTTTGGTAGAAGAACTAGAAAGGGTAAATGAAGAAAAGGACTCCCTGACGAAGCAATGGATAGAAAGTGAGAAGATTGAACCCATGGTAGAAAGGAATGATCCTATGACCTATAGCAATCATATAGAAGATCAAGTATGGACTCTGAGATTTGATGGGTCAAAGTCTAACAAAGGGAATGGAGCAGGGTTTGAACTCATTAGCCCCAAAGGAGAAGCATATCTAGGTGCTTGTAGGCTCCAGTTCCCTTGCACCAACAATGTTACTGAATATGAATCTTTGATTCATGGGTTGATCCTGGCAATAGATAAAGGTGCCAAGATTGTGCACGCCATTGGGGATTCTAACATAGTGGTCCGCCAGGTAAGAAAATAGTATGCCTGTCATGACAAGAGGTTGGGCCGTTACTGGAACAGAGTATGGGACTTGATCGAGAGCTTCGATGCTTTCAATATCAAGCAAGTATACAGAGCTAAAAATCCAGTGGCAAATTCCCTCGCACAGGCGGCCAGTTCACTAGAGCCACTGGAGTTGGAGGGTCTAAAGAAGTTCACGGTAGAGTTAATCTCTACACCTTCAATTCCGGATAATATAAAGAATTTCCAGGTATTTGATGATGATAAGCAGATTTTGGAATTCTTGACAAACTCGGGGGTATTTGAAGCACAAATTATAGACGAAGAAGAAACCGAGGAAGCGCAATTTGACACCGAAGGGATCTTAAATTTAAAGACAAATGTCATTCCTAGGGGCATGGTTGAGTTAGAAAGACTCTTTGACCCCGATAAACTGAGTAGAAATCAAGGCACTCAAGGAAATGAGTGCGAGACAATCAACTTAGGAACAGATGAGCAAATCAAGAATGTATTTGTGGGCAAGGTTTGTACCCCAAAAGAAAGAGAAGGAATAGTGCAAGCATTGAGAGAGTTCTCTAATGTGGTAGCCTGGGGCTACAAGGACTTAAAGACATATGACACTACCTTGATCACGCACACGATCCCGTTGAAGCCAGGAAACAAACCATTCAGACAAAGGCAAAGGCCGGTGAACCCGCTGCTAGAACCATTGATATATCAGGAGGTGAGAAAACTCCTCTCAGCTAGAATCATTTTCCCAATAAGGCACTCAACGTGGGTCGCCAATCTGGTACCCGTCAGAAAAAAAAAATGGAGAGATAAGGTTGTGTGTTGACTTCCGCAACCTAAATAGAGCGTCTGAGAAGGACAACTATCCCTTGCCCTCACTAGATGAGGTGTTGCAAATTGTGAATGGTTCCCAAATGATGTCCTTCTTGGATGGGTATTCAGGATACAACCAGGTGATGGTTGAAGAGGCAGACAGACTGAAAACAGCTTTCACCACCAAGTGGGGGACTTTTGCTTACAGGAGAATGCCTTTTGGCTTAATCAATGCCGGGGCCACATTTCAACGGGCTATGGACATCGCTTTCCGAGACTTAGTCGGAAAGTGCATTATTATATACATGGACGACCTTACCGTGTTCTCCAAGAAGAGGGAAGATCATGTTGAAGACTTGAGGAAGATTTTCCGGAGATGCAGAAGGTTTGGTATTTCTCTCAATTCCAAGAAATGCGTGTTCGGAGTCACTGAAGGCAAATTGTTAGGGCATGTCCTTTCAGAACAGGGCATATCGATTGACCCAGACCGCATCGAAGCAATTTCAAAGATTGGCATGCCAGGGAGTCAGAAAGAGTTGAGGTCCTTCTTTGGAAAGATTAATTTTGTGAGAAAATTCATAATTGGGTTCGCCGAGATTGTCAGACCACTGAATGAGATGTTGAAGAAAGATGCGAAGATAGAATGGACCCCTCAAACAAGGAAGGCGTTTGAGGAAATCAAACAAGCAATAGTGGATGCTCCGGTACTAGTCAGTCCGGACTACTCAAAGTCATTCTACTTATACTCTTTTGCTTCAGAACACACCTGTGCAGCGGTATTGACCCAGAGAACTGAGGAGAAAGACGAGAACCCAATTGCTTTTATGAGTGCACCATTGAAAGAGGCGGAATTAAGATATCCAAACGTGGAGAAGCAGGCTTATGCTCTAGTAAAAGCAGCTAAGAAGTTCAGGCACTACATCCTAAGGAGCAAAGTCCATGCAATAGTTCCAGACGCTACGGTGAAAACATTGTTAATGCAGAATGAACTAGGAGAAAGAAGAGGCAAGTGGGTCGCCAGCTTGCAAGAATATGACATAGAGATACAACCGATGAAGTTAGTCCGAGGACAAGCATTGGCACAAACGATTGCAATGGCAGGGCCTGGATTGGTGCAACAAACGTATGTGCTGGAAGAAGTATCTCCAGGAGAGTGGTACGATGACACTGTTTACTACTTGTTGAATCACAGGTGTCCTTTGCATTTGAATCCCGTACAAAGAAGGGCTTTAAGAATGAAGAGCCAGAAATTCATGCTGCAGGGATTAGTACTTTATAGAAGAAATCACGAAGGTATCTATTTGAGGTGTGTAGGAAAAAGAGAAGCTAAGCAGCTTATGGAGCATTTCCACGAGAAATTCGGAACAGGTCACGGAGGAGGTATGGCCACAGCTCATCAAATTTCAAGGGCTGGGTATTATTGGCCCACACTTTTTAAAGATGCTTATGAGCATGTGAAGACTTGCCACATTTGTCAGACAGCTGCATACAGAGAAAAGAATCCGGCTATGCCCTTGCAGCCAGTGATTGAAGTCAGGTTGTTTGCCAAGTGGGGGTTGGACTTTATTGGAATGATTAACCCACCGTCCTTGGCACAGCACAGGTACATACTGACAGCTACAGACTATTGCACCAGATGGACAGAGGCTCAAGCCTTGAAACTTTGCACAACGGATGTGGTCATTAAGTTCCTCGAGGAAAATATTATTACAAGGTTTGGATGTCCACACGCTTTGGTGTGCGACAATGGCCCTGCCTTCTCATCATTGAAATTTTCAAACTGGGCATTTGAGTATGGGATTGCACTGAAGTTCTCATCCAATTACTATCCGCAGGGGAATGGACTTGCAGAGTCCACAAATAAGAATTTGCTGAATGCTATCAAGAAACTATTGGATAAGAACCCCAAGGATTAGCACACACAGCTGAGGTTTGCCTTGTGGGCAGACAGGACTAGAACGAAGAATTCTTTGGGAACGTCTCCTTACCATTTGGTGTATGGGCAAGACCCCGTTTTCCCAGTTCAATTAAGGATCCCTACTCTTCAGTTTATTCAGGAATATCTGGAAGGAGAAGACCGAGTTCAAGTCAGGTTATCCCAATTGATGCACTTGGAGGAGAAAAGAGATGAAGCATTGGAAAATCTAGCCAAGCACCAAGGAGTTGTGAAGAGATGGTTCGACAAGCAGGCCAGGATCAAGGCCTTCAGGATTTCAGATTTGGTTTTATGTTGGGATAAGGCCCACGAGAGAAAAGGTGATCATGATAAGTTCGACAAATTGTGGTTGGGCCCGTATCAGATTTCTGAGATCCTGGGAGATAATGCATTCAGATTGAAAACGCTAACAGGAGAGGATATCCCATTGCCAGTCAATGGGCAGTTCCTCAAGCATTATTTCCAAGCGTAGGTTCCCTCCTGGATCCTACTTTGTACATAGTAGATTAGGTTGTTTTGTTTCCCGCTTTCCCTTTTGGTTTTGGTTTTGGTTTGTTGCCCTTTGGGTTTTTGGTTTTGGTGTTTCTTCCCTTGAGTTGTCCGCTCAAGTGGTTTTGGTTTGGGTTCAGAATGGACTTGAGTTCTGGGGTTTCCCGTTACGTATGGGGATGATGATGTTTCTTCACAGTTTGGTTTACTTCCATAGGGACTTCTATGAATTTATGCAAATGATAAAATGCCAAGGTTGTTTTCCTCTTATTATCATCCGGTTTCGTATAAGCTCGACTCGGAAGTTTAATCAGTTATTGTGTCTTAACACATGAGTCTGAGATTACCGTGTCCTATTTGTTCAAACAAGCTACTTTGAGTCATTTTGATTTCTTGGGAGAGGTTACGGCGGGTGAAAATTTTACATCTCGCTTCAGCGCCACTGCAATTCTCAAACCCATTGGTAGCTTCATTGCTTGCCAACCAATTATGGAATTGACGGAAAATCAAGAGAAAAGGAAAATATGCTAAAAGAGAAATATCAAAAGAAAGAAAATGAAAGAAATATTGTACTTTGAATATTGGTTTGGGAATATACGAATAACTCCACCGGGGCTATGGACGCCTGGCTGGCAGTGGAGCAATATTCGTGAGAATTGTAGCGACAACCTCGTCGGGGCTATAGACGCCTGACTGGCAGCGAGGCAATGTCCAGGATGCTTTTGAAGTTAAGATACTTGTATAACCTGCCGTAGTCGATCTCGGGAGTCACGATGGTTTAGAGATAAGATAAATGCAAAGGTCAGGAGATCTCAGATGAAGGTGTTTTGATCCAATATCGGATTCTTCTCCCTTTTTGAGTAAGTATCCTTTCTGTATGATGATTAGAGGGATTGGCCAAGGTTAATTTTCAAAGTGTTTTTCAACACTTTCCCGTGGAGTCGCCAGATGTTGTGACCTTTTTCACACATCACCCCATCAGATGGGGACCCCCTAATTTTTGCTCCATTCTGGTCTTTTGGCTTTGGTTAGTGCGTCTCTCTCTCTATCTCTGGTCCTTCCGGGGATGTCCCGTCGTTTGACCTGGGTTGAAGTATTGTTCAAGTCTGTGAAATTAGGGTTTTCATCAGTCAGGCTTATTAAAGGTCAAACTGAGTTATAAAATTGAAATTCGAGCTTAGTACAGCAGTCAGAAGACTTCCAGCAGGGTCCCACTAAATTTTCACTGTATTCCGACAACTTACTATTTTTAGTAAGTATTCAATTTGGGACTATTTTATCGAGATTTTGGAATTCTGTCAGTTCCACCACAATCAGGCAGCTTCAGAATGCCTACACGCGAAATTTGAATGGATTCCGACAACTGGCTATTTTTAGCAGTTCAGCCTTCGGAGGCTATTTTCAGGATTTAAACGAGCAATTCTCCGGTGAGTGACGGGGGAATTGATCTGGGTTTTCGAAGACCTTCGCAATGATGTAGCATGCAAGGCGAGATGGTGACTTTCAGAGTTCAGCCTCCCGAGGCTATTTTTAGGGTTTGCATGCAAGAATTTTCAGTGCATGTCCAGATATTCCATGTGGGTTTTGCGAGGCCTTCGCAATGATATGACATGCAGATGGATCGGGTCAGTTTTCAAGGACTTACTATTTTTAGCCAGTGCCAAAACTTTGACCAGTTTTTTGGGTTTTTCTGGGTGTTTTGAGATCCCACAGGCACTGTGACATGCAAGCTCGTCCGACATCCGGGTGACCACTTCCCAGGCACTTACTATAAATAGCCGTATCATCCCAGCAGCTACCCACCACTCCAGCCCAGCAATCAGGTGCAATCAGGCACAATCAAGGACAACAAGGAACAAATCGGAGCACATGCAGATCAGATTAGGGTTTCCCCTACCACGTCTAAAAATAGATGAAGCAAAATGCAGAAATGACAGAGCGAAGCACGCCACCGGAATCAGCATCCTTCAGGCTACCGGTTGGTAAAATTTGAACACGATCTGAATACTTACTATTTTTAGCAAGTCACCTCATGGCTAAAAATAGCACGTCCTCATCAGGAAAAATGTGTGAATGAGTCTCTTTCAGCATCAAGTACAAGTGGAACAAATTTCAAAGCAAACAGAGATACAAAATTGGTCAATTCTGGGGTTTGCTAAAAATAGCAAATGGCTAAAAATAGCATGTATTGCGCCAGATAAGATATGAATAGGATGACAGCACCTGATGGAGGCACAACCACGCCAGTTCCAGTTCGGAACAAGGTGAAAATCAATGAAACCCTAATTTCTCCGAATTTACTAAAAATAGAAAGCCAGGCTAGGGCATAAAGGGCGTTGGAAACTTTACAAACATAACTGACAAGTAAACACCTTCATATGCGCCCAGGAGGAGTGAAAGCTTCAAAATTTTCTAAGTGTGAGATTTCCTTGAGCAAGGGCTATATGCACCCAGGGAAGGTGAAGGGTCACCAGAAATGCATCGAAATTTCCCCAAGGCATCAAAATTTCCTGAGGCATCCTCAAATGCGCCTAAAATGGAAGTCTACAGGGCCAAATGCGCCAAGAGGAGGTGAAAGGTCAAGCTAGGCGTGGGTTTTCCATCTTGCATAGGAGAATGCGCTTGGAAAATGGAAGTTGCTTGGCCTAAATGCGCCCAAAGGAGCTGAAAGGTCACCAAAATGTAAAAAAATTCACTAAGGCATGGCACTTTCCTCCTCACTAGCCAATATGCGCTTAAGATAAAGAAGTTTCCTCCTAGCACTAGCAAATGCGCCCAAGGAAGGTCAAGAGTCATGTCCTAGGCGTGGATTTTCCATCTCACATGAGGAAATGCGCTCAAGGATGAAATAGAAGTCTACCCCTCCCCCATATGCGCCTAAAGGAGCTGAAAAGTCACTTAGAAAGCGTGGATTTTCATTGACCACAATAAGGTACGCCTAAAATGGAAGTTGCTTGGCCTATAGGCGCCTAAAGGAGGTGAAGAGTCACCCTAGGCGTGAGAGTTCTTCATGGCATTTGCGCCCCAAGTAAAAGGTAAGGATGAAAGGTAAAAGGGTGAAGGTGGAAGCTAAACTTGAGGGATGCGCTAGAAGGATATGAAGGGTCACCTTGTGAAACATGCCTAGAAGGGAATAATACTAAGAGGGGCGTGATTTTGAAAGTTGTTCTAAGTATGAAAGTTCTTTCTCATGCTAGGAAATGCGCCCTTGTTTGTGAAAAATGTGATAAAAAAGGCCTAGGCGTGGGAAGGCCTAAGGGATTTAAATTTAAATGGAATCATGAGGTGTGAAGTGCACTCTTAAGGTAAGATTTCCTCCGCTACATGAGGTTTGCGCCCAAGGCTACAAAGGTGAGTTAATTTAATAAAATATTCCTAAGGCATTTTTCTTAAGGGAAAATAGAGAAGACGCCTAGAGGATGATGCCAGTTGCCAGAGGAACAAAAAAAAAAAATCTTCAGAGGAAAATTCTTCAGAAAAAATCAAGATAATTTGCCAAGGCCGAGAAGATCGAAATTGCAGGAATGAAAGACATCCGGAAGGAAAAAAAATAAACATTAGCCTTTTTATTATTTTAAATAATAAAAATTAAACGTACCCCTTCATCCGGATACACATGAAAACTATAAGTTCTGAAGGGAATTTTCTTCTGGGTATTGAATGTTCGCAATTCAGAGATGATTTGAACTTACTCCACACCTCGCTTGTGTCGTTTTGATAGAGAATTTTACTCGGTGCCTGTTTTGATGAATTTCCTAAGACAAGTTTAAAATTTCTCTAAGGCAAAAGAGATGAATATCTCTTCTCGAAGGATGTTTTAGCTCAAGAATTGAACTGGATGACTTGAGTGATTTTACAGCATGAAATCAAATGACTTAGCCGGATAAAGTAAAATTGTTCGAAGGGGTGATTGGTTTAATATTTTAAGAAAGCAAATATGATGAAGCAGGCCTGTGCAAGAATGATGGAATTTCGAAATTCTAGAAGCTCAAGATTCCGATACTCCGGATGACAAGTGTTGCGACTGGAAAAGAGAGGGAAAATGGAATTCGAAAATGTGCTAAGTATAGCCTCTACTGGATTTCGACCTGGCTATAAGATTCTGAGTCCTTTTTCATTCTTCTCACAGATTGCTAAGTGCAAAATATTTGCTAAGGCTGAAGTACGAGCTTGCAAAGTGAGAGTTTGAAGTTGCTGAAGAAGTCGAGCTTGTGAAGAGGAGTGAGTTGCTGCAAGTGCTAACTTCTAAGTCTCCAGTTGCTAAAGGCTGAAAGGATGATTTGAATCCTCAACTTGATGAAAGATACGAATTCAAGAAGAGAAACTTTCTAAGTTGTTGAGAAGTAAAGTGTGAAGTACGAACTTGAAGAAAGAAGTTTCAAATCTGTTGAGGGCGAATAGTTGCAGGCAAACATTTCCCAGCATCTGACATTGTGTTGCTGCAAGTAGAGAAACTTCTAAGAAAACCTTGAAGTAAACAGGCGCAGTTGAGGTTTGCAGCTGAAAGTGGCAAAGCGTTGCAGCCTTTTTATTTAAAAATCTGCTGGCACCCTCAAAAGTGATATTTTATTGTTATGAAATCTTGTTTGCTGACTATCTTACCCTTTTTGCAGAATGGCCGAGTCAAGCAGAAGAGCTGCAGGCAAGAACGTCCACGCTGAGTCCAGACAGGCAGTAATCAAGAAATTAAGCAAGTCTTTCCTGCCAGAATCAAAATTCACATCAAAGTTGGGCAGGCTGGCAGACACAAACCTGGGCCGTTTAACCTGGAGGCGTTCAAAAGAAGGATAATGGGGACCGGAGGCCATCGCCCATCAGTGACTTCACATAGCATTGTCAGAAGTGGATTATATGCAGCTGCAAATTTTCCACCAGCCATCCGGTGCCCGGAGCTCATTATGGAATGCTCTCACCACTACGATTCAGAGAAGAGGACGATCGTTGCGCCAGATGGCAAGGTGCTGGCTAACCTGACACCACAAGCAATCGGAGAAGCATTCGGGATCCCCGCCCACGAGAAAATGATTTACAAAACGAAGGACAGGGCTGACAGAATGTATTCATCTACAACAGACCGGTGTGCTGATGTAATAAACACTAGGTGGATGATCAAGCCCAAACCAACTCGTACGAAGTTGCCCAAACAGATAATTTCCGAAGACTTGAAGCAAGAGTTTGGCGACCGATTATGATGTTGAGTAGAGTTGGAGGGTGTCCCCAAGCGTTTGTCTTCGAACCTTGGATGTTTTACTTTATCAACTTGGTACTGGAGGGCAAGGATTTCATGGATTGGGCACTGTTAATCAGTGATGGTCTACATGAGCAGCTCTGCAATGTGAGGAAGACTAAAACATTTTATATGGGCTCTTACCTCGTCTATATGCTGGCTCGCATGACAAGATACAGGGGGATCTCTTACAAAGAACCAATCGGTTGCGGTTCTCAACAATTCAAGATATTCGAGGCTTGTCCGCAGTTGCATTTGACAAGCACTACTAATTACAAAAGAGTCAACGATGCCTTTACTATGCACATCACAAGGACCTTGCAGCAAAGGACCCATCACAGAATATCGAGGGAGGCACAAGAAATGATTGAGAAATTTGGATGTTGGTTTATCCAATTCCCAAAATTCACTTACATAAGGCTGCAGGGATTCTCTTCCTACCCATATAGGTTGCCCCGATATCCCACGAACAGGGTAGTGATGCTGGAAGTTTCTAGGCAACTGATTGCCTACGATAAGATTCAAAAAAAGAAGAAGAAGGGCGGACTTGGGTTCCCGATTGCTATGGGAAATTCAGACGAAGTATGCCCATCACTGCAGGCAGCAAGGGAGGCAGAGGCGGAGCTCCAGTTCTTTCAGCTTTCTTACCATTCCAATAGACACTACTACGATCCTCATAGAAATATCAGATGGGTATTGACAGAGGAGTTTAGGCACAAGGCACAAATAGAAGATTTTTGGGCAAGTGCAGTAGATGAGGTCGAAGTCAGAAAGAGGATGTTTTCCCGGATACCATTGGCAATGATCAGAGAGTGCGAGATTATTCCTGTGCTAGATCAGATTGAGGAGGACATAAACGTTGTACAGGTTGATTACGACACAGTAAGAAACACGCCCTTGCTACTCCCAGATTGGTCAGAGCCAGAGATCACCGACTTGGATACACTTTGTATCCCAGTCCTGACATTTACACGGAGTTGGATAGAGAGACATGTCAGCCGACTAAAGGGAAGGTCAATTCCCCTTACCTACAATTTGATGGGAGACAGTAGATTGCAGACAACTGATCCGAGGAGACGGAGTAATCCAACTCCAGAGCCTAGGGGAAAAGAGCCGGTTCGACCGAAGCCTGTGATAGTTGAAGAATCCTTGCACATGCCGGTTCGAACACATTCTCCAAGCATACAGGAAGTGTCCCTATTTGATGATCAGAGGGAGAGGTTGCAGGAAGAACAGGCGGAACAGGCAGTACAAATAGAGAGCCAGCCACTTCGTAGGGAGTCCGTGGGCCAGAGCATCAACGTGCCCCGAGAGGATAATCAACAGGAGAACCGGCAAGAGACCGATGAAGGCACTGCCACAGATACTCAATTTCAGCATGAGATTGAGGTAGCTCTCGAGGATGATGCTGCTTCCGATCGAGATGCCCAGAGCTCAGGAGACATTGAGCCCATAGATGATGATGAGCCTCGTCAGAACAAGGGCCATGAAGTAGAGGCCGAGGTAGAGCAGCCTTTCATCATGACAGACACACGACAGGAGGTGCCAAACTGGCTGAGGGATAGGATGAGGCGTGATCCTGTGGATGAGACTGATCCTGTAGTCGAGATGGAGGAATTGCTGTGAAGGATCAATGCACCTCCCACGAAGAAGAAGGCTAGGAAGTTTTCCAGAATATCCACAGATGAGGATGGATCCCGAACCTTGCATATGGCAATTCCGTGGGAGGAATGTGATAGAGACGAGGCCGTTCCTGAGAACTACATTGTGACAACCATGGAACTAGGCCGCCCTACTGGGGCACAGGTGGTAGAGGAGTGCGATAATTCCTATCGGGCACTCAAGGACAGATTGTCCCATGTTGAGGGCAAGTACAAAAGGTTGAAGGTAGAGCATCGGACACTGATTGGCTACGTGCAGCACTTGTCCCGTCCTTGTGGGCAAGAAAATCCTGCAATCGAGCTCCCAGCTGAGTTTTCCAGGGAGTCAATCAGTGGATTAGAAGATTTAAGGAGAATGGCACAGCAGGCAGACACGTGGGTTGCCAGTGTGCGTACAGAGACAAGAAAGTTCATGGAAGATCTTGCACATGCCTATGGGCAAGCTTCCGATATTATGGCTAGAGTGGAGGCAGTTAACCATGCTTGGGGTGAGGCTCGCATCTATCAGACGAGAGTTGTTCTCCGTCTAGGAGCTTTGATGAGCATACCTCAACACACTTTGGTTGAGGGAGGTGTTATCCAGCAGGGAGATAGATACGACTTTGCCAGATGGTATTCTTCAGTAGTCACAGGCCGGGGATTCTATGATGCATCACAAGCAGATTCGGTCAGGGTCAGGAAGGCCATGACGAACATCTTGGATGGAGTTCTCAACACATTGGAGGCAATCTTTGCCAGGAGGTTGACTTCTGAAGAGATAACTGCAGATGGACTAAAGGACAGATTGACGCCATTCTTCTCTGAGGTGAAAACCTTCACTCAGGATGATTTCGAGAACACTGCCACGTTCTCTAGTATCATACAGAACACCCAGGATGCCCTTGTTGCCTGGAAGAAATCATGTGCCCGGCATGGGCAAACAGTTGTTGTATTAGAGTTTCAGTTGGATCACATTCCTCCTATCTCCGATCAGGAAGTTGAGGAAGTATTAGCCAGATTCACCAGATTTGCAGCCAGCGAGAAGGAGAAAGGAAACGCTCTTCTGGATGACGATCTGCTGCAGGAGGACGATGTGCATTGATTGCAGGTAGTGGGCCTGCAGAGGAGTGGAGAATATTCTGCACATTCATTGCCCCACTCCTCTCAGTGGCAGTTTTTAGGGCATAAACCCTAATTAGGGCATGGGTGGCTCAATCCGAGCCCTTTATTGTAATCAGATCTGAATCGTCCACTGGACTGGGTTTATTATAAAAGGGGTATCCCCCCTCATTTGTAATTCATTAGAACTAGAATTGAATCAGAGATAGAGTTGAGCTAGAGAATAGAAGGCATATAGCATTTAGCTTAGAGGTTAGCTTAGATTGAGGAGGAAAGGAAGTTTTCCCATTGAGGACTTTGTAAGAAGTTGTTGTGAACACTCTCATAATATAAAGATTTATCATTGTTTGGTGGTTCTATCTTCTATTGTGAGTAGCTAGCAAGGCTTGTTCGTCTTTCCAATTCGAATAGAGTAAAGTAGAATAGATTTTGTTTCCATGCAAGTAGCGTTAATTGTGGAATGCAACATTGGTTTGAGCATATCTCCCTATATCCATACCACTAGCAGGCTTGCTGACGGTAAGTCTGCCCTGCGTGGTCAACTGGAATTTCAGCACTTAACTTCGGTTGCGATTTGTGTGTCCACTTGCTTCGTGGTGAAGGGGTGTGCATGTTGAATCTCGATATGAATATCTACCTATCCTTTGAAGATTGCATCAGCTTTGTCAGAGTTGTCCGAGGAGGAGACGATACAAAGTTTGGTTTGGAGATTGTTAAAGCTAGTTTTGCCTTCCATCTTTAGGAATAGATTGTACGATTCCTATCCCTTTCCCTTTAATTCAGTATTTCCCGATCGATTCGAACATCAGAGCAATATCGTCAAAATCATTCATTGTTTCACTGTGATTGAACAACTACGTAAGTCCCCTTGAAATAACCAGCATATACACATCAACCAACTGAGTCTATTCGCGATAAAAGGAACCTTGGAGTTTAACGCATGAACTTTCACGCAATCTTAGCATGCGGAATACTTTGATCAAGAGAGAATAGAGTGACCGTTGGATAACTTTATTCTGTGTTGATGTCGTCATAAAAAAAACACGTCAACAAGAAGGACAACTTACCTTGGAACCAGAAGTTATCCTAGATACCAGAGAAAGAAAATTGAGGAATAGGATCATTACCGAGTCTCTAATCAAATGGAAGGGACTTCTTGAAGAAGATGCTACATGGGAAAGGGAAGAAATTATTAAAGCATTCAAAGATAAACAAATTCAAGAAGGGAAAAGCATCATGGCCCTTGAATAGAACAAGAAATAGACTATTATATGTAATAACCTCAAAATAAGTTAATAAAGACAATTTTTTTTTGCACATGAACATCCCTTGTGGATAATTTGCATAAGGATGGATACACCGAAATAGGGTGTCCATAAGGCCTGCAAAGTGAAAGGCTTGCTTTCGGGATTTTAAGGCTAGATAGACTTAGAAAAAGGTATCCAGAAGGCCTGGAAAGATTAAGAGTAACAAGGTTACAATCTTTCCCAGGATTATAAGGCTGGATAGACTTAGAAAAAGGTATCCAAAAGGCCTGGAAGGAAATTAAGAGTAACAAGGTTACAATCTTCTTCCAGGAGTATAAGGCTGGGTATACTTAAAAATGAGGTACCCAAAAGGCTTGGAAAGAGATTAAGTGTAACAAAAGGTTACGATCTTCTTCCAAGAAAGACAGGTACACCAAGAAGGAATTGCTTGAGGACAAGCAAAATCAAGAGGGGGAGACTTGTGATGTCCCCATCATAGACAAATACCCAAGATAAGTATACATTTAATATAATTGTAGATTAATGAATATTCAATAACATACACATAGATATGCATTTGAATGGAGTAAGTATTATTTACATTAGAACATACTCATGACTAACTTGGTTTTGACAGCGGCAAATTAAGCAAAGATCTCTACGCCACAAAGGAGTGAGGTCACTTAAATACCTAATCAAGACTAATGGAATCGGGTTGCACACTAAACAATTGCTAATTAGCTATGAAGAGGCGCATGGAGATAAAGGAGTAACCTGTCCAATAGACGCATCCCTTAGCATCGCGCCATATTAAAAGCACTCGCTGCACTGAAGAGAGGGGGGGGGACAGAAAGGGAAGTTTTAGAAGATAGCTTTCAGGGAGAAGGACATCACATATATCAGAAGTCACTTACAGACCCTATGCGATCTTAGATCGATCAAGAGAAGAAGTTGATCCCTCTGCAAGGCGGAGATTCATCAGTGATATACTAGACGTGCGGCCTGGCTCTATCCTCATCTCTTGAGGAGATCAGTCATATAAATAATCGCAGACAATACAAACAATACACAAACCATCCTGTAAGCATTTAATCAAGGGACGATATCAAGGATAGACATTCGAATCTCGGCCCACTGTAATCACAGTCTATAGCCAACGATCTTTGAATATTGAAAAAAGACTTATTTATTAAATTCGTCCCTTCAATATAAATTTCCATATTTGAGTTTTCTAATTGAAACACTATATTTGAAAGTACACGATTGAGATTCATTGATAATTCAGAAAATTGGTGGATTTAAGCGAAGTTGTCTCGATTAAATAAGGGGACATCACATATTGATATATTATATGATAATATTAAGTTATAACATTGAATTTCAGAATTATGAATTATTTTTTCAATTCAAAATTGCAATGAATGGAACATAGGTATATAATATTTACAAAATTACATGCTGTGATTCGTGAATTATGGTTTGACATATAGATAAGAATGTGTAATGTCCCCATTTTCGGTCACTTCAACATCGTGGTTAGTACCAACTTTCTCGGTGAACGCTAGCTTTGTCAGAATGGAATTTGGTGGTTGGCATTGAGCTTTGGGGATTTTGTTGAGTACTTGATGCTTTTTGGGAACAATTTTGGCATGCCAGGTGCATTCCAAACATCTTGGAGGGAAATGTTGTTTTTGGAAAGTGCCTATTTTTGGTAAGTCAAGTCCCATGTGAGTTCCTAAGTATATCGACGTCCCCAGTTTTCAGTTTTGAACAACTTTTGTATTTTCCACTATCAGTTGGGTGTGTGGAAAATAAGTAATGACGACTTAAATTAATTAATTATTAATTGAAGTGACTAATGTGCCAAAAATGTTAAACATTTAATTGAAGTCACTTTTAGGAGCAATGAGGAGTATAAAGAGGATTTGGAAGCTCATTTTGGATTATGTTGGAATTATTTAATCTATTGGGATTTTTGGAGAGCTTTATCTGGAGCAAAAACCCTAGGATAGAAAACCTTGGGCAAATAGTTTCAGTAGTGAAACTATCTACCCTAGTTGGTTATTGGTGGAGTCACTCGGATTTCACATTTGGATTTCAACGATTGGAGCTTTGAAATTTGTGATGTCTTGTGTTGGCGTAACAATTATCACCTCTAGAGCGCGAGTTGGTATAGACAGCTATGCATAGTGCGTAATGACTGCTCTCCAAATTAGGAGGGGAAGCTCCCTCTTTTGCTGATATGCGTTCTAAAAGTAAATGATCTAAATCCTATCTTTTTGACTCAGCTGGAAGAGGCACAATGTTACACCCCGAATTATAAGCTACTACGTAATAGTATGCATAGGGTCGAAAGATTGTATTGTGAACTCAATGCTTGAATAAAATGTGTACCTTGTTGTCAAATCTAAGTATTGTTACATTTAATGATTGTCTCATTTTAGTGTATTTCAATTGATGTCATTCTTGGTGTAATTATGCATATTAAGTTATAGAATTGTTAGTATTCTAACTTGTGAAATGTTGTATCTATATTGTTATGTTGTGAGCATTTGACTTCCGTGGACGTATGTCAGTGGATGCAGGTATAGGTACCATTCCTCCAGGCGGAGGGGAAATATCACTTGGGAGAGGGGCTTGGTCGGTTAATTGGTAATGTGTACTAACTGAGCATACACACACTTCACTATAGAGTGAGTAACTGAATCAGTTGAGTTAGATAAGTCATCCATAGGCATAAACTGGCATTAGGAGTCTTGTCTTCTTTTGTACCTTTTGTAAGTGATGTTTGTCTGCTAACTGTCTCATGGTATTTAGTTCATTTCAATGGATCGTATTTGAATGCAAGTAAATAGGCAAGGGATATATATATATACATATATATTATATACACGCATCCATATGTATATACATATCGATACAAGTGTGTGATTGGCAAATGGATATGCTCGCACAGTTGCATCGATATGGTATACATACACATGCATGTATATCGAAATATATATGGACGTATGCATATGTAGTATATGTATATACACCACCTATTACATATTGGATATTAATAAATTATATTATTATTGCCTGTTGATTTACATCTACACGTATATGTATATATGTATAGATACATATATAGACATATCAGAAATAACACACTGGGTTACGATATGTTTGCAGGAGCTATATATGAAAATATATATACGTATACGTGTACATGTAAATATATATATATATATATATATATATATATATACGTATTAATATTATATAATAAATATACATATTAAAGTAAAAATAATAAACATATATATATATATATATTACTTAAGGTAATAAAGTATATATATACATTTATAGAATTATTTATTACTTTAATACGTATATAAATATATATAATATTAATAAATTAATATATATATTATTTTATAAATAGAAATCATTGTTTATTCATTTCTCATCACATATTTGGAAATCAAATGTTTGCCAAGTATATTGGAAAACGACTTTACCTATTTTCATCATGGAATAATTTGAAAATGAGTAAGGACTTCTTTAAGGTTTAAAAAGAAATATTCGATGCATAACTATTGACTTAATAAAGTCAGTTTTGAAATATTTAAAAGTTTTCCCGTGAAATGGAAATGGCGGAAGAAGCTGAACCGCGCGACTGTGTAGAGCGCTTCACCTGGGAGAATGAATCAAGTGTGTACTCCATGATTGTAATTGTATTCGAGTGTATACTCCATGACTTGTGTATGTATTCGAGTGTATACTCCATGATGCATTTGTATACCTTATAACTGTTTCATGTATGACCATTTGTTCCATGTATGATATGTATTCAACATGAGTGATTATATGCGTACCTATTGTATGCCGTTGAAATATTTTCTCGATATTTGTGTGTATTCAGCATATGTGACCCATGCAAATGCTTGCACGTGTACGATTATTGCCCTGTTTAAGTGTATGATTGTATATGTATCCATGTGTGCTAACACGAATACTTCTGGCTTCAGGTGTCCTCATGTTTGAAAGTCAGTATGTACTTTGTGTTATGATCTACATATCTCGTGTTTATTCATGTACAATCTTGCCAACGTATATTACAATGTCTCACATGTATTTCTATGACTTATGAGTCATCATCTATTCTCATGTGATTGATTCCTGTTTATATGTATACTACATGACTCCATGAAGATTACTGCTTACATCAAATGTATTACAAATACTCTATGCATATGTTTCATGAGTTTATGAAATGCTTCACTTCTTCTGTATACTTAAATGTTTGCCTATGTCTTAAATGCTTTCAACATATTACTCCAAGAGTACTCTTCTCATGTATGCAAGTGTTTGATTCATGCCTCATGTGTTTTTGAATGCAATTCGAGGCCCACATGTAGAGATGTACAACACTCACCTTTGGAATAAAGGGTATGATCCTTACCTTAAATGATTGCTTCATGTCTTATTCATACATTATTAAGTATAATAGACTATGATTCATATCCTAAGTGTATCCAAGTGTGGCTCATGACTTATGTATTCAAATGCATTCAAGTGTATACCGCGTGATCTATGTGTATTCAAATACATCCAAGTGCCTCCTATGATTTATGTGTATACTTTGTAGCTTACATCATGATTTGGGTATGATCATGTGTATACTATGCGACTAGTATTCATGGGTCTTACTTGTACTCATTTATATGTCTTATGACTTGCATGCATTCACACCTTGCGACTTATGTATACTTTGTAACCCACATGGTTTTGGCGGATACTACATGCCTTTATGTGTATGCTTCATTAAGTATTTCCTTGTGTTAGCTTAATTCCTGATGAGTCTTTGAACGAGGTACCTCCATGGCATCTTATGCTTAAAAATTAGTTAAATTTTGTTGACAACTGCTTCTTGAGTTGAGAAGTTGTAACTACTAAAGTGAAAAAATGTTTGGGATTGTGATTGCTTGAGGACAAGCAATCTTGGGTGGGGTGGACTGTCATGTCCCCGAAATCATAACGGAAAAATAACAAAATATATATTAGATGTCATTTTTAATTATGATTGTCAAAGACAATATCATAATTATAATCATTATTATATTATGTAAATTAAATATAACTATACGATTCCCAAAATATAAATACTACCTATTATAATTATTATATATATTGACAAGGGTTGGGGCCCTAGCTCGGTTGGCTAAATCTTTCTTGTTGCAGGAGGTTGGTCACGAGGTCTAGTCTCCCCCAGCCCCGTGGTACCGGAGGGCGTGTCGCGCCAGCGTCGCCGGTCACGTTAAAAAGTTTACCAGGCACACTGCAGTTTATAGAGGGTCGTGCTACCAGATTCCTGCAATCTAATAAAAAAAAAAAAAAATTATATATATTGACAAATTAAATAATAAAGTAAATATTACAAACATGAACATAAGTTAACAAAGGTGTACTTGATCAATGTCATGTGAAGTTTGAATGGAGCTGAGCGGGAAGGCGCGGGGTGTCTCCCGTTTGAATTTTCCTGAGGGTCTGAGCAATGAAGATGGGGATGCAGGGGAATCGGAGGATGGCAATGCGGACTGGGTGGTCACTCCCCTTGTGTCTCCTGAGTTGGAAGGCATTGTTGAGTCTGTTCATGGTGCGTGTAGGCTCTTTCCTCCTGCGTTGGTGCTTGGACGACTCGGGCAGCCTGGCAAATGGTCTGTGTGGGGTGTTGTTTCACCCTATGTTTCCAGCTTGGTGCTTCTTACCTCGCCACGGTCTCCTTTTAGATGGCTGCTTGCTAGTGGTGGCTGTCCTGTGTGGTGTTTGGTTGTGAGGGAGGGAGTGAGTGCTTCTGCCCTGGATCCCGTGGTGTTATGTGATGAGGAGGGTATTTCCTTTGTTCTGCAAAGGTTAGTTGTGCTTCTCAGAGATGCTGCGGTGAGTATTCGCTCCCGAATGCTTTACCCTATTTTAGTCGGGTTTGACAGCCTGTTGTTGAGTTTGATGGTTTCGTTATGCTGCAAAGAGGGTGTTGTCCCTTCTTTGGCCTCTGTTAATGGTGAGGTTTGCTTGAAGGTCTAGAGGCTTCACTTGCTTGTGTGGAGGGTGTCGAAGCCCTGTCGGCGGCCGTTGCTGCTCGTTATGGTTGGGGCTGCGACGAGTTTGTGGGTTGGTGATTAGATGTTGTTGACCAACAACTTTCTGCTGGGGATGGAGCTGCTCGACTGGCCTCATTCTGGGTCTTTGTGGTATGTGGGTCTTTGGTTCCTTCCGGAGGTGCTCTTGGCTATGCCTCCCCTGTTCTCTTGGCCGGAGCTTTGGTGTTTTTTTGGGATCTCTTCTTTGATGCCTAGGTCTCTTGGGGCCTCTATTGCTCTTGATCTTCGGTCCTCTCGGGGTTGTTCTGTCTTTCCTCGGGTGATTGAGTGTGTTCTTATGGAATTTGGATTGGGTTTGGCTCGGGTGGTGGTGCTGGTCTTTGGGCTCTCCTTTCCCCTTTGGATGGCTCTGGTGTGGAGTGAGGTGTTGGCCTCTCCTTGTTTGGGCGTAGCTCTTGGTGTGCTATGGTGAATGGGAGGAGTTTGCTCCCCAGATTGGTGTGGCTTCAGAGCTTTTTCTGTTGCTGCTCTTGTGGGCCTTTGCCAGTTTCAGTTGTGGTTGTTCTCTGCCCTGTGGTGGTTGACTGGGTGGTATTTCCTCATGACCCAGTTGGGTTTTTGGTTGTTACTCTGTTTTCGTTTCCTGCTGCTGGGGTTGCTGGAGGGTGGTGTGTTTACTTTTTCTGCGGGAGTGGTGGCTTCCATTGTGATCCTACAGCCTAATCCTATTGAGGTGGATCCCTCTTCTTTCATGGTGAAGATGGGTGCTGTAGTTTTCTTTGGAAGCTTCTTCTGGTTTTCTCTAATGCTGTCCCTTTTGAGGTGGGTTCTACTCCTATGGAGGTGGAGTATTGGGCTTTTAGAGATCTTTGGGTCCGGTGGAAAAAGTTCTCATGGTATCCTCTCCATTAGAGGGGAGCTCTCTCCTTTTGAGGTGGAGTATGAGTTGGCTTCCTAGTTCGGCTGGTTTTCGAAGAAGGGCTTGGTGTTGCTGTTCCCATGCTACAGGTTTTCGGGTGTCAGTTTTAATGGCTTGGCTGATCCTGGTTGTCTACAGGGCTTGATAAGTGGCGGGTTATTCCATGACTTTGAAAGTTGCTCTGCAACTTTGTATGATTCTTACCATTCTCTTGGTAAGAATTTGTTAGGCTCTCTATTGTTTGATTCGAACGGAAGGTCTGCTGCAACCCATTTGCGGCAGGTGTTTAGTGGCCTGGTGGTTTCAGGCAATCTCGTGGTGCTGCAGTATTGTGAGTTTTCTAGTTCTATAGGACTGGTTTTTTTCCTATGTGGTATGTTACTCTTGGTTATGGTTCCAAGTTTGGGTTGCTAGTTGGTCTTTAACTCAGGACTGCTGTTGGTCTTGAGTGTGTTGTTGCTCCTGGTCACTGCTGGCCAAGTGTTGTTTGTATCTGTTATTCTTCCACGGTGTTTCCGTTGGTGTTGTTTCTTTGGCACTGTTTGTGTGCTGTTAAAGGTTCTTGGTCCTTTCAAAACCTTGCTTACCTTTTCAAAACCAAAGGCGTACTTGAATGGATATCATCACAATTATAATTGTCACAGACAATATTATAATTGTAATTATTATATACGAACAAGCTTGCAATTTAAATATCCTAAATAAAATACTAACAATTCAAATAGTATAATCATAACGGATATAAAAATATATAATATGAAGCACAAACATAAGAACAAAATAGAGTTCAGGGATGTTTACTAAAAGAGGCCGATCAAGTGGATAAGGAAGCCGACCCCACGGGTAGGCTTAAAACAAAGATAAACGCATCATGATTCGCATATAAGGAAAATTGGTTTAAGAGAACAATAAGGAAGAAGAGCAGCGAATACATTCCATGATATATACTTTCCTAAACGCCCAAACCTAAGATTAACATAACATCGATTAAGAGCCGATATTATTATACCATTTTCTATTCAGCGCTACATCATTTATTAGTGGCAGTCGGTGACGATTGTTATATGAAGCAATAAATCGAGGAAATTGAAGATATATAGCCGCCTATAATTATATCTCTTATAGAGGCCGTTATGGGTCAAAGCGAGGTTGCGCAAGTCATGGAATAAGCGGATAAAATACTCGATCATTCCCTTAAGGTCAGGATTACAGTCGTTACACCAATGAGGGAGATTGCTAGTGCCGCTATAGAATGCTAATTAAGAGGCCTCGAGGATACTCAAGTATGACCATCTTCAGATCGTTGTTGTCCCACCATCTCTCTAAGTCACGAGCATCCAATCGAAAGCCTTTGTGGTCGGGTAGGAGCGGTGTTGAACTTAAATCCGTCATACACTAGGATCATGGAAATTCTAAAAAGGTCATGAAACACATATTTCGATTGGAGCGCACAAGTATAAACATCACCAACTTAGTCGTCTTCCATAATACATTATGAATTATAATAAACAAATGACACCATCAAAATACTATAATTATATCAAGGTAGGATTGTATTAAGAAGATATCAATTAATCTCAAAAGCAGCGGTTAAAAGAAAAAAGCCAGGATCATATGTAATTGGCAACGATTAGGGAGAGAGGCCATTAGTGTCAAACACCCTAACGGGTATGTCCATTCAAAGAGACAACTCTGCACCGAATGGGCACGTCCCTTCTTATTAAGACAAAGCTATAAAGGGGCATCGATGAAACAAGAATGGGAGGGAATTTACAGTCATCATAGAGGTTGCCTCAAATTAGTTAAGATTGGTGCAGATTGGAGATGAGGGTAAGAAGAACAGAAAAAAACTAAGGAATATTTGGAGAACTCAAGACCGGACTATTACACGCCTATCCTCCATCATATCTACGGGAAGGAGACTAAGCAAGTCGTGAGCCACTCAGCCAAATTCAGAAATCACTCAAAGACAAAAAGGACGGATAGGCTGTTGGTCAAGACTAGTTTCAGAGAGGGCACAATCGCTCAGTTACAGGTAAGGCGTCTGTACCCAAACAGAATTACAAATCTGATTGATATGGCATGAAAGATTTTACATGTATATATGAACGGCTAAATCGTTGGGACCAATAGGTTAATTCTTAATACTGGCTGTGACATTCTCAAACACAATAATGCTGCTTGCAGCAATTATTGTGTCCCCATAAGCGACTGTGACTCTATCTCGAAGGATAGGTTTAGCCAACAAACTCTTCGTTAATGCTCACCCGGGAGAGGATGGTTGTGGAGGGAAAGGCAGGTAAATTCGATCACATGATGGATGTCCCAAGACGGGTAATAATCTTGAGGGAATCCACTTGGAGATTGGTCACGCGCCTTCGGCACTGTAAGTTCGTCCCTCCTCCAATGAGTCTAGGCAAGAGAGATGAAGGCAAAAATCTATTCCGGGTAGAGCATAGCAAATTACAACAAAATATGATAAGCTTGTACTTATGAAATTTATAACTTGAGTATATGCTGATATTAAAATTATCTAATGCATTCATCTCGTATGTTGATTAAAAGAATTTTGCTTTTCTCCTATTTTCAGATGTTAAATTGTGTAAATGCATAGTTGTTATAAATTGGTGATATAAACAGATCTTTAAGACAAATTATAAAAGCTAAATCATATGCACATAAAAGTAACCCTTACCTTGACTTGTACACTTACTCTGTTTTTAGGACAAATTCCTTAAGGGGACATTTCAGCAATGCAAAATATTTAAATAATTAACCATGTCTTGGCGGCATTGCCATCCAAACTTACATTCCAAAGATAATCTAGCAATGAACTGATAGATGTTTAGAATATGAATGATAAGCAATGAAATACTCTCCTATTTTAATTTTAAGAATTATAACAAAAAGTTGGCTAACAATTTGAAAAATTCATTTTCTCAAACTGTTGGAAAGCAAACTGCATAATACATAAAATATAAAATACCCAAAATGTGAAGCATGGAGATGAAATGGCTAATATAGACTTCAAAACTGATCCCAGCTGATTATAAAACTATACAACAGCAATCACCTCTGAAACCCCACATCCCAACCAAAATTGCAGTTACTACACACACTGAAATTGTATGGCCTGTAGAATGGCAGTCAGCATAAACAAGTATAGCCAGATATACAAAGGGGGTACAACCTGTAATAACTCTGTTGGACTGAAACAAGACTGAATGGAAGAGAATCGCAGCAATAAATGACTAGCAGTTGGCCACTAGGCCACACAAATTGCTCAACTACCCCTCATAAATAGTTCCAAACTAATTGGAGTAGTAGTGATGGAGGAATAGATTCAGCTGGAAAATGAGCAGATTAACCCTCTTTTACATCAGCCAAAAACCCTATTCTGATCAGCAGCAAAGAGCTTCACTCTTCACCATTGATCGCCCTCCTAGAATGGCTTGAATCGTCCCTCAATAAGCAATTGAAATCTCACACAATAGCAACTAGATTATGGAGTAAACTATAACATCTTGAATACTACTCTTCACAAAATCTTCAATGATAAAAATTAAGCAAATATTCAATCGGAAATGCATGGCTTAAATGTGACCTTTGTATAAAATCACCACAAAACGATTGGAGGGTTTTCCTCCTCAATCTGAAACTTGAAGATTTCCATTCTCAAGAGAAAAGATGAACATTGTTCAACCCTGGAAGAAGGAATTTGTTTAAAAAAATGATATGGCTTCCTCATAACCCAAACCCCTCTTTTGTAGCTTTTTGAGGGATTTTAATATTATTATCCTTTTTCACCTTTCCCCTCCAAAAATAATTTAAGTGTCTTTTGAAATACTTTAAACACTTTATCTTTTAATACTTTGAATCTAAGTTGTCCCTTTTTAAATAAACATAAAGTCACTTTTTTGGATGATTTAAATTAAATTATTAAATAAATTTTCCCTTTGCAACATCCCAATAGCCTACAAAAGAACTAAAGATAGGCTAAAGATCTTTAGTCTGCCTATGCCGGGCAAGGGTCCATGACAAAGTGTCAAATATAAAAGTCAAATGTCATGACTTCATTGATGATCTATTTGTTGCTTCTTCTGTTTTGAGAAAGGATCGGCATTCTTAAGGTTGTGTTATCCTTTTGCCAAGCCAAGTGTGTAAGTAGGAAGCAATGTGAGCCTATCAAATGGAAGATCTGAAGAAGACTTATCTAAATGATGAAGAATTGGAGATGGGATAAAAGATGAATTTTTCCTAATAGGCGAAAGTGATAGTAACATAGGTAAAGAGTGCTCCTGAAAGGTGAAAACTAGATGGTTTAAGTGGCAACAAGTGTCCTAGAGCATGTTTCATTAGTGTTTGTCATGTTTTAAGTAGTGGAGATAAGTATGAAGTGCTCTCAATAGGTGGACGCTAGCGTTTAGTGGCAATAATAGGTCGGAGTGTACTTAGGTGGATGCTATGAGGGTTTAAGTGACCAAAATCGTTAAGAAGCATTGCAAGGAGTTGAAAGCTAGTCTTTAAATGGATATAACCTCTACAAAGTGCACCTAGCATCAATTTTCCATGTCTAAGTTGATAAAACCCTCTCAAGGGGTGTCATCACTTTAGAGATCAATGCAGATTTGAGGGTATAAATCGGGGATTTGAAGGACCATTCAGCTGACATCAATGTATCGTCACATCAACAACTTTATCAACGTTGACCCTTTTGTTTGACGCTGGTACTTTGTTTTACCAAAAAGTTTAATATCGTTTGACTATTGTGCTTGCATTGACCAAAGATCAAATGCTAGTTTCGTTGTTATATAAATTGATTTATTGATGTTGATTCTAATTTTATAGTTGGTGGTCATAAATGTTGAGTTTTGTTATTACATACATTGTTTTGCTTTTTCTTAACTAATATAAGTAATCGTTATTTTTAATGAAATACCATAGATGAGGATCTATGTTGCCACAAACTGGATATGGTTTTAATTCGAATTTTGCTGTATTACAAGCGTTGAGGTTCAAACTCGTCGTTTTAGATTGACCAGAATTATATTTGATTGAATTCCTTAAAAAAAATTCACGGTGTTCAAAGATAATTGATCAGGTCAGAAGCTTAAGAATAAAAATATTTGTTTTTCTCCTTGTGATCTCTACTGAATATTCTCAATTTCTCTGACCTGAGGGTGGAAGACTCCATTGTCCCACATATTATTCTTTTGCAAACTGCATGAAAAGTGCTCGTTTGTAGACCACACGAATTAGACAAAAACCTACACATTTAAAGAATTCATATTATTAATTTTCATTCGTAGATGGCATTAGAATCATTTACCTTTAAGATTTATTATAGTAACGTCTATTCATTCACCCGATAGCTGGTTGTCTGTTCCTTTTCTCGCTATGTGGAAAAGGTAAATATCAGTTTTAAGGTTAAACGTTATCCCTATTTTTAATCTTTTAATATATTCGAAGCACGTCATTAGTATAAATTTTATTTGATTATTCAACCTTACTTTAATATCAGAATTGTAGTTTAATTGTAATCATTTTAGATATATACAATTATATATATGTTTTACATCAAGTATTATAATTATTATTGATTTGTTTGATTTTTCAACCTTACTTTTGTTAGTTTTAGGATCAGAAATGAATAAGCAGAAAAATGCAACACAGAATTCTGAACACAACAGCTTATCCTGGGAAAACCCTCCTTCTCGAGGGAGAAAAACCCAGCAACAATATATCTCTCATATATCAGAAAGTGCAGAAATCTGCTTACAACTCAGGCCCAACACAATGCCGAATTTGATACAATGAATAATAGCACCTCTCCTAAATGCAAAGATACAAATGAATATGTTTCTCCTTGAAATCAGTCTGCTGCTACAAAATGATGATCTGCTGCTCAAGTACGAACTTCTTCTAGTAATGTGAATTATGATGAATGAACTTGATGATCAAATGAATGATCATCACCTTGTATTTATACAAAACTAGGTGACTCTTCACTTGGGTTGGCCTCTTTTAAGAAATGAGGTGACTCTTCATAAAATTATTATATATAGCAAGTCCGACTTGCCTTGGTATTATTTATCCATCATTTTTAAATTTGAGAGAAAGATATCTCCCACTGCTATAACATCAACAATTTTAATATCAGAATTGTACATTAATTGTTATATATATATATATATACACACTCTGATTATTATGTATATATTTAAGATGTCCATTGTTAGAGGCTTGTATTTCATTTGATCTAATATATATTATTATTTATAATTTGTATTTTAAATTTTTGATAAAAAAAAATGTTTTTGTTTCAATTTTTTCCTAAATCTTTTATATATCAAATTAAATCGTAAATTATAATTTGATTAATTAATTTTAGATTCAAGAAAACTCTTGAAAATAAGATTTAAGTTTTACTGTTTAGTGAAAGTTCTTTACAAACTATTGATTTGGTTAAGACTTAGTTAAGGTTATTTGTAGGCCATTAAACTTAGTTGAGGTTGCTTGTAGACTATTTAACTTAGATGAGGTTGCTGGCAGACATTGATTTGATTAAGGTTCAATGGAGGTTGCTTATAGGCAATAAATATGGTTGAAGCTCAATTAAGGCTCCCTGTGGTTCATTTATTTAAGGTTCATTCAAGGTTGCTTATAATCCATTCATGTGGTAGTGCTCGGTTGAGTTTCCTTTAAGACCATTGATTTATTCAAAGTTTAATCATGACTTGGTTAGATTGAATTAAGGTGGATCATGGATCATTGCTTTTACAAACATTAATCTGTTAAGTCATAATCAAGAGAACATATAAGACATGTAAAATCTAAAGTTAGATAGATTGTTGTGATACTTGATTTGAAATGTAAATAAGTCATTACATCATTTGCAACTGATAATATTTAGGGTAGAAGGAGAAGACAAATTGATTGGAGTCTCAAATTAGTGTGTTAGGGATCCAATTGAATTGAGAATGAATATCAACGATTGCACACCCTTAGATATGGTTGTTGATGTTGTTCTTCCCTCCTAGACCTGTAGGTTTTAATTACTAACATTGTATGGTATATGTACAGCTATTGGCGTAGCCAAAGTTGTTATTTTACTTTTTACTGTGGTGGGTAAGAATACTAGTGGAATGATTCCAGCAAATTTGGTGAGCTCATTTAGAATTAACTGAGTTCGTTTAGTATTAACAACTAATTATGTAAACGTGAAACTATGTCAACTACTTCTCATAAAATAATCAACTATGCAGAAACTATTTTGTGCACGTGGCTAAGTTTCCTCAACGGGTGCATGGAAAATGATGTTCCTTTCAATAACGAAGTTGTAATAGTTGCCTATTTGTTTAGTGCATTGACCTTCTTATATATTATCTATATGCCATAAATAAAATCTGCTTGTTCATGTTGGATAAAATTGCAACAGGGACCTGCCATTGAAGGTTATCAAATCCATTTACAAGCGAATTCTAGTTGTTCCCTTAACGAAATTATGATACATCTGGAACCTCTTCTGAAAAGACAAGATGGTTAAGTTCCAATATTTCCAAATTCAGATGGGGTCTGGTATCCTTGCCGTTGCCGTTCTGTATTCAAAAGTGCATTTAAAATTAGAAATTGTTGTGTATTCAATACTGCATTAAAAATTAGAAATTGTTGTATAATAACTTGAGGATGTATTAATCCTCTAGTATCTAGACTATGATGCTCATATGAATTAATTTTCATAAATTTGTTTATATCTTATATAAAAAAAATTTAGAAACTTGTATAAGCTTATTTACAATGGAACTATGACAGCATCAATATACCAAGTGACTAATGAAACTAGTCTGTTGGAGTAGTATCATCAGCAATTAACATTGACTTTTGTTGACTCACTTATCAGTTCCAGCTGATCACTGATATCAGTGAAAACGGGTGATTTTTAAAAACTTATATGCACTTAATAAGACCATTTACAATGGATCTATGCTAATATCACTTGGCTTGAATCACGTCTAGAATTACCATTTAAATAGTTAATTTAATTAACACAATCTTGAGTATGAAAGTGGTATTTAATGCAAAATAAATTGTTTTTATGGGTTGATTCAATATAGGATTGAAATCTAAATTTCGTACTTCAATGGCCAAACCCATTGGACATATTAGGGATTATAGTCTCTAAGTGGAAGATATGGTAAATAGAAGAACATAGTTGCAAGCAATCAATTTCATCGGAAAAGAACATAAATCTGAAATGTGGTCAGTCCAAGTTGGAGATTGTAGCCATGTATGGAGCTTTAAATGGTACAAAGTAGGGTTCTTATACATTAAGATCTAATACATTCTTAATGTTTATGTTCTAATAAAAGTTTAGATACTAGTCATTTTTTAATTAAAATAGATTTTAAAGTTTCAAAACACAATTTTTTGTTTTACATGTCATTTGTGTCTTTCAAATGGAAATTAAACAATTGTAAAATGACTCAAATGTGCGAAACTGTTAATTTTGAAAAAATTAAGTAGAAAGAATTATTGCATACCATTTCTATAGAAGCGAGGTTATAATAGAAGTTGAATTAACATTTCCAGCCTTGGTTACAAAGAATGCGAAAATAAAAACAACAATTGAATCTTTAATGGCGAAGGATATACAAGGATGTAAAAAATTATCATTTATATATTTTAAATATTAATTTGCCTCAAATCACATAAAATATTCTTTATTGTTAATTAGATGTTTTCTCTCCCAATTAATATATTTTTCTTGTAAATAATTATAGTTGAATGGTTAGAATTAAATTATAGAAAAATAAAAAATGAATTTTTTATTCATTTATAATTTTTTAGGATATTAAGTTTGATTATAATATGTTGTTTACAACATTAATTTCATCTCATAAACAATTTCTTGATCTAACTATTAGCCATCCAAATATTAAGTTAATCTTTTAGATGGAATAATGGAGTTCTATAGGGGGCTTCACCCTTTATAATAAGATCAATTATATTGATAACATATATAAAAGATAAGAAATTTTATTCAAAATGTTTCTTAGAAAGCCAACAACCTACAACATTAAATCTTTATTAGCAAGCAAATTTACAAGCTAGGAGTCCATCACTAGAAACAACATATATAAGCTATCACATACTCTCAAATACATAATGACTAGAGGTACAATAAAAGCATAGAAAGACACAATTACATAGCCCAAGAACACCTCAAAACACCCCCTAATGTTCATGAGACATAGATGATGCATGCCTAGTATCCACAACCTCCTTAACCTAGGGCTCAAATGCATTTGTAGCCCTACTATGTATGCTTCCAACCAATTATGGGAATCTCATACCATAATAAGTCTCCCTTTGTTTCCTAGGCTAATGTAGTGGGGCCATAAAAGTGTGATAGTGTAATTGCTAACCACTTGTGGTTACCCCTTAAATGATGAGCATGAAGACTAACCAAGACTCTACCAACATGTTTGCAAAAAGCACTTAAGATACCAACCTCATTTCTTAGCTTCACCCACATAAAGTTAGATCCCAAATAAATAAATCAAATCATGAGGGGTTTTCCTCTTCGACTTCCTTTATGCCTACCAAAGGAATAGATAAACCAAATCACTAGTTTGGAAGGAACAACTAAAAATCCATAATCAAATAGACACATTGATATGGAAAAAACCAAATTTTGGTTATGAAATTGTAGATACCTAAAATTATCTTAGTCTATGAACTAGCATTTTAACACTAATATTTGTCTTCCCTAGCGATTAAATAATGTTCAATTATTTAATTATTGTCTAAAATCATATTTTCACAATTAATTAAATGACTTTATGTTATTTAATTAATTCATTTCAATTAATCTTCTTGATTAAATAAATAAATCTTATTTAATTATATCTTAATTCTTTAATCTTCTTGATTAGTTAAATAAATTCTATTTATTTAATTATATCTTTAATTATTTATCATCCACTCTTCATCTATAATTAAATAATTGTTTTATTTAATTATGCATTAGTTTTTCCTTCTATAGTTAAATAATTATCTTTAATTATCCTAATTCCCTTCAAAATATCTTGACTTAACTTATTTGAGACATCATCCATTAATAACTAGATTTTTATTTATTAATTAAATATTATCTTGCACGTTCCTCCAACAATTAATTAATTATCACCTCATGCATTATTCCCTCAAAATTAACAACCATTTTCTTCTAGTTGACTGAGTAACCAATGTTAGTTGATTGAACAATCTATTTAGTTAACTATTCAATTAATTCTCCTAACTCCCACTCTCTCCCAATCAACCGAGATTGACTAACCACTCTTCCAATCAATCAACGGAGTTAACTCTTCAATCAATATCTCTTGCAACCAGTTAATTGAAATCCTACAACCAGTTCTAGGTAGTTAACTCTTCAATCTATTTTCTCTCAACGGTTCTAGGTAAACCCACAAAAGTGGTTTACAATTTCAGTGAGGAAGGAAAAATTACAAAAAATGACTCCATGCAAAAAAAAAATGGTTTTTTGGGGTTCGAGCGAACCCAGATGTGGTTCGATAGAACCCCCCTTCAAGCGAACCCATTTAATGTCAGGTCCCACATTTCTCAAAAAAATAAGCAAAAAAATCCTTGTGGAAAGGGGGTTTGAATGAACCTTGGTTCGAGCGAACCCCCATTTTCCCCCATTCTCCCCCTCTGGCACCAAAAAACTCCAAAAATTTTCCCTTCGAAGCTTAGGTTGAGGATGAAAATGGAGGAGACTTCACAGACCCAATTGGATGATGGTAGTCCTCAAAACGAGCTATCCAACGAATATAATTTTAATATGTTTTGGTTTTATTATGTATTTGTTTTTTTAGTTTGATTAAACATAGGTTTTTCACCGAAAATCAAGCTCTATGTTTTGAACATGTAGAAAAATTGCAGATTATCAAAATAAAATTCTGAAAAATATGTGTGGACTAGGTATTGATGTCCTTGATACAGTAAAAAAAAAAAATGAATTTTGATACATACAAAAAAAGTTATGTTGTATACAATTTGCCTTTGTTTGAATTGTAATTGGTTTAGCTTCGAAACTTGATTAAAGAAAAAATATTTAATAAAACACTATGAAACCAAATGAAATGGCTAGATATTGTAGTTACAAATCTAAATTCGAAAAAACTAGAATTTTATCCTTCATGGAAAAAAAAATATGTTGTATACAGTGAACGTCACTTCTTAAAAATGTTGTTTACTGAAAAGAACTAGTTTTCGAATGAGATGGAAAAAAAAGTGCAATCTGATTCCAAAAGTTTTGAAAAAAATATATTTAGAATCTACAAACAAAATGTCACAAATCACTAGTTTGCATCATCTTCAAATTCCCCATGATTTAGCCGCTATGGTGCCCGAAAGTGAAGATTTAGTTAGAAAAAATTATTTCAATGCCCAGTTTGGCCAAAAATTGTAAACCAGTATTGTGGGATCACCCTTCTCAACCATTGATCTTGATCTTTGATTGTTGAATCCCGATCATTCATTGGAAACTTGAAAATCTATAAACAACCTTTTTCCTTCCCAAAAACATATTGAATAATTTGGAGAATTTGTGGAGAGGTTATGTCAAAATAGCCATCGAAGCACATTTAGCACATTTGCATTCGAAATCACTACTACTACTACCTTTTGAAATATTTTCAACAACAATGGAGACTTCGAATTGATCAAGCAACCCAACATCTGTTATCAATACGAACACACTCTGACATGAGATGGTAAAATTGTAATGTTTTGAATTCGTTTAGGTTCTCGTTTATGCTAACATTGTTTATTGAATTCATTGCTTTACAATCACATTTCATGAGCAGGTTGGGATTTACCTTGTTTTGATTTCATTCATTTGACTTCATTGTTGTGTTTCCATTGATCTAATTCCCCCTCTTATATTTTGGCACGCCTGATGAGACAATTAGTTTAAGGGGGGAAATAAGCATAAGGAAACAACAATGAAATCAAACGAAAGAGATCAAAGCAAGATCAATTCACAACCATACTCATGAAATGAAATTATAAAATTAAGAATTCGATGAACAATGTTATCATAAAAGAGAACATAAAACGAATTCAAGCATTACAATGTTACCATTCTATGTCGAAGTCTAATTCATATCGATGTCGGATCGCTTGGATCAATATGAAGCCTTCATTTTTGTTGTAAAATATTCAAAAGGTATGTTAATGGTGATCAAAGATGTATGTATTTTCTCTCAAGAATTTGATAGTCAATTCAACATGACCTCTTTACACAAATTATCTAGATTCTTCGATCATTTTTTAGAAGGAAGAAGGTTGTTTTATAGATTTTTAGGTTTCAGATGAACGATCAAGATTCAGTAGTGAAAGATCGCGATCAATGATTGAGAACCGTTGAGAGGAAATAGATTGGTCAATTAACTCCCCTGATTGATCCAATTAAGGATTTTAATTGGATAATCAATGGGATTATATTGGAATTATTAGTGGGATTGAGAAAGTTAGGTTGAGTGTTTAGTGGGATTGAAAAAGTCAGGTTGAGTTAGGAAATAGATGGGTTAGTCAACCAATTAGAGTGAGAAATCATGATTTACTCAATTGTACCCTACTGATATCCTTGCAATAGTCTGCAATGGCTCGGTTGATTTTTTTCATCTATTTAGGTGGGCCTTCTTTGATATAAAGGAGATTAAGCTTAATCAAAGGGCTTATAACAGCAGGCTGGAAAAGGTGGAGGTGGCTAATAATACGAGAAAGAATAAAGATAGAGCTAAAGACCTGTGGACGGAAGATGAAAAGAAGTACATGGTTGAGTGTCTGAAGAAAACAATGGAGGATTTGGAGCAGTTCAAGAACAATCACAATGGCAAGCTTTATGATATGGAGGGGAGGCTAAATAATGTTAGAGAGTTGATTCAGAAGGTACTGGAAATGAGCCATAAAATCCTTAAATCCACTGCCAGTACCATGAATATGATGGTCGTGAATCTGGAAAGGGCTTATCAGGTTAAACCTGTGGTGGATGTGGAGGAAGATAAAGATCAAAGCTAGGCTGAAGGGGTTGGGCCAAGCAAACGTACCAGAGAAAACCTGAAAAGGAAGTTGGACAAGACCCCTGTGGACATTTTGGAGATGAAGAAAGCAGCTATTGACATGGACAATCTGGAAAAAGGAAGTTGTTGATATCCTGAGAAATCTGGCTTAGTGTCTGGTTTTCTGTAGGTCTTTTGCCAGTTTTTTGGGTTGTGTTGCCTCTGCGCTGGTCTTTGGTTTTTTCTTTTTTGGCAACTTTTCTTCTTTTGTTGAACTTTTAATGCTTTATCTTATCTATATCTATTGTTAAAGGGTTTCGGGGTCCCTTCAAAACCTGTTTTTACCTTAATCAAAAACATTGGATATGAGCGTGCAAGTTTTCTTTTGACTTCAACAAATAGAGATATATTTGTTTTTTGACTATGTTGAATGATTTCGAATAATTGATTTAATTATCCAAGTTTAGAGAAGAGAACATGTTATTAATGATAATAATTTAATTGATTTAGATGAATAGGGTATATTAGTGATATAATTAAATAATAGATGTTTATTTAATTTATCAAGAGGAACAAAATTAGATTAATGATGAAATTGTGAATTAATTAAATGATTAAAGATTATTCAATTAATAGAGGAAAATAGGGTTAATGGTGTAAATAATGTTAAAAAGGGGATTTATGATTTTAATGAGATGAAATGTAATAGTGATAATGAAAGTGATGTCGATAATGGAAAAATGCAGTTTAGGATATGTGATATGTGTTAGGTCATTTTTGCATGTCTACAATTAGTGACATAATTAAATAATTGATGTTTATTTAATTAATTGGGAAGAATAAAGTTAGATTAATGATGAAATAGTGAATTAATTAAAGTATTAAAGATTATTCAATTAATAGAAGAAAATAGTGTTAATGATGTAAATGATGTTAAAAACAGGATTAATGATTTTAATGAGGTGAAATGTAATAGTGATAATGAAAGTGATGTCAATAATGGAAAAATGCAATTTAGGATATGTGATATGTGTTAGCTCATTTTTACATGTCTACATTTTGCCCCTCTTTGAGACAAAGCACTAGTACATTGTTTCAAAGAATTTGATGCTCATATCTTGATTTGAAAAATTTAATATGCCCCAATGGTCACTGAAAAGATAATACGACGTTGGGTTGCCCCCTCGAGAGGTTCACCAGAAAAATTAGTTTTTTGGTCGAGCTCTCGACAAGGTTCCATTGTAGTTTAGATGTGTAGAGGACAAAAAATTAGGGTTTGGGGGGGTAAAAATAGGAAATTAGGGTTTCATTTTTCCTCATTTGCACTCTGAGTCTTAGGAAATTCTTGCCTCTAGAGATCTTGTTGTTGCGATTGTCGATTTGCGATGGCGAAGATTTCGGGTGCCCCGCACCGAACAGATGCAGTTCATTCATTTGGGAGGCCAATTGGCGTAGGCATCACGGTACGTACCCCTTCCTTTCTTGTTTTTTTCATTTCTCATTTGTGTGATTAATGCTCAAAATTGTTTAGGGCGATAGCGATGATTTCTTGTTTTTCACGCTATTGTCTCGATATGACCGCTAGTGTACTAGGTTAGTTTACAACTATAGTAAAAATTTCACGCTATATTTTAATGTGTTTGCTAGTGTAAAAACCATTCACTATTGTTGATTGCTCTTGTAAAAAGTACACGCTATTGTAAAAACCACATGTTATCGTTCTAGGTGACCACTTTCATATAAACTAGCCGCAAGTGTATAAAGTAGCGACTATCGTAAAATCTAGCCACTAGCGTAAAAGCTAATCACTATCATAGGAAATAGGGTCACTTTTGTAAAAACATGCCACTATCGTCCAAAAAGGGCTTGCTATTGTCAAAAATGAATGATTTAGCTAGTTTGCTTGCAGTCTTAAGTTCGTGATTTGGTTTTCTAGCAAATTTTTGACATTGTGGGTTGAATATTTGCATATGGTTCTCAAACCGCTATATTCCATGGAGTGACAACTATGACAACTATTTGATTTGATTTCTGGGTTCCAAGAGGCTGAGAGAGACTTCGTTGACATTGTTGATCTACAACATATCTGTTATATGCCCAAGATTAGATTTCATAGGGCGATGATGACCACACTTTTCGAGAGGTGGCATTCTAAGACTTCATCCTTCCATCTTCCTACTAGCAAGGCGACAGTTACCCTCGGGGATGTGTGGAGGATTCTGAGGATCCCCATTCATGGCGAGTTGGTTACATATGATGTCAGGCAGGGTACCCTTGCCATGCAACGAGTACTTGGTGTGCGACTTCTACAAGTAGTGGATTCTAAGATTGGCTTGTCTTCATTCGTCGACAGTGTTGATCCTCTGTCGATGGTACTAGCTAGTTCGATTATCGAACCTTTAATGCCTGATCGTAGAGGCAAGTTATTTCCTATTGGCCAAGGCATCTACATAGAGCACATTATGGAATACGTGACCAGATATGCATGGGGCCCATGTGTTTTGGCACATTTATATCGAGATATGCACAAGGTCGTATATCAGGGTGGTAGTGCCATATCAACAACGATGACTCTTTTGCATGTGTGGGCCTAGGAGAGGATCCCAACAACCAAGCCAAATGGTATACTTGATCAAGATGTTGATCTATTTTCTTACAAGTATTTTTATTTTTTGCATTACACCTGGCCAGGTAGGTTACACTATTGGAGAGGCATTTTTTATGATATGATCGAGTTTATTTGGAGGCCTTGGCTAGCCTATGAGGCCTGGACTGATGACATGGAGCAGTTGCCTTTTTGTAGATAGACACGGTGACTCATAGTCCGTGTGGATACTATTCTTGAGAGATATTTGCTTGATCGGGTTCTTCGATAGTTTAAAGAGAGACATGCCTGCTTTTTCGATGATTACCATGCACGCTTGAGGTGGACGGTCCAAGAGGTCAGGGCTTGGGAGCCGACAACCACCCTTTAGACTTGCCCCATCACTGGCCCAATGCTAGCAGGATCCACCAACAACAATGGAGGCTTCATATTGATCCAAGCGATTCGACATTGATACAAATTACACTTCGACATGGGATCGTAACATTGTAATGCTTGAATTCGTTTTATGTTCTCTTTTATGATAGCATTGTTCATCAAATTCTTAGTTTTATAATTTCATTTCATGAGTATGGTTGGGAATTGATCTTGCTAAATCAGGATGGGAAGGGTAAGTTTGAACCAAACTAGTTAGGTCCTTTTTATCATAACAACAAGATATGGCTCTGAAGCATATCAATTGGCTACTCCTGAAGGAGAACCTTTAGCCAAACCTCTAAATAGAAACCATCTCAAAAAGTTCTACACTTAAGCGCATCAGAATATCCCAAGCAAAAAAGTTAAAAAAGAAAAAATTAAAAAATCATAAAAATAGTAAAGAGAAATAAAACGTCCTTTAAGTGAAAACCACCTTGTCGCGCTTCTAGAACCAGTACCGTAGTGAAAAATTGGCAAACAGGTTCTCCATTTGAATAAGTCTTGTATCTCTATCTATTGGCACTATCCATCGCATCTACCCCATCAATCCCATAATAAAACATGTATCCAACCATGGCTCAATAATTGTTCAAGTGTTGAACCTTGTTGTACCATCAAAATCCATCTACCCTAATAAACATAATATTGTCAAAATTGGGGGCAACCTCCTGAAATTGGTAGCAGATTGGGTCCTTGTTTATCCCATCGCTATCGGAAATTATCAGAAATCAAAAACATCTAGAAAACAAAAAAATCCAAAATAAAGTTCAAAACATCAAAATCCCAAAAACATTGTAGGTCATCCTTAGACGAGACGCATTGAATCAAAACAAGCGAACTATGAGCCTCTACGTGTATAATGTAGGCAAGGCCATCATCAATGAGCTCCCAAGGCCCTAGCTTAGTACCCCAGAACAAAAACATTCCAATATCTCATCAAAATCCAAAAAATATTCGTAAAAATTCAGAAAAAAAAAAAGAAAGAAAAAAACTCCAAAAAAAGTCACTCTATACAATCGAACTACGATGTCTCTATATTTTTTCACATAGGCAAGGCCATCATCAATTAGCCCCCAAGGCACTAGGTCAATCCCTTTAGGTCCCCCTATTTGTCTCTAAATCTCTCAAAAACAACATCAAATAATTCAAAAAATGTCAAAAGTCCTATCTCCATTGTCACCTACCCACAATAAACTTTCCATTCATAATAAACAAACATCACCTTCAACCTTTGACAAACACAACCAACAAGTAAAACAAGCATCAAAATCGATACTTCCAAAGTAAGGATTGAAACGATTGGATCACTATCAGACTAAAATAATGCCTAAAGTGTTAACTACCCTACCTTTTTGAAAAATCATTATCAACAATCCTACCGTGAGTCTTAACGGATAAAACGTTCTTACAATAGACATCATCAATGGATTACATCATGAAACATCAAAACATCTATGGCAAGTGATACAACAAAATTGTTATCTTTTTTATTTATCTTAATGCCACATTTCCAGGATCTCTCAAGGATGCCCATAAGGATTTAGAGAGGAAGGAATGGGGCATTGATCGTCAATTTTTGTTTGTTTTGTTTGTTGGATATTTTTGTAATACTACCATGACGAATACTTTCTTTTATCTATGTATGAAAGACGTTTTGGGATAATTCATATAGTGGTTGCATAATAAGTACTTCATACCTTTTTGTGTAACTACTCCAAAGTATTTTTGAAACTTCTTACCCATACACTCTAACAGGGTTTTTGTATGTCCGATATGAGCAAGAATACTCTGTGTTTGTAGATTCAAAGTCCACACAATAGATATAAATCCTCCTTGGTCATTAATACCTAGGTGCGACATGTATATCTGCTATATCAATAAGGATTGCTAAAAACTACTTAGTCCTCTATGAAAGAAAAAAGATAGTAGTAACGGTGATCTAGAATGCATTTAATTAGAACTATCAATGAATATCATTGATCATATCATCAATCATCAAATTTATTCTATCTTCTAAATCCTACTAACATTTTCTTATAGTTAACATTTCTTTTGTCAATCCTTGCACTTAAATGCATCACATCAACTTGTCAAAAAATTTGGCTCATTATCCAAAAATTTTACCAAATTTCCCGAGGGGGCACCATATTATCCCACCGTCATTGGGGCATACCAAGGCAACTCCTGAGCAGGGATTTTTGAATTTTCTTTGACACAACGCTCAAAATCACATTGTATCAAAGAGGGGCAAAATGTAGATACCTAAAATTGTCCTAGCCTCTGAACTAGTATTTTAACACTAATATTTGTCTTTCCTTAGTGATTAAATAATGTTCAATTATTTAACTATTGTCTAAAGTCATATTTCTACTATTAATTAAATGACTTTATGTTATTTAATTAATTCATTTCAATTAATCTTCTTGATTAAATAAATAAATCTTATTTATTTAATTATATCTTAATTCTTCAATCTTCTTTATTAGTTAAATAAATACTATTTATTTAATTATGTCTTTAATTATTTATTATTCACTCTTTTTTTTATAATTAAATAATTGTTTTAATTATTTAATTATTCATTAACTTTTTCTTCTATATTTAAATAATTATCTTTAATTATTTAATTAGTCATGCACACATCTCTAAATTAAATGATTATCTTTAATTATTATATTATCCTAATTCCCTTCAAAATATCTTGACTTAACTTATCTAAGACATCATCCATTAATAAATAATTTTTTATTTATTAATTAAATCTTATCTTACACGTTCCTCCAACAATTAATTAATTATTTGATTAATTATCCCCTCATGCATTATTCCCTTAAAATTAACGACCACTTTCTTCTAGTTGACTTAGTAACCAATGTTAGTTGACTGAACAATCTATTTAGTTAACTATTCAATCTATTTAGTTAACTAATCAATTAATTATCTTAGCTACCACTCTCTCCCTGTCAATTGAGATTGAATAACGACTCTTCTAATCAATCAACAAAGTTAACTCTTCAATCAATATCTCCTACAATCGGTTAACTAAAATCCTACAGCCAGTTGTAGGTAGTTAACTCTTCAATCTATTTCCTCTCAACGGTTCTCAACTGTTGATCTTGATCATTCATTGGAAACTCAAAAATATATAAAACAACCTTCTTCCTTCTCAAAAACAATTGAATAATCTAGAGAATTTATGGAGAGGTTATGTCAAAATAGCCATTGAAGCACATTTAGCACATTTGCATTCGAAATCACTACTACTACTACCTTTTGAAAGCTTTTCAACAATAATGGAGGCTTCGTATTGATCAAGCAACCCAACATCCATTATCAATACGAACACACTCTAACATGGGATGGTAAAATTGTAATGTTTTGAATTTGTTTATGTTATCGTTTATACGCTAACATTATTTATTGAATTCTTTGATTTACAATCACATTTCATGAGTGGGTTGGGATTTACCTTGTTTTTATTTCATTCATTTGACTTCATTATTGTGTTTCTATTGATCTAATTCCCCCTCTTACAAAAATCACCATGTACGGCTTCCTTGGAGCGACATCCAAAAATTAACACTTGATCATCAAGGACTTTCTTGACAAAACCTAGCATTGCTAGGTCTTGGTGGGAGAAGATGTAGTTTAGGTTTGATTTAAAATTCTCTTGCACCAATTTAACACCATTGTACCTTTGTTCTTGTTTCTCCACCCTGACTTCAAAACCCAACAAAACACCCTTCTACAAAAACCAACACAACCTATTACCTCATGCCACCACATTTACATAGCTTAATAAGCATTGTATTGGCATTTATGAACCAATGCTCCCATAACACCTCCTTATAAAGGAACTTAATTGTACCATATTGAGCTCCAATCATCCTTACATTAAATATTTGTACGTTGCATTCCAAACTATTCATTATACGTAGCCCAACTATCTCCCACGTGCCTTAACAAATTTTGCTTAACATTAAGCACACCCATATGTATTAATACTTGATCTCATAAATTATGGATTGTTAAATGTTAGCTATGTTTACAAATTAGGCCATGACTTGCTATACTATTGTATATAGCCAACATTGAAGCTTGTTGAACACCTTCATTAGCCAAATGATTTGCAACAATCTTACACTTTCTTTTGCAATGAACACACTTGATAGATTCAAAAAAATATTTAGGACTAGATGAACACAACCCAAATAATGCTATGGTATTGTCCTTGATGACAAAGTCACAAATGATGCTATGGTATTTATAGGTGTTGGTTCAGGTTGATGGTATCTTGGATTGGTTGATTGTGTTCTTGATGATTTTGTTTCTGGTTATGCATGATATTCACTTGCAGATGGTTATCATGTATTGGAATGACAGTGTTGTTAATGCATGGTACAAGTTATTCAGATGGTGTTCATTGTGACAGGGCATTCATTAACTTCAGATTTATGACATTGTCACCTTGATAGGTTCTGGTTTTTCATGTTAATCATTTCATATTGATCTTAGTGATCATTGGTTTCCAGGCATGATTCTTGGTTTCAGGTTTATATTTGATGATGCTAATGTGGACAGTGTTTTTAAGTTTGACAGATGGTTTCAGTTTCAGGATTGTTCTTTATTATTGCTACACCAGATAAAGGTTATTCTTTCATACAGTTTGGTTCAAACAGAAAATATGTTTCAGCATGACATATTGGCTTGTCAATTCCTATGAGAAGTTGTGTTGCTCTTGTGACTTCACCATTGGCACTTGGTATGTGTTTTCATGAATTTTGGCTAATTGATTATATTGTGCATTGCTAGAAATTACCTTGTTAAAGGTATCGGGTTTTATGGTTATTGACTCACACAATTCTAAAAAGTTCATAAGTCATTGTTTTGGCATCATTGTCATATCATATGTTTAAATTCATGTGTCTTGGTATATGTCACTTTGTGGCTCAAAGGCATAAAGGGATTGGAATTTAATATTAAGAAAACCCTATCGGGTTTCCTTAAACATTTGATATTTGCATGGGAATATGATAAGTTGATATCAATTGGCATCTTTTTTAGGAAAAGGTATTAGTATGGTTATCATGGAAAGGTCAATAAATTGAACCTCTCTTAGCATGGGATCGAGCTTTATCACTTAGCAAAAGGATTTGAATAAAAGTCATATATGAATCAGGTCTTATAATTAGTATTTCATTAGGCCTTGAGGCCGACAGCAGGTATGAGGAAATAATTGTTAAGTCACTTGGAAAGTGACTGGCAACGACCTTTAGTAATAATTCCTTGGATGATAAGGTGGTCGACACTTGTTTTAAGTGGTCATGAAAAATTATTAAAGACATAATTGTGTCGGCATTTTTTCCTAGTTTGATCATTGGACATCGATTAATGTTTACCATTGATGAAGTTGATCGACAGTTTGTATGCATTCCGGAGGTAATGAGATTGTCGGCATGCTTTGCATTGGCTTGTCCGCGGAATTTAGAATGCGTTATAAGTTTTCTTCTTATGTCTAGTCCTTTCGGACTTCAAACTTTATCAAATCTTGAAAATTCATCGATTGTTTTGCAAAGGAAAGTTAGGGAATTCTTGTTGTGTTTCACAAGCTTGTGGTTTTGAAACCCCATCTCTGCCTCCGCCATGGGTGTTGAGTCACAGTCATTACTCTGTCATTTTTCTCCTGTCGCATTTAATTTGACAAACGTCTCTGCCTTCTGTGAGAGCTATGACAAATTTGGTAAGGAGATGGCACGAGCATGGAAGAAGGTTTGAAGGTTTTCTCCAGCTAAGTTCCTTTCAAACTCATCTGGTATTTTCAATTGCAGCATTATAAGCTCGAATAGGTATTATCATTCCCTATTTGAAGAAATCTTTCAGTTTAAAAACATAAGGCAACTACTATTTTATGTTTCGAAATTAAAAATGCTTGAGTGGTTTCTTGCAAGGCATGACAAGATTTTGGTTACCTAAGTTGAAATTGATACCCTGATAGAATATCATATCTATTTGGTTATTCTATGAGGGGTTGTGTTTTTCGATTGGTGGGTAATCATGCACTTTGTGAAATCTGTCATTATCATTGTGGATTCAAAATGGACATATTTCATACGTTACAAAAATGATGGTTATTTGCATAAGGCTTTTTGAAACAGATTCATTATGGGTATTCCGAAAGAGCTGATTATGTTTGGTATTGGGTTTATGATGTGGGAAATCAGTTACAAAGTTATGACAGGTTTTAGAAATGATAGTCTTGTTTTTATCATTATGGACAAAACATTATGTGAAGGATATAACTACTTCTCTGTTCCTTCTCCACCTGTTATTAAATTTGGAGGTTCTCTTATAATCAGATTCATAAGGGTATTATTGTTCTTTAAAAACACTTTGAAAAAGAAAAGTGGTTTTTTTTTTGGTGCATACGTTACTTTATTTTGGTATTCCTAGAATAGGTGATTTGATTGGTGCAGATTCTATTGAATTCAGGGTTCTGAGGTCAAAACGGTCATGACATTGCACTCTGTTGTAATTGAAACCTTCAGTGAAGATACAAAACATAATTTGTGTATATTTTATTGACATATAAATACAATGTTTCATTATTGTAAGTTTTGGATGAAATTGATGAGACTGTAACTTGTTGCTGTATCAAAAAGAAAAAGTTGAAAAAGTTGAAAAAGCTCTGTAATACAAATAGATAATATGATGTAGAGCAAATGTTTTACTTATTTTATTTAATATTTTAGGGATTCATTTGTTTTTGAATCTTTGGAGTATTAGATAGATTAAGGGTGTGGGTTTCTATGAGCTTATCTGTGTTATTGTAATTTTGTAAACTACAAAGGGGTTGGTGCTCCTTGAGATTTGGTGTCTCTAAATGAGGGGTTGGTGATCCTTGAGTTGGTGCTCAGAAATTATCATGTAAGGCATTGTATACAGTGATTTGAAAATACAAGCCAGTATGGCAGCAATTTAGGAGTGGTTTTTCTACCCCAGGAGGGTTTTCCACTCGGCAAATCTTGTGTCTCATTGTTCATTTGTGGTTTCACTGCTTTACTATGAGAATGATTTATTATGCATTGTTTTACTGTCATACTTCTCATTTCAGTTCTAAATGGTTGCATTCAATTTATGGATGATTTAATCATTGAAATAGTGAGAGCTAATTCAATTTTGTTTCATTTTCTGAAAATTGTTAAATTGGTTCATGACACTGATTCACCCCCCCCTCTCAGTGTCCTATTCACTCCAACAATTGGTATCAGAGTGTAGGGTCCTCTGATAGGTCTAAACAACCTTGGATTGATTCTAGTTTTGGAGTTTATCAATGATGTCACAAGGTCATGAAAGTATTTATGTTTGAATGATTTAGACTGTGTTTTGTGATGACATATCTGGTCTCAATTAATATTGGTGTATAGAGCCATACCCGTGCATAAGTCTAAACCTCTTAGGGTTTCCTGGTCGTGGACTTCATGGCTAAGTGCAAGAGAAATAAAGGTCAAAATAAAACCCCTAGTGTCAAGCAAAAATTCAATCAATCAATCCCTGTCAAGTCTAGTGAAGTCTTGTATCAAGAAATACCCTTGTCATTTGATACTAAAAGTGATCCTCTAGTTGTTAAAGATGAAGATCACTTAGTAAGTGACTTTGAACAAGATTTTGGTGAAAAATAATATGAAGATGATGAGTATGAAGTTGATCTGGAAGGAGAACTGCTTTCTGCCTTAGAAGAACTTAAAAGGTTTAAACAAGAAAATTAGGAACTTAAGGTACAACTTCAAAAGACTATTGATACTAATCAAGCATTAAACCAAAACTATGATAAATCTGAAAAAGATTATTGAATCTCTAAAATCTCAAATGGTTGATAGAAAAAGGGTTGAAGAGGAATTGGAAGTCAAGCTAAAAGACAAGGATGAAGTGTGCAATAAACTAGAATATGAGATTACTTCTTTAAGGAAATGTTCAGATAATGATTCCTTGTTAAAAGAACTAACTCTTAGAGATGATATGATTATAAGTCAAAAAATTGAAATTGAAGAATGTAAGAGGATAGCTGATGTTGTGAGTTCTGATTTGGAGATCAAAAAGATTGTTTGTCTAAAACTTGAAGGAGAATTAGTTTCATTAAGAAAAGAGCTTGAAAGTGTCAAGATTCAATTAGGTAAAAATCAGAAATTTGACCATAGTACTAATCTATTGAATGAGATATTGGACAGGAAAAAGCATTCTAAGGATCCTACAGGAGTGGGATATGAGGTTGGACAAAATTCTGGTGTTAGAGATGAATCTAACAAGGAAATTGTGTTTGCAACAATTGATGGGAAAAGTTTCAAGGCTAGATAAATTCCTGAGAAGAAAATAGATTTGAACTATCATGCTCCAAAGACTGATAGCAAGGCTATTAACAAATTTGCAAGTTTCTCATCTACCGAGAAGTGTCAATCAATAAGGTAGAATTATTCTCAATTTCATGGTTACTAATATTCATGCAATGTTTTTGGACATAGGGCTAGAGATTGTGAAATTTATGCTAGAAATAATTATGAATGGAATAAGGGAAATAGTACCTATAGTTTGTCAAAATAGAATCATGACACTAGGTGTTATACCTACCATAGAGTTGGTCATGCAAAGATTAACTGCTGGTGGAATGATAAGATTGGTAATAGAAAAAGTTATCGTTCTTTTGGTTCAGATCAAAATGTCATGTGTTATAGATGTAACTGTCTTGGACATAGAGCTCAGTCTTGTAGAAATCATGGGTTGAAGTCATCTAGACATAGCAAAAGGACTAATACATTGACCAAGCAACAATAGGTAGATTCCTTGGACAAGAAGAAGATAGGTGTTAAGAAGGTTTGGAGAAGAAAAGAAAAACAGGAGAAGGATGGATTAATTCTTCTGCATATTGCACAAGTGACCTCTACTAGTGCATAAAGAGAAGCATGAAGTTAGGGGAGCTGTCAAATGTTTTATCTCTTACCCCTAGAAGTTTAGAAGGTATGTTGTTTGTTGACAACATTTAATTCAAGAAATATGATACTTCTTTTTGTGGTATAAAGCTTGGATTCACATGTTCTCACAAGCTTGAAGGTTTGAGAATTGTTAAAACAGTTCAAACCTAGATTTGAGTTGGATTATCAGCTGCGTTTATGAGGTTAAATGATGATAGTATACAGTACAATGCATTGTCATGTTGACATAGTTTTGTGGTGCTGTGTTGTTGCTTTGATAGTACATGTTTAATTCATATTATTGAATGTTATGACTGTTGGGTTTACTAATAATGGATAATGGACAGCAAAATTGTTTCCACTATTGACAAGTTTACACTGTTGAAATGTGATACATGTTAAGGGTCAATGAAAAATGCAGTAGGTATGCATTGTGAACGTTAAACATCACTATCCAAGGTGATTATTTCTAGAATAATTTTTAGATTAATGACAGTATTGGTATAATAGTAATATCTACTTGTTTAGCACCTAAATATCTTGGACAATGAGTAGTGTGGTAATGCTTTCTTTTACAGTGGAGAAAATATATATGATGCAGTAATGGTGGTTGGAGAGCAATGACATAATACTTTGATTTCTCAGTTTGTTGCTTCATTTGGTACTGATAGGTTGTTACAATAGTGATGTGATCTTGTTTTTGCTTATGATGTCCATGCCAAGTAAAGTGATAATGGGGGAGCAAGGCTATTTGGTAAGAGTATCTTGAGATTTGAATTTTACACAGTGTGCTTTAAGTGTTGATTCTTGTGATATTATGATAGATGTTGGATAATATCATGCTTTATGAGAATCTTGTGCTTGGAAGAGATTTGCAGTGAGATTCATGAGAATCTTGTTTGCTTTGTTATCTCACTTTGGGTGAGAAGCTCATAATATCTTTGATACTGTCTTGGTACATGGTTACTCATGTTGGTAACTTTTTGTTTATAGTTGGTAAGTTGATGCAGTGTGGATTGGTAATGCATTTTCGTGATCCTTTGGTTTGCTTTGGCAGCTAGTTATGTCCATTTTTGGTGCTCTAGATCATTATATGTTGTTGGTTCTTGTTGCTTTCTGGACAATGATATATATATTTTGGGCAATGATCTACTTTGTTGCTCTATTATATTACCAATGTTTTTTCACAACAGATACTTATCTTAAGAAGTTTGTAACATGACAGTGCACTTTGTTTTTTGAGCTTATTTTGGATGCTTGAGTTTTGAATATATCGGTTTGTCTTGGAAGCACCTTGGTGCAAAGCCTCTCAGATGTTCTTGTGACTCAATGTATATGTGTTAATCAAAGCTTTTGTTTTCCCTGTGAGGTAACAATGGAGGATGAAGTTTAACATAAAAAGAAGGTGATATGTTCAAGTAACTGGTCTTCAATCCTTGATGACACAAAAAAGTTCCAAGGTAACAGGTTTTCAGTCTTCAGGTATCATTTAACAACTGGGTTTGTTGCATTATAATATCATGTTGTTGATATGGACCAAATTTTTTAAAAGGACATATTGTTATTCTTACTATGATATCAGCATAATCATTTGGTACATATATGGGTATATATATATATCTACTTGAGGCATTACACATTTTTTTCTACCCTTTGTCATTGATGCAAAAAGGGGGAGAGAAATTTGTGTTTTTCCATCAAGGACAAAGGGGGAGTTTGTTGATCTCACCCCTCAGTTGTTTGTCCTTTATGACAAAGTCACAAATGATGCTATGGTATTTATAGGTGTTGGTTCAGGTTGATGGTATCTTGGATTGGTTGATTATGTTCTTGATGATTTTGTTTCTGGTTATGCATGATATTCACTTGTAGATGGTTATGAATATATTGGACTGACAGCGTTGTTAATGCATGGTACAAGTTATTCAGGTGGTGTTCATTGTGACAGGGCATTCATTAACTTCAGATTTATGACATTGTCACCTTGATAGGTTCTGGTTTTTCATGTTAATCATTTCATATTGATCTTAGTGATCATTGGTTTCTAGGCATGATTCTTGGTTTCAGGTTTCTATTTGATGATGTTAATGTGGACAGTGTTTTAAGTTTGACAGATGGTTTCAATTTCAGGATGGTTCTTTATTATTACTACACCAGATAAAGGTTATTCTTTCATACAGTTTGGTTCAAACAGAAAATGTGTTTCAGCATGACATATTGGCTTGTCAATTCCTATGAGAATTTGTGTTGCTCTTGTGACTTCACCATTGGCACTTGGTATGTGTTTTCACGATTTTTGGCTAATTGATTATATTGTGCATTGCTAGAAATTACCTTGTCAAAGGTATCGGGTTTTATGGTTATTGACTCAGACAGTTCTAAGAAGTTCATAAGTCATTGTTTTGGCATCATTGTCATATCATATGTTTAAATTCATGTGACTTGGTATATGTCACTTTGTGGCTCAAAGGCATAAAGAGATTGGAATTTAATATTAAGAAAACCCTATCGGGTTTCCTTAAACATTTGATATTTGCATGGGAATATGATAAGTTGATATCAATTGGCATCTTTTTTAGGAAAAGGTATTAGTATGGTTATCATGGAAAGGTCAATAAATTGAACCTCTCTTAGCATGGGATCGAGCTTTATCACTTAGCAAAAGGCTTTGAATAAAATTCATATATGAATCGAGTCTTATAATTGGTATTTCATTAGGCCTTAAGGCTAACAGCAGGTATGAGGAAATAATTGTTAAGTCACTTGGAAAGTGACTAGCATCGACCTTTAGTAATAATGCCTTGGCTGATAAGGTGGTCGACACTTGTTTTAAGTGGTCATGAAAAATAATTAAAGACATAATTGTGTCGGTATTTTTTCCTAGTTTGATCATTGGATATCGATTAATGTTTACCATTGATGAAGTTGATCGACGGTTTGTATGCATTTCGGAGGTAATGAGATTGTCGGCATGCTTCGCATTGGCTTGTCCGCGGAATTTAGAATGCATTATGAGTTTTCTTCTTATGTCTCCAGTCCTTTCGGACTTCAAACTTTATCAAATCTTAAAAATTCATTGATTGTTTTGCAAAGGAAAGTTAGGGCATTCTTGTTGTGTTTCACAAGCTTGTGGGTAAATGCACGAAGTTCGATCCACGAAACGTGGAAGTTTTTTGCTTAGCCGAAAAAATGAAATTGGCTAAGCAAAAACGGGATCCCGTTTCGGTTCGGGATCCCGAGCCTGAATCATAAACGGGATCCCAATTTTTAAAAAACGGGATCCCGTTTGCTAGAGGGTCCTGAACCGATGGAGAGGAAATGGGATCCCGATTTGTAAAAATCGGGATCCCATTTTTTACAAATCGGGATCCTGTTTCGCAACACTATTTTTTTTTTAAAATGAAGAAATCTTCATTTTTACCTGCGCACACGAGATCCTGATTTCAGAGCAACAACGACCTCGAGAAGACCTCCCAGGTACTGTACTCTCCCCCATTTTTTGTATTTTTTCATTCGAAATTGAAACTGTTGATAAATTTACTATTTTTAGCATGTTTATTTCAATTTTTTTAACATTTTAAGCATTTTATTTCATGTTATTGTAGAAATGAGAAATTGTACAAATAGATTAAAAAAATACGTCAAATTGTGAAGATTTTCAATAGAAACAAAAAAATAAAACTTGAATTGTATTTTAGAAACAAAATTTAACTTTTGAAACTTGAATTGTTTGATGAAACAAAAAAAATTGAATTTGAAAACCCTAATTCAAACGAAACAAAAAAATTGCATTTCAAAACCCTAGAAATTGAAATAAATTGAAAATTTGCATTTAGAAACCCTAATCAAGCTTTTTGAAATCTCAAATTCAAATCAAAGCAAAAAAAATAGAATTTCAAAACTCTAATTTGAATTGAAACTATAAAATTGTATTAAAAACCCTAATTGCTTAGAAATTGAAACCCTGAATTGAATTGAAACAAAAAAATTTGCTAAAACCCTAAATTGAAATCAAACAAATCATTTTGATTTTGAAAACCCTAATATTCGAGCTCAAGAAAATTATTTTGCATTGCTTAAATGTTTTAAATTTGGTTTGCATTGTATGGATAAAATGATATGTTAAATTTTAGTTTCAATGTTAAATTATAATTAGATTAGAAAAACTTTCCATTTTTTGTGAAATGAGTACAGTATTGCTATATGAATTTTCATTTAGAATTATCTTTTATATGAATTTTGATAATTAATTATAGGTCAAATAATCAGTCCTATTAAAAAGATGAAATAAAAATAAAACAAAAATAAAAACACACTCTAAATTCAAAATCTAGCTTCATCTAGGGTCTATTCAAAACCTTAAGTGAGGATTAAATTCAAAATCTAGCTTCATCTAGGGATCTAGGGTTCTTGAATTGAAGTTGAACTACTTAAGAAGAAATGTGGTATTTTGATGAAATGTAAATTAAATTAGGGATGGTAAATAAATCAACTCTCTTTAAAAAATATAGATGTCTATTCTATTAGAGAAAAAATGAGGATTTTGAACAATTAATTATTATAAATTAAGATTTAAGTTATAATCTATTTTGAAGAAAAATATAGTTTTTAAATACATTTTTTAGAAAAATAATGGTAAGAAATATATAAATTAATTTAAAGAATAGAGTTTAGGGCATATGCATAATATTGACTTTTTGTGAAATTAAATGAGAGGGTTACTTGACACATAGAAATTAGTTCTATTAGAAATGAAGATTTAAGTTATTAAGTAGTGACATTTAAAAACACCTAGGGGTGAGTATTGGATCTCAATTGTCATGTTCTCATAGGTTAGCCCTCATGATAAGATCAAGTTCATGATTATGGGAATGATTGAGGAGAATAGTATTCAAACTTGGAAATGGTGATGCATAATTAGATTAAATTTAGGTCCTCCTATTGAAGTGTTCCTAGCATAGTACTTTCAAAAATTTAAATGATTGTGAAAAATGATCAAGTGTAATTAAATGATAAAATAAAGACAATTGAATGCCTTTGAATACTAAGCAAGTTTAGTTGGCTCATAATGTATTATTAAATGTGTAAGGGATGGAAAATTTTGAATTTAAATTATAAAATATTAATGATTAAATCCATGGTTTAGGATTTACCATATATATGTACTTAGAGGATTGGTCTAGGATTTAAATTTTTGCACTAGTTACCTAGACACTAAATAATCTAAATATTTTTTTTTTCTAAGTTCTTTTAGGTTCTTTCAATTACAAACAATCTAAAATAAAATACTTTCAATTCAACATTAACTAATTTTATATTATACATTTTATATCATAAAATTCATTTAAGTGAGTTTAATATTAATGAAAAAAATATTAAATAAAATAATCTTATATTTAATTAAAAAAACATCCAATTAAAATATACATCAAACTCAATCTTAATCACACATAATTATGTGTTTCTATTACGGAAATAGTCAATCTATTCATAAAATAAAAAATATTCATAAACTAGGCACTAACTTGCAAGTCCATTATTCCAAGGGCCACCCAAACTTCACCCTAAGTTCGCTAAACCCTAAGCTCTGAACTCTAAAATCTAAACCCTCAACACTAAAGCATCCATTTTGTCTTAGGACCTTATAATCAAATTTGGTTGCCTTAGGCAACTCCACCAAATTTGATTCCCTTAAGCCATGTCATTTTGTCGCAGAACCTTACTACAAAGATCCCCTTAAGCCAAATTGGATTCCCTTAAGCCATGTCATTTTGTCATAGAACCTTACTAAAAATATCCCCTTAAGCCATCGTATTACTGTAAACCCTAAACTCTAAACTCTAAACCCTAAACAGGCTAAAGACATCATTTTTTCACCAAATTTTATTCACTTGAGCCATGTCATTTTTTCCTAAGACCTCACTAGACATAGATCTCCTTAAGCCATCCTATCACCCTAAATCGTAAATCAATGTCTTAAGGGGTCCTAATATGACATTTATTAATGGGATCAAAGAAGTTCTTAAAATTTGGTGAAGTTGCCCAAGGCAGCCAAATTTAACAATAACAAGATTGTGCAAGATTATAATATGAATGATATTTCATGATCTAGGTTGGTCAGTTGAAACAAGACCTATCTCAATCAACTATTCCACAAGAAAATATTCTTCACTAAATCATTCATTTTGTCTTAGGACCTTAAAATCAAATTTGGTTGCCTTAGGCAACTCCACCAAATTTGATTCCCTTAAGCCATGTCATTTTTCTGTAGAACCTTACTACAAAGATCCCCTTAAGCCATCGTATTACTGTAAACCCTAAACTCTAAACTCTAAACCCTAAACAGGCTAAAGACATCATTTTTTCACCAAATTTTATTCACTTAAGCCATGCCATTTTGTCCTGGGACCTCACTAGACATAGATCTCCTTAAGCCATCCTATCACCCTAAACCATAAATCAATGTCTTAAGGGGTCCTAATATGACATTTCTTAATGGGATCAAAGAAGTTCTTAAAATTTGGTGAATTTTCCCAAGGCAACCAAATTTAACAATAACAAGATTGTGCAAGATTATAATATGAATGATATTTCATGATCTAGGTTGGTCAGTTGAAACAAGACCTATCTCAATCAACTGTTCCACAAGAAAATGTTCTTCACTAGATCATTCATTTTGTCTTAGGACCTTAAAATCAAATTTGGTTTCCTTAGGAAACTCCACCAAATTTTATTCCCTTAAGCCATGTCATTTTGTCATAGAACCTTACTACAAAGATCCCCTTAAGCCATTATATTACCGTAAACCCTAAACTCTAAACTCTAAACCCTAAATAGGCTAAAGACATCATTTTTTCCTAGGCCCTTAATGAAATTTGGTTGCCTTGGGCAACATCACCAAATTTTATTCACTTGAGCCATGTCATTTTGTCCTAAGACCTCACTAGACATAGATCTCCTTAAGCCATCCTATCACCCTAAATCATAAATCGATGGCTTAAGGGGATCTATGTTAAACTCTAAACCGTAAACCCTATAACATTCATAAATTGTCTTATATTAATAGTTAATTGTATTTTCATTCAAGTAACATGCCTTAGACATAAATGAGGCTTACTTATTTTATCATATGTATTCAATTAGGCCATTTATATTGAATGGTTTAAGGGTATAAATCCTAAACATGTATCTTACATTTTGAAATTACAAATCTAATGCAAGTTCACTCATATCTTCTAGAGATCACATGGATCGATTCAATAATATTCACAATCCACCTTCGCGCCATCCATCTCCACCACCTTCACCTCCACCTCCACCCAATCCTCCTCATAACCCCCCACCTCCACCACCTGAAATCGATGATGCTCATTTGCAAGCACGAATCAATTCCAATGTTAGAACCATCCAAGATCAAATCAACATTATTGAAAATGAAGAATTTGCTGCACCACCTGTGAGGATGATTGCATCTAGGATGCAAACCATTGTTGATGTTGTCAGGGCTATGGATGGGATCTTAGATGAGCATTGACAATGGCTAGAGGAGAGGAGAACTTCTGATTCTGAAAAGGAAAACACAAATAAATGAAGAGATGCAGTAGAGAGCCACAATAGTTTTTAAATTAAGACAGTGATCTTAAATAGTTATGAATTTGGTGAACGATAGATATTTTATGTGATGAATTTGGTGAACGATGGATAGTTTGTGTGACGTGAATTTATGATTTTGGTTCTAGATGGATATTTTTAGTGACTTGAATTTATGAATTTGGTGGAATTTATGAACTTATAATGAGGAATTTATAATAGTATATATTTTATGACTATCTAGTTTGATCATGATGGAAAATTGTAATATATATATGCGTTAGACATAAAATGAGCTTTTTGCGAATGTTTCAAGTTTATTGTTTACTATGTACACGTATTAAAATTGCACATAGTTCTTAAATTTTAATTTTTTTTATGTATGTACATAGTTTACTTTAATGATGTATATGTACATGCAAATTATGCATGGTATTTTTTATTTTAAATGTACATGTACATGTTAAATGTATGTATGTTAAATGCATGGTATTTTTTTTTTAAATGTATGTACATATTTTACTTGATCAAGTTCAATCAATGTAGGATTGTGTTTCAATTTTATATGATCTTAATATATGTATGCACATCATATTTAAACAAATTTGCATGTGTGTTTCAAATTTAACTATTTCTTGTAATTTTTTAAGTTTGTATGTTAATTTAGTATAATTTAATGCAGGTGCACACTTATATCTTATATCATGGATGATTTTAACATTGATGATATCATCAATCCACCTCCACCTCCCCCTCCACCTAATATGCCACCTCCATAACTTGTTGCATCAAATGAGGCTCACTTCCGAGCATGCATAAATGATCAGGTTGCATCCATACAAAATCAAATCAATGCTATGCAGAGTCAAGCATTGATTCCACCACATGTTAGACGTTTTGCATCTTCAATGCAAAACGTTGTGGATGCCATCAGGACCATTGATTCTGATCTAGATAGGCATAGATGAGACAGAGAAAAAATGAGACAATTTTATGCTAATAGACTCTCCTATAAACAAATATTAGACCTTAAAATAATGAAAGCCCACCTAGCCCCCTACTTTCTCAACCCCGTTACTTGACAACCCATTCCTACAAACAAATCTAGAATATCCATGAGGTGGTGCATACATCCACAAATGAGTGCACATTTTTGGGATCGATGGTATATGGTTTTTGATAGTCCCCCACATGCTAATTGGGAGTGCCCATTGTATTTTTTGAGGAAATTGTATGTAGAGTTTGTTATGGGGAAAAATCCCAATTATTTTGATTTTAAATCATTTCAGGGTGTTGGTGGCGGCATGCCACAATAGAGGTTAGGGGCAAGGGTTGATCCCCAATTCCCTATGCACGCACAACCCCTTGTTGTTGCTCCTGGTCCTCCCATTCTTGCACTTGTGCATCATCGATCTATGATCTTGACATTAGGTTCCCTTAGTACACTCGCAAGAGACCTTGATCAACATGCTTTTGCGATAGCGAGTGGGGAGCATAGAGACGATGATGATGGAGGAGTGTTTTATGGAGCTAGTCTGAGTACCACTCCAGGAGTGTTGAGACCCATCTCACATGTATGTAATAGTTTACATCAAGTATGCTATGGACTTGATCAAGCCACACCTAGTTCAGGTGGACGTGGAGATTCTAGTGGTTCATTTGGTCACATCGGTTCATTTGTAGAGTTTCTTACAAGAGGCGAACATCCTAAGGACACTTCTACACAGGTATAAATATGCATCTACATGTTCATTTTATAAGAATTTTGATGAATGTATATATCAAAGTATTTAGTTTTCAATAAATTTTAACAATCAAACTTCTTGGTGTACAAATGATAGTAACAATGGGGAAATCATCTGTTCCACGAGTACATACATCGACACCAGTCCTAATCGGCAACCCTTATGGGGTATTTTGATTTCAATTTTTTAAATTATAAATGAAATGATTTATAATTGAATAACATATATGTTTGAAATATTTATGTTGGTTTAGGTGAGTCAATCGGCTTCCACATCGATTCCATCCGAGGGGTTGTCGAGCACTCCTCCACTATTGGTCATCGTAGACCAGGGGCAGGTATGCATTTATATTGTAAATTGTTTAACTTACATTAGTATAGTTACAATTATGAATTTTTAACTCACTATACATGAAATGTGCATGTACACTTGTAAATATTATAAGCTTTTGTTACATTTCTACATGTATGTCTAGGTTGATACCACAATGAGAATGGGCATCGTGCAAACATTAGATGTTGCGGTTACTCGTGAGGCCTCTGATTTTCAGGTTGTTTAAATATATTTCTACACAAAATGCACAAACTTGAATATATATATATACCTAATTCAAGTATGTTACATGCTTTAATTTTGATCTTGTAGGACTTTGTTAGTGCGACTTTCAACTCTGACCCAGACATAGTTACACCTCTTGGAGGGCATGCGGAGCAAGCTCCAAATCAAATGGTAATTTAAATTTTTTATTATATTTAAATTCAATTATAAATTATATATAGTGAATATATAACTTTTTTTTAAATTTCAAATTGAATATATATATATATATATATATATATATATAATTTGAGCTAATACATGTTTTAAATTCTTTTTCTTTTATAGCATGACACATCTAGTAGTTGAGAATGTACAAACATGTCCTACAGAAGAGGGTGCATAACCTATGGATATGGTACAATTAAATAATTATAAATTATAAATTAATTTCAATTAAATCATTTTTAATTGTAGACTTGTGCATCTAATTTCAACTTTCTTTGTCTTGTTTATGTCTAGATTGATTAAGAGAATGCAGAGGTTGCTTCAGGTGCAGTAAAACATCCAAACCCAGATATGATGGTAATTTAATTTTAATATGATGAATTATAAATTAAATTGTCATTAAATATTTTTTCATTGTCTTACATATGATTTCATCTTGCTCTTGTATAGAGTGTTTCAGGTCATCTGCATAGTCCACATGGCATGAAGAGGTCTCTTGATTATAGAGACAATACATGACCTAGAAACATGATTTTGTGGGTCATATTTGTTTATTTTGTGGACTATATTTCTGGTTTCTCATTTACTTTGTTGGACTTTATATTTCATGGTTCTTGAGTACTTAGTTGGACTTTAGTTAATGGGTTGTACTCTAATGGACTTTTTTTCATGCGCTTAATATATTAGTTTCATGCACTTAATATATTTACATAAATTATGGACTTTATTATTGTTTGAAATTTCAATTTACACATATACATTTACATGCATTTTATGTTCATAGTCAAGATATTAATATAGGACATTAATGTGAAATTAAATATAAATATGAAATTAATAGGACATTTTATTAATTATACTTTACAAATTTAGTGATCTCATACATGATATGTACATTCAATAATTAGCTATAATTAGTCAATGAACTTATTCAATTCACGTCAATCAATAATTAGTCAATAAATCATAATTTATAAACAAAAGCAATTCGTTTATATACCAAAAAGGATAAAATTTTAAGAAATAAACAAAACCATACAAGATTAGAGAACAAAAGCATTAATAAATTCTATAAATAATAAAATCCAACACTGATTTATAAGCTGTCAAAACAAATAATGGCATCCAATACTATTTTTAAGTTGTCAACACTCATAATGGAATCCCATACTAATTTATAAGTCGTCAAAATAAATAACGACATCCAATACTAATTTATAAGTTGTCAAAACAAATAATGGCATCCAATACTAATTTATAACTTGTCAAAACAAACAAGTACATTGAAAACAAATAAGGGGACATTTTAAGGGGTCATAATACGACGTCTTAAGGGGTCATAATACGACATCTTAAGGGGTCATAATACGACGTCTTAAGGGGATGTCTTAAGGGTTCGTAATAGAACATCTTAAGGGGATGTCTTAAGGGTTCGTAATAGAACATCTTAAGGGGATGTCTTAAGGGTTCATAATAGAACATCTTAAGGGTCATAATACAATGTATTAAGGGGTCACAATACTATTAATGTACAAGCAATATCAATATGTAATCAAAACATGTATTTAAATATATTTTAACTAATAATTACCTCTATTTAAAAGGACAATATAAAACAAAATATATTTACCTATATTTACTTATTCTATTGTACCATCTGCATCCTCTCTTTTTTGTAATGCATCTATGATTGTCTCATGCTCTTCCATAGAAATTGTCTATAACACTTTATTTGCATGTCTTTCGCAATACCGATCTAGTTTTATATTTGTTGCCACCACCAAATGTGAATAATGTATAAATTTTTTATGCAATTCATAATCTTTGAATGTAGGTAGACCTCTTCCTTGCTAGGTATTTTCATAGCCAAGTTCCAACAACCACAACCAATCCTATTGGAAAACATGAAAACAATCATCATATAAGTTCTCAAAATTTTCTTAATGGGATGAAAAACTTGTTCTAAAAAATTGCTTAAGGGGATCAAAAAAATTGTTATCAAAATTTGTTTAAGGGGATGTCTTAAGGGGATCATGGTACGTGTTGAATAATGATAGCCATCATCATCTTCTCAAGGTGATATTAACTTATGTTTACTCTCCACACAACGAGCCAACCAATATTCAGTTTGCTCTTCATTCCCCTCAGGTGCAACAGCAACATACACATGTCCTACAAACAAAAATTGATTTAATAACTTGCGCATATCAATATAAAAAAAATAGTATTACAAAATTACTTAATAAAGTGAAATAAAATGAAATAAATTGAATTAAATTACCTTCTTGTGCAAGGTCTGAAACACGGTCATAGTCTTCAGATGCAAACACTTGATTATTTTCTTCAATAGTTCTTTCATATTGATCATGTGCTTGTGCAGGTGTCAATGATCTTTTCTCCCACTGTTCAACCCATTCTGTATTTTCACATGCAAGCTCCCTTGTCCAGATAGTCCATGTGCTTGTTGTCGAACTCCTAAATGAATTCCATTTAGTAGATCCACTGATTGTCTCACAATCAACTCTAGGTACAATGTTATCTTCTTCAACCAACCAAAAGAATCGATGAACTCTAGAGTACTCACTAGAACCAGGTGTAGATAATATTGTATTACACCAATCGACAATCCCACGTGCATCTTTAAATTTTAATTGTTCTCTAGCAAGAATTATTTTGACACGCGCACTAGCTCCATCATGTTCTCCTTTACCATGGCCAGCTTCAGAAAAATTCCATATATGTTGGACATTAAGTTCTTTGTGAATCCTACTTAACCAATAGAACATTCGAGCATTCTTGAACTACCCCATACAATTATCTGACCATATGAGGTGTTCTTTCATATGGGTTCCTCTTTCTCTTAAATTTATGTAAAATATACTGAAACAGTATTGAACAAACTCTGATGAGTGTAATCGGTTGTCACTCAAATAAAAATGATACTCCCTCATAACTTTTCTATCATCCTCAGTGCTATCATCTGCATGTCTATAAACAATATGGACAAACATAGCTACTTGTACTGAATTATAATACTGTGATTGAATTTCCTCTTGCGGAGCTAGAGTATAATTTTCTGTAAAATCAACCACCGAAAGTATAGTACCAATTGGAAATGTGTTTCTACATGCGTGAAATTGGCCATCAAGCCATCGAGCATGTTGAGAGTGCATGATATATTTTGGTACTATCTTATTCTTAAATTCACTCATGAATGCATGCACACTAACTTTTTTTGTAACTAAATCACAACGCTTTCCTATTTTTTCATCTTTTAAAGAATAGTGAACATTCTTAAATCTTTTAACTTCTACTAATTGTTTTCCAAAATCATTATCAACACTTTCATGCATACAAATTCCTAAGAATGAAATATTTCCATAGTCAATGCATTGTCTAGAAATACAAGAACTTAAATAAAACAATTTACCATTAGATCTTTCACAAAACAAACTTTAAATAAAATCCCTTATTGCTTCAAGTGGCATATTAATACCACATTCTTGTATAATCATGTTAGTATGCAAGGTACAACGTATATATCGAAAAATATCATAAAAATAACGAAATTGAACATGCATTTTACAACAACAAGATATTCGTTGCTTATTAATTTTTACATACCACGGTTTACATTTTTCAAAAGACCTTTGACTTATTTTAATATTATCGGGTAACACTAAATCACCACAATTTTTTTTATAAAATTCAGTTTGTGTTGTATCTAATAGGTGTTTTGGGTGAGGATTGCGAACTTTAGACCCCACCCTTAATTTTAAAACATCTCTAGCATTAGATGAAACCCTAGTATTATCATGCCAATATTTTTCAATCAAAGATTTAATTTCAACATTCAAATTCATATCAGACCTCGGGAGTCGACCACTAAAACTCCAACATTGGTTGATAGGATCATTTTCTATAATTTCTCTTCTTTTCGCCGCTCTTAGCAATGTTTTAGGATGTATTTTTAAAACTTCACTAATATTTCTTACCATTCTTTTATTCAAAGTTGTGTTATTAACTATAGCAGTTGTTATAGCTCTTCTTGCTGCATTTTTATCTTTAGATCAACTATTTTTTCCAATAGATTGAATGGCACTAACAACAGTACACATAGCATGTTTTAATGATTGATCTTTTCTTTTTGGTTTAACAAAAAAGCCTAACCTTTTCATTATTTTCCTCATTTTTTGCATTCTCATCAATTGCATCATTAGTTGACATTGAATTATAATTTTTTTATGATAAAAGAATTCGTTGTATATTTTATTTGCATGTGTTCTTATTTGCCTCCAAGAAATTTGACCAGGAAGATTATCAAAAACACCACTTTCAATTTAAAAAAAAGTATTTTCATTAAATTCAACATCACATTCTAGATTTTCATCTTCATCTTCATCTTCATCTTCACTTTCATTTTCATTTTCAACTTCAAAACGATTTACATTTTCATCTTCATTTTCATCCACAAAATGGTTTTCATTTTCATTTACGTCAACAAAACGGTTTTTGTTTTCATTTTCAATAAAAAGGATTATTCTCAATTTAATTTTCAACAAAAGGATCATTCTAATTTTCATTTTCAACAAATTCTATAAACGTTTCATCTCTCTGAATATTATCAATGTCTAAATTGTTAAGTCCATCATTTTGTAAAATTTCTACATGCGAATTTACCATTTCACTAACATGTGGATTTGAAGACGTACCTAGATTTGTGCATTTTGAAACATTCTCTATAGCATTGAAAGAGGGATTTGAAGACATAGTAGGACTTGCTTGTATAATCATATTCTTCTCCAAATTGACTTCTTGCAAATTCGCTTCATCTACAACCATGGTCTCCTCTATGTTTTCATCTTCAATAGTTATGGAATTGGATTCTCCCCCATCATTCATTGATTTAATTCTCACTCTTCTTTCTCTTTCTCTTTGTCTTTGTCTCTCCTTCTCTTTTGTTTGCTTCAATTTCTTCAGGAATCATTGTCTTCCTCCTCTTATTACGAGCTTTATCTCCCATGACTATAAAATTCTCAAGCACAAATGAATGTAAATAGTGAAATTCTTCAAAAAATTCAATTCAAATTCGAAGTTCAAGACCTATAAGGACTAAATTCTTCCTTCTATGTTTCTCAAAACAAGTAGAAAACTAGCACAATTCCACTTTAAAACTAATTTCTTCATGCCTCCTTTGAAAAAATCAATTCATATTGCAAGTTGAAGATCTTTTGTTCCTTCTTTGAAAAAAGTAATAAAAAAAACAAGTCACCACCTATAAAAAAATTGCTTGATGAAAAATAGACCAATTTTACTGCTCTCGGTCGTACATGTGAAGTTGCAGACTTCACAGTAAAATTTGACAGTAAATACAAATAACATAGTTAAAAATAAATGGGATCTCGATTATAGAACGAGATCCTATTTTTTTAACAAACGAGATCCCAATTATAGAACGAGATCCCATTTTTTAACAAAGGAGATCCCATTCTATAATCAGGATCCCGTTCCCAATATTTATTGTCAGGACCGTTGGCAGGGGAACGGGATCCCATTTTATAAACGAGATCTCGTTCCCCTGCCAACAGTCACCTTATTAAATATTGGGAACGGGATCCTGTTCTATAAGCGGGATCCCGTTTTTTTAAATTTGATTTTTTTTTTGCTTTGTAGTCGGGTTTTTCCCTCGGATTTTGGTTCGGGAAAAGAATTGGGAGTCTGAATCTAGGCCTTCAACTTGGTTTGACCTGCAAGTTGAAGGTTTTAACAATGTTAGGGAAAAAATTTGAGTTTGGACATATGGCTGACGACTTTTTTTGCAGAGTTTTTCGATGAAATTAAAACCCATTATAGATTAGACAGTGTAGATTCCAAATATGTAATTTTTTTTACAATTGGATTATTATTTTTATTTTTCATTTAATTTCTAATTCAACAAGTCCATAAACTTGAATTATCAGTGTTTTTTAATATTTTTTTTTTTTTTTATCAACATAACATTTTTATGAATAGATTGCACGAGAACAAACTTCAAACAATTATTTTCAATTTAAAAAATAAAATAAAATCAAAAAATGATAATTTTAGGTCATCTTATGCGTGTCATACACGATGTTTTTTCAAAACGACAAATATGCCTAATAAAAATTTAACAAAAAAAAAAATCAATAAAAAATTACAAAAAAATATCAAAAACAAGCTTCAGTGAGTCACAAATATTTTCCCAAAAGGATTTAGAAAAATACAATAATTTAGGTCAAAATATGGATGTCGTACACGTGCATGGTATGATAAAAAAAAGTGACTTTTAAGCAGTGGTTTGTAGAAATGCCTATTGAAACTCAATTTGTACAATCTGGGTATTAAAATAAATTACATATTTGGAAACTAGACTCCGAGTACTACATTTTATGATCAGTGACTTTTTTGAAGATTCCATCTCTAGGTGCTTCAAATTGTAAGGTCAAAGTGTCAAATTCTGAAAATCAGGGAAAACACTTCCACTTTTTGGCTAAAAAGTGGACTCAACTTCTTGCCAACACCCTGGTGCCACAACTTTTCCTTAGTCTACGGATCAAAAGCTATGTTACCTATTGAAGTTGAAATACCCTCATTGTGAGTCTCACTAAAAGGAATGGTAAGCAATGAAGAATACAGGGTATCCAGATTGAATGAATTAGAGCTCCTAGATGAAAGGCATTTGAGTGCATTAAACCATCTGCAGGTTTATCAGAATCAGCTCAAACGAAGCTATGACAAGAGAACCAAAGATAGAAACTTTCAAGTTGGTGACTTAGTCCTCAAGGAAAATCATAAGATACAATTGAATCAAGACGACAAGGGTAAATTTGAACCTAACTGGTTAGGTCCATTCATAATAACAACTTATAGCTCTAGGGCATATCAGTTGGCTACTCTCAAAGGAGAACCTCTAGCTGAAGCGTTGAATAGTAGCCATCTCAAGAATTTCTATACATGAAATGTGTCAGAATACCCCAGGCAAAAGGGTAAAAATCCAAAAAAATAGAAACAAGAGAAAAAAATACAAAAAAATCAAAAAGTAAGAAAAATAGTAAAGAGAAATAAATTGTTCTTTAAGTGAAAATCACTTTGTGGTGCTCCTAGAATAGGTACCATAGTGAAAACCTAGTAAATAGGCGCTATGCATGAATAGAACATACATTATTATCTATCAACACTTTTTCATAGCATCCACCCATCCATTTCATGAATCATGTGTCCAGCCATGGTTTGTCACTAATTAGGGTAAGCCATTTTATTGGGGCAAACTTCTTGAAGCTAGTCATGAATTAGATCTGGTAAAATTCAATCAGGGTCAAAAAACAACAAAAATAAAAAACACTAGAAAACAACAAAAATAAAAAACACTAGAAAATAACAAAGATCGAAAAAAAGTGGAAAACATCAAAACAAAACAACATCGTTGGCTTATTCCTTCACTCAAACAGTATAAGATATCAACATTTTCTTGAACCTCGTAGCTAGTTCAAGTGAATTTCCCACAACATATCCTCTAGACACAGAAACGGGATATCAATCCATGTTATCAATGTTGTTTACCCAAAAGCAATTTATGCTTTGAGTCAAATGGTTGAACTACGTGGTATCTACATGTACAACATAGGCAAGGATTTTTAGGTCAGTCCCCTTAGGTTTCCAACATGCTTTATTTCTCTTAGTCAAAAAATACAAAATCCAAAAACATTCACAAAATAGAAAAGGTCAAACCAAAGAAACTACGAGCCTCTGCATGTACAACGTAGGCAAGGCTTATCTTTGATGAGCCCCCGAGGCCCTAGGTTAGTCCCCTAAAAACAAAACAAAAAAAATAGCATCATAAAACTTAGAAAATAAAAAAAAGGGCCCATCCCATCATCAACATCCATAATAAACATTTCAACCATAATAAATAAACCATCCAAAACACCCTTTGACAAAATAAATGAACAAACAAAGAAAACATCAACAACCAAAACTTTCAAGCCAAAACAATTGCATAAGATTTGGCTATAAATATACAAAAACAATGCCAAAGTATCAACTACCTATCTTTTTAAACAAGTCCCAACAACATCCTGAGATATGCCTTAATGGATCCATTCCTACGATAGACATGATCAACAACAGATAATAGCCCCACCCTAAAAAAATATGGCAAGTGATACTATAACTTTGTTTTTATCTTTTTGTGGTCATACTTTTGTGAATTATTTTATTGACTCATTCCCAGGATCTCTCAAGGATGCCCAAAAGGATTTAGAGAAGAAGGAATGGGGGAAATTGAGCATCATTTCAATTTGTTGTTTGTAAGAAATGTTTGTAATATTACCATGGTGGATACTTGCTTTATTGATTATGGAAGTTTTATTAAACTAGTTCGTGAAGCAGTTACATGTTAGGTGTTCTCTACCTCTCTACGTGACTGGTCCGAAATGTTTTTCATGCAATCCCCCTATACTTTGAAGAAATTTTTTGTATGTCTGGTATGAGCAAATATACTCTTTGTTTGTAGAGTCAAAGTCCACGCAATAGATACAAAGTCACCTTGGAATTCATACCCTGGTGCATCGTATCTGTTTGCTACATCAAACAATATTGTTCAACATCGAAGTATGTAAAGCGAAGCAAAGTCACATCATCAATTCTATCCATCATCATATTTCTACTAACTAACAAGCATCATCATATTTCTTCTAATTAACATTCATCCTGCATAACACATCATCAGTACCATATCCATTCTACATCCACAAATTTTATCAATACATATCATGATGATAATAAACCAATTAAAAACATCATGTATCGTGTATGGGGCACTCATCTATCAACATCCATCACATCATAAAAGGAGACAAAGTATGATTCCTTCATCTACATCCATACATCAGAAAAGCACAAAAACACATATAAACATACATCATCATATTTCACCATCACATAAACATAAAATGAGGATGAATCGAAGAAGGTATATCTCATATATATAATCATCAAAAAGGAATATGTCATAAGTACATCCGCAACGACACATGTGTGATAGGAAAATACAAAATCATAACATATATAGGAGGTCTTAACTAGACCAATGAATATATAACACACATGTCTACAAAATTCCTCTGCACCATGAAACAACATGAAGATCAGGTACCAAAAATATTAAAACCCCAACAGGACAGACATAACACTACTGAAAACTGAAATAATCTGGTTGTCTCATAGAATGATCACCTACACTGCCACCGCCACCGCCACTGTCATCGCTCATAGCACTAGGCTCCCCAAACCGTGGATGCTGAGAGGCCCTAGGAATGGTAGCATTGTATCAAGTCTGATAATAGGTAGATTCCTGTAGATACCTATCTCGCTCAACTCGCATACCATCACACTCTATCTAGAGAGTATCTCTCTCTACTGTTAGTAACAATACTTGAGCCTCTACAACATGTCATCTACCAATATCACTCTCTTGATCTACCTGAAGAGAAACTCTCTCTACTATCAATAATACTACTTGAGCCTCTGCCACATGAATTCTACCAATCGCACTATCTCGCTCAACCCTCAGAGTGTCTACCAAAGCCTCTACAGCCTGTCGTCATGCAATCTCTGCATCTCTATCCAAATTCATCTAAGCTAACAAAAAATCAACATCCCTAGCTAGTGGAGGAGGATATAGAACCTTTCTTTGACCCTATGTAGGAGGCACCTGCTCATCTTGAATATCCTATGCCTCATCACATCGAGCTTGATCCAACTACTCTACAAGAACCTCAACACACTGTCACTCCCTACGACGACCTGTGATGCCTCCTTTGCCCAGAATAAGATCACCTCTAGGACTAGTACACCTCAAAGGCCTATGCCATGTCCACCACTCCTCATAATCGCAAGTAGTACCTAGATCTGCCACTCCAACTGACCAACCTCAACCAATTGGGGCAAGTGTTGCAAACTTGACAATAACAATATCTGCATCAACTTGGATACCCCAGACACGAACCTCTTGACAAGTCTGACCAAATTGAGCTGCATACGCATCAGGAATCTACCCTATCTCTCACCAAACTAGCGATAGACTCGATCTGGTAGATAACGCTCTATCATAGATGATGAACGACCGAGCAACCAACAAGTATGCCGACAGTACACAAGCTAATCTACATCCTTTGGCCAAACCTTGCAGCTCAAATAGGGTATCCGTACAAAACCAAGCATCTCATCAAACATAAGGCACCAATAATGTAGGTCCCCAGAAAAAGTGTAGTGCATAAATTATCCATAACAATAACAATATGGATCATTTGGAGAACGATCTTGAATCCCATTTGAGCGAGTCACTACAATATGTTCCCATGCCCAAACATGCAAAAGTGATACACCTATAGACAACTACCTCCCACCCTGATACACCACCTCATGCATATCTCGGTAAAGATGGACAAGCAAATAGGCACCCCAGGCATATCTCATACCATGCTCTAGCATACTCTCAATATTAGGTCACAAAGGACAAGAACAATAGGGTTTCCGTTGTCTGAAAAATCAAATAAATCAATCTTTGCATCATGAACATCCAAGTGTGCCGCACCTAACAAACATTGCATAGTGTGGGCACCTCGTTGAATCTGGTACGTACCAAGCTCACCATGAAAAGGAATATGAAGAATCCTCCACACATCCTCTAGAGTAATAGTTTCCTCCCTTGTAGGAAAATGAAAAGAGGACATCTCATAGTGCCACCTCTCCATGAGAGCGGTCAACATCGTTGTATGGGTCCTGATTGGAGGCATGTAACAGATATAATGCAATCCCATTGCATCAATACATTCCCACTCCAATGCACGGAACTAGGCAATCGGATCAAACAAGTGATGAGGATGTCTCTCTCTCATCATAAGCGGTCAGAGGTTCACCTGCAAACGATATAAACACAAGTTAGGGTTTCACTCTAAACATGCAAAGCAACACAAAATGACACAAGCTAGGTGACAAACACTAGAGTTTTAGAACACAAGCATGGTGACAAATGACATTGATGACGAAAAATGAACACAAGTTAGGATTTCACTCTAAACATGCAAAGCAACACAAGCTAGGTGACAAACGACATTTATGATGGTAAACAAAAACAAGCTAGGATTTTAAACACAAGCATGGTGACAAATGACATTTATGATGAAAAACAAACACAAGTTAGGGTTTCACTTTAAACATGCCAAGCAACACAAAACAATACAAGCTAGGTGACAAATGACATTTATGATGATAAATGAACACAAGTTAGGGTTTTAGAACACAAGCATGATGACAAATGACATTTATGATGGTAAACAAACACATGCTAGGGTTTAGAACAAAGCTAAAAGGAAAATGATAGATGAAGAGTCAATTGCTACATTCTAGGACAAATGCTCAACAAACGCCAAACAAAAGCACAATTTCAGGACAAAAGCACAGTTTTAAGACAATTCAACAAAAACAAGGGCATAGTTTCCTGACAAGGGTGTAGTTTTAGGACAACTGCGCAATTTTTAGACAACTACGCAATTTCAGAACAAATACTCAAAACAAAATTGCCAATTTAGGACAAGTACACAAATTTTGGACAAATGCACAAATTTGACCTAACAAATGCGCCAAAACTGAGACAACTGCACAGGAATCTCAAAACTAGGGCAATTGTCTGACAGAACTCCGCACACACAAAACAAGAATGAAAACATGACAAAAGTGAAGGGTGAAAAGGTGCATACTGGGCCACCAAAGGCCATCTATACTCCTGAACGAGCTCAAAATGATGCGGGGCAACCTCAAATCTCAACATTCTCCCTCAACAACTAACAAAATGTGGAATCCAGAGACAAGAATTAGCAAAAGGAACAAAGCAAAAATGACCCAATTTGAAGACAAGTTGCCTATATAACACCTCAAGAAAACCCTAATTACACTTAGGGAATCTTCCTACTTTCAAAAAAGAAGCTCTAAAAAAATCGGAAATGAGAAACGATGCACATTGACATATAAATTTTTCATTTGAAAACATCGAAACGACAATAAAATAGTGTCAAGAGCCTGACCTCAAAGCTTGAAAGTTTCGGTCAATCTCTTGAGGGGGCAACACAGAGTCCTACTAACACTGGGGCATATTTTTTTTTCAAAAACTTGATCTTAAAGATAGAATCTTTGAAACAAAGCAACCAATACTTTGTATTAAAGAGGGGAAAAATGTAGACATGTAAAATTGACTTGACACCTATCACACAGCTTGAACAACATCAAATAGCCTCAAACAATATCAAACAATAAGGAACATTATCGCCAATCTCCTGCAATGCCTCAGAATGACTCATAATCATCCCGTAACACCTCAAAATGACTCAGAACCATCTTGTAATGCCTCAAAATGACTCAAAATCATCTTGCAATGCCTCAAAATGACTCGAAATCATCTCACAATGCCTCAAAATGACTCAGAATCATCACGTAACGCCTCAAAATGACTTGAAATCATCCCGTAACATCTCGAAATGACTCAAAATCATCTTGTACCATCTCGAAATGACTCAAAATCATCCTGTAACACCTTAGAATGACTCAAAATCATCTAACACCTTAGAATGACTCAAAATCATCTCGTAACACCACAGAATGACTCAGAATCATCCTGTAACACCTCAGAATGGCTCAAAATCATCTTGTAACATCTCATAATAACTCAGAATCATCCCATAATGTCTCAAAACATCTCAGAATCACCCTAAAACAGCTCAAAATCATCGTGTAATGTCTCAGATTATCTCACATCATCTCGTAATTACCCTGAAACATCTCAAAATTATCCCGTAATGTCTTGAAACATCTCAGAATCACCTCAAAACAACTCGAAATTATCCCGTAATGTCTCAAATTATCTTGCATCATCTCATAATCACCTCAGAACATCTTGAAATTATCCCATAATGTCTCAGATCATCTCAAAATTATACTGCAATGTTCCCACATCGCACCACATCACACCACATTGCACCACATCAAAATGACATCAAAAACCCTAATTCCTCTATTAATTGAATAATACAACATTATTTAATTAATTCACTTTTTCATCACTTTGGATAAATTAAATAAATTTCATTTATTTAATAAGGTCTTGAAAACCCTAATTCCTCTATTTGATTAAATAAAACATTATTTAATTAATTCACTTTTTCATCACTTCAGACAAATTAAATAAATTTCATTTATTTAATAAAGTCCCAAAATTCCTAACTCTATTATTAATTAAATAAAACAACATTATTTGATTAATTCATGTTTCATCATTTCGACCAATTAAATAAATCACATTTATTTAATAAAGTTTTGATCCCACTTTATTTCGTCTTGATTGATTAAATAACATCAATTATTTAATTACGTCACTAAATCACCTTATTCCTCTAAGTTGATTAAATTATTAAATAATAATTTAATTTTCAACTTTTTCTCTCCAAAAATTTGAATAATAATCAAACTATTCAAATCAATTATCAAAAATCAAATCAAACTAATGCAACTTTGTTTGCAAAAGTCAAACTTGATTTGCACATTCAACTCCAAAAAAGAATTAATTAATTAAATCAATTAATTCATATTCCTCACCTACTTTCTGATTGAGCAAATTACGATTGTTGACTAAGTAGTCTGATTTGTTAACTAATCAATCCAAGTTGTTAACTGAACAATCTATTTTGTTAACTAATCAACCACAATTCCTAACTAAGCCATCACATTCCTGACTGATCAATCTAAATCTATTAACTGATCAATCACATCCCTGATTGGCCAATCTATTTCTCAATCACACAAATTGTGCAATCAACTTTGCACAATTATCTCATGTCTAAATCCTCTCAACACACTTTGATTGTTGATCTAGATATTCTTCAAAACAATCTTGTTCGTCCATTTCAAAACACATCTTCTATATAAAAACCCATTTCCTCACAAATAAGGATTGGAGAACTAACGTACATTGAGCAACGAAGTGCTGTCAAGATAATCCTTGATAGAGATTCATTCCTTTCTTTGATCAACCAAGCATTCATCCACACTTTGCACATGAACTTTGGAGGCTTCCCTATGATAAGAGCAATCCAACATCAAGAGAATACACTCTGCTACAGGATGGTAAAAGCTATCTTTTGTTTTCATTTGGTAATCAGTAGGTTCCTCATCATGTTTGCAATAGTATAGTTCAATTTTGTATGTGTAGGAGTTTTTAGATTTTAGATTTGTGCATTTTGGTTGTAGATTATATTTCTTTGTTAAATTGCTTTCATGTCCTTCTTGAATCAGAATCTAACGTCCTTTCTCACCCTCACACAAATGCAATGAAATTAGACTCTTTTACTTTCTTCTTTAAATCTTTCTTTTCCATTACAACAAGATAGTTTTCCCATTCCCATCCAATGTTTACTGACCAATGTGAGCTAGGAAAGTGAGGAACACCCAAAAAAGATAATGGGTAGTTTCTCATAGGACACCCTCTTGAAAAAATATGAAAAACAACACTCATCTAAACATTTTTTGACAGATTTGCTCCTTCCATTGTTTTTCCAAATTAAGCCTCAATTGTACCTCGACATGTAGCAAGCTTCGATATTCTTTGCTTATTTTCTTCATATTTCATGGCATACATAACATGAATACATTCTTCCTTTGATTTCAATCATACGACTAATTGTTCCTTTCTATCTATGATTTTTTTTCATAAACTTTACCAATATTCTTTTCTATAGTGTCAATATTTAGCTGCAACTTCTCTCTTTTACATTTCTAGCTACAAATCGTACACATGCATTATGTTGTAGTTTCATCTTTTTTTTCTTTCCCCACTAGTATAATGAATGGGTACTTTGACAACCAAGCAAGCTGAAAATTCCTTATCATTTCCCACTCGCAACCCACTTTTGATTTTCCTTTTCTTTTCTTGCTACCAACATCATCTTGATCCAAGTCAATTATCTCATTTTGGCTAACTAAGGTATCCCTTGGAACATCTTCTGTGGTATTTCCATCCTCGTTTGACTCATTTAACTCAATGACAATCTCACCTTGACCTTCTGGTGGTGGTGAGGTATTGTGAATGCCTTCTTCATTAATATTTGGTGGAAGAGTTGATGATGTAGCTCCATCTTGATCTGATGGATCAGAAGCATTGCCAATTCCAAAGTAAGACTGTATGGTACCTCTACATTTTAGGTGTTTTGATGGCCTCCCAGTCCCTTCACCACCCTAAGGATTCTTACCCTTGTTGCACTTGTTGCTCGACATATTGATATCTCACTTTGAATAAAAGTTGGTAAAAATGTCTTCTTGTTTAAGAAGCACATAGAATATAGATAATTCATAATAGATCCCATTCCCTACTCAACACTATGAAGAAATGATCACTCACCTTTAAGTTTAGGTTTTCACTGGCTTGCTATTCATTAATGCAGGAATGCTTGTGTTGTAAGCTTGTAACTTGCCTACAACCAACTTCAAGGTTCCAAGTCCAACTTCTGAATCAAGAACTAAACAAAATGTGTAAGAATAAATGCCATTTTCTATTGTATTTATATCAATCCATATTTGGTGAATTCTATGGGATTTTTAAATGGCATATTAAAAAATGGGTGAATCCCACATGATTATACAATGACACGTTGTAATTTTTAAGGCGATTATGGCCCTACAATTAGCATGGAGGTGTCACAACAATTGGTGAAATATGTCCTCAAATGTAATTATTTTTTAATGTTATTAGAAAAATGGGTCCTCATAAGCAACTATTTATAAATTTTAATTGGAAAAATGGGTCTTCACAAGAAACTATTTGTAAATTTTAATTGGCAAAATGGGTTTTGATACAATGTTGTTTTAATAGTGTTGGCAAATATGTAGGTGTTTTATTACATGCTTCTAGGATTCCAAGCAAAAATATTAATTGGTCCATTTGAAACGCATAGTATGTTATGGAGAATTTGTTACTTAAATATGCCCCATAAAAAAAAATTGATGGTGAATGGACATGCATTGGACCGATAATTCATAAAATTTGGGTGATTTGGCCACCCTGTTGGGTGCAATTAATTCACCAATTTCAACTTGGCTGATATCTAAAATTCACCAATTAGAAAAGATTTGCCACTAAATTTTTCCTTGCACATGGGTAAGAAATCTAAAGAAACCAATGCAAAGAAGACCCCCTCATCGTACTCAAGGAAATGCTATGACCAGGTACTCTTCATGCTTTTATGGGTAATGTTATACATGCAATCAATTTGGTCTTAGGGATAGAGAATGTAGAGTTGTTCCTAAAAGGAGTACTAATTTTGTAAGCAATAATTCATTTACTCCTTTAGTTGAAATGAAAGTGATGTGTTACAATTGTAAAAACTCTGGTCATATAGCAGGGAATTGTAGAACAAAGTTTATAAGACCAAATGTACAAAGTGAGAAAAAGAAAAACACACCACCCAGAGTAAATAAAGAATATAATTCTCTTGAGAAGAAGGAAGAAAAAGTGGAAAAGAAACCTAAGAAGGTGTGAAAATAAAAAGAGTAGATTCCCACACAACCAATTATTGCACAAACAACACTTCATGCCAAAAAGAAAAATCTATGGGTAATAGATAGTGGTTGCTCCAAACATATGATTGGTGATAAGAGAAAATTCATCCAACTTAAGAAATGCAAAGGAGGTTCAATTAGTTTGGGTGACAACACTGTAGTAAAGATCTATGGGAAAGGAATATCAAGCTTAGATGGTAAAAATACTACTAAAGATGTCCTTTATGTTGAAGGATTGAAGCACAATCTGCTAATTTTAATTCAAATGTGTGACAATGGTTACAAAGTTAAATTTAATTTAGATAAGGAAAATAAGAAAGACGATTGCACAAGGAGTAAGAACTAATCCCAACATTTATAATCTTTGTGAGGTAAAAGATCAGAGTTGTCTAATAGACCAAGCTTTAGATATGCACACTCACCAACATCATATCAGGTGAATTCATTGAGTATAGTGAAAACCATGGAATTAAGAGATAATATTCTACACCAAAAACTCCACAACAAAATGGAGTAGTTGAAAGAAAGAACAAGGTAGGCAAAGATATGGCCATAACAATGTTGAATGAGGCCAAGTTAGTAGATATTTTTTTTAGAGAGGAAGTTCATAGAACAATATGTATTTTAAACAAAATTAAAATAAGAGCAAACAGTGATAAGACACCCTATGAACTTTGGTACGACAAACCAACATCAGTCTGTGATGAAGGAATATTTCTAGGATATTTCACTCAAAGAAAAGCTTACAAGTGCTACAACAAAAATCTACACAAGATTTTGGAAAGCATCAATGTCAAGAATAATGAGGATATAAATCATGTCAAGTCTAATAAGAATAACTTTGAAGAAGAACTAGATTGTGAAGAAGAGATTAAAGAAGAAGTTGAAAAAGCACCGAAAAAATATGTGCAAAAGGATCACCCTACAAATTAGATTATTGGTGATAAAAATGAAGGTATTCAAACAAGGAGAAGATTTCCAAAGAACAAAGAACAAGTAATTTTTTCTCTCTTGCCACAAATTGAACCTAAGAGTTGCATGGGGGCCATAAAGGATGAGAGATTGATTAAGGCTATGGAATAAGAGCTAAACCAAATTAAGAGCTAGACATGGGAATTGGTTCCTAAACCCACAAGCAAAAATGTGATGGGCACTAAATGGGTGTTTATAAACAAGATCAATGAAGATGGGGTTGTAGTAAGGAAGAAGGAAATATTGGTGTGCAAGGGGTATGCACAAGTCGAGGGCATTGACTTTGAAGAAATTTTTTTGTGTGTTGTAATGTTAGAAGCCATAAGAAGTTTTCTTGCATTTTCAATTTTCAAAGGATTCAAAGTCTGTCAAATGGATGTTAAGTTTGCATTTCTGAATGGAAATATGGAAGAAGAAGTCTACATGGAACAATCAGAAGGATTTCAACTATTAAAAGAAGAAGATTGTGTTTGTGGATTGAGGTAAGCATTGTATGGTCTAAAACATGCACCTAGAGCATAGTATTCAAGACTAGATCAGTATCTACAACAACAAGAGTTCAAGAAAGGTTGTGCAAACATTAATTTGTACTTCAAATCTGAAAGTGAGAACATGATTATTATTGTAGTTTATGTGTATGACATCACATTTGGTGGCAGTAATGATAAGATATGTGAAGTATTTTCTACACAAATGCAAGATGAATTTGAGATGTCAATGTTAGGAGAGTTGTCATTTTTCCTTGGTTTACAAATTTCACAAACTAATGATGGTATATTTATATCTCAAACTAAGTATGCTAAGGAAATTCTTAATAAATTTGGAATGGAAGATAGTAGACTAGTTAGTACCCCCATAATAGCTGGCTATAAGTTGAGTAAGTCAGATGAGTCCCTAGATGAATATCAGATAGTATATAGGTCAATGATTGGAAGCTTGTTGTACTTAACTGCATCAAGGCCAAACATTATGCAAGTAGTGTGTATGGTGGCAAGATTTCAGGCTACTCCAAAATATTCTCATGTCAATGTAGTGAAAATAATTTTTAGATATATCAAAATTATTGTTGACTATGGACTACGATATCCCAAGAGAAAATATTTCACTCTAACTACATAAAAAAATGTTGACTGGGTTGGTAGTGTAGATGATAGGAAAAGTACTAGTGGTGGTGCATTTTCTTGGGTGATAAAATTTTGTCCTGGATGAGAAAAAATCAAGAATTGGTCACTTTATTTATAGAAGAAGTAGAATATGTAGCAGCAGAAACATGTTGTACTCAAGTATTGTGGATGAAATAGACACTCAAAGACATCAAGGTTGAGTATAATAGACATGTCTCCATTCTTTGTGATAATTCAAGTGTAATAAACATCTCAAAGAATCCAGTGATGCACTCTAGGAAAAAGAACATATCAATCAAGTATCACTTCATTAGAGAGAAGGTTGTAGATAAGGAAGTCAGCATGGAATATGTTCCCACCAAAGAACAAGTTCTTGGCATATTCACAAAGCCTCTTCCTAGGGAACAATTTAAATATTTAAGGCAAAAATTGGGAGTAATTAATCCCACATCATATCACTAAATCTTAATGATAGGTAATTTGTCTAGGGGGAGCTTCATTGTCATTATATTCATCCCTAGAGATGAAGGAGAAATCAAGTCAGGTAAACTTTGTTTTACAAATTTCTAATGACTTGATGGTTGCAGATTTATGAATCTTTTCTTTCTCTTTGAATGGTTGGTCAAAGGGGGACAATGTTCATAGTAATAGCACACAATGATATGAGTTAATAGGGTGGTAAAGACCCTTTTCCATTGATGTCAAAGGGGGAGAAGTGTGAAAATGATCGTGCAATTGAGAAAGGGGGAGCTATTGTGTATGAGCAATATTTAGGGGAGTTGTTGTGTATGAGAAATCTCAGGGGAGTTGTGTATGAGCAATCATGATAATAAGTTTAATTTTGATTGGCACAAAGCTATTTGAGAATTTGGTTTTTCCATCAATGAAAAAGGGGAATATTGTTGGAATATTATTATCATTGATGTCAAAAGAGGATATCTTGGTGATCTTCTATAAGGGAGATTGTTAGCATGATTTCAAATGGTTTCACGAAGATCTATGGTCAGGATTTGGAAGTGTTGATGAAGTGTAATGGAGATAAGGGCATGTTTTGAAAATTGTTGCAATGATTGCTCAAAAGTTGCAAAGTTATCATGTTATATTGTCTCAAGTTTGAATAGGTCACTTACAGATGTCAAAAGATAAAACAAGTTACATATTTGATGTGGGTTCCTTGAGATCTTCTCAAAGGAGTGATTTATAGATTCAAATGATAAAAGTTGAGCTCAAAATTATTTTATGTCTTCTCTCAGATAGAAGTAGGGTTTGGAAGATAAAACCTAGGTCTTGTAGTCATGGTGATGAATAGAGCTTATGATTCAATGTTGACTGTGTATAGGCGATTGCAGGTTGCTTAATTTATCTCTTAAACCATTGGAGTCATTGGTGCAACTGGCCCCTTCCCCTAGTAATTACTGAACTTGAAAATATTTAATAACTTTAACGCTTCATAATTCATGTGTTAAATTTTTTCTCATAGCTTGATCAATGGAAGTGGTCAAGCTTGTAAGATCAAACGTCCTCCTTGCCAGCCCATGACATGTGGGGTGGGTCGCTGTATGGACCTATGAGATTGTGGGATGATGAAAAGTGTATAGTGGGACCAGATAATGTGACAGGTGAGGGAAGTGGATAATGATGCACACAGATAGTTGGTAATGATAGATTTCTTGATAAGACAATTCACATCGGTGTTGTGAATTGTTTTGCAATGACATAGGCGATAGATGGCATTAGCCCACTTGCCCACTGAGATATGGTGGGACTATTTTTCTACCTTACAGGATTGTGGGCTTATGACATGTGTTTTGGTGGGACCGAATGCTAGGTATAGTGTATGAGACAAAGATCAACCGTGATCATTAAAAGGACTTCTATCCAATAGTCACATTTTAAAGTTGAGCGATGAATGAGGATTGATAGATCATGGCATGAAACAACATATCAGTGACCCATATTTAAATTGAAGATTCTTAATGGCTATGTCAGTGTGAATGAGGGATTTGAATATGAACTAACACTTCAAAAAATTTAATTGGTTCACTAACTTCAGTGACAAGATGTGAAGAGTGATGGTCCAGACTGCAAAGGCAGTTAAAAATAGGATCAGATTGGATATACAAGGATATTGCATTATTTGTAATATCAACATTTGGGGTTTTGTAGGATATTGTACTTAACAAGTTCAATGAACCTGAATCTATTGTTGAATGTGTGTGGCTCAAGGAAGAGGTGATATTAAGTAAACTCCAGTAGAGTATCTATGTGTGTGAGTGTGAATCTTGAGGCATTTGATGTAGGTCAGTGAAAGAGATAAAAAAATGAAAAATCATTTTTTGGTAATGTTGTTGATAATGTGAATACTGCAGGTAGTGCATATTTATGAGGGTATTTTAGGCTTCTTGAGGTGGACAAAAAATGCACTAAGAGAAAATGAGACATAATTGCAGAGTGTGTGCATGGCTTCTTGAGGCAGATAGAGAATGCACAAATAGATAAGGGTGCAATAGTATTGAGTAGTGTATTTATGAGCTCTTGGCGAACAAAGAATGCAATAAAAATAAAAGGGTAAGTGTAAGGGTGTAGCTAATGAGTAGAACCTAAACAACAATAGAGATTTGAATAGTTGCATATAGGATTGCAACATTGAACTATGTTCTTTGGAACAAACTGCACTTTCTTGTTTGTAAATCTGATTGGTAGGTGCCATCAGATATTTGGGTAGTTTCTTAGGGTAGGGAGTTGGTGCTTCCTTGGAGTAGGTGCTCCTAAAAACCAAGGGATTGGAATCTCCTTAGGGTTGATTCCCTTAAAATTTGTAATATGAAGATATTTATTGCGAGGTTGGATTAGGACAGTAGATCCTAGTAGCTACTCTCACCGTGGTTTTTCCCATCTTGGGTTTTCCATGTATATCTTGTGCTATGAATTGTGTATGTATGTTGACTTCTCTACATGTCATGATTTAATCTGCACATAAAATGGGTAAAAGGTATTAAGAGCCAAATTTTAAGTAAACTACTAATTCACCTCCCTCTCAATAGATGGTTGTGTTCTAACATTGGTTACATGATTTAGTGGGAGCTTGTGACAGTGATGGTTTAGCGGTGTATCTTCTTGGCTTGAGGATCATGGTTATGGTTGATCTTCATTGAGGAGGTTTTTATCACGATGTCATGGATATCTTGGTTTCTCGATTCAATGGGATCTTGTGACAATGATGGTTTGGTGATGTTATATCTTCTTGGTTTGGAGATCATAGTTTGTATTCTTCCCTTTGGGAGCTTGGTAGTGGGTTCTTTGATTGCATTGGGGCTATGGAGGATCTTCATTTAGACGATGGTTATTATGTTTCCGTGGAGATATCAGTATCACAATTCAGTGAGAGCTTATGGTGATGATGTGGATTTACCATTTGATGATGAATGATCTTTTGTAGTGTTTGCTGGTGTCATGTATGGACTCTTGGATTTTATTTCTTCTATGCAGTGAGGGTTCTTTGATATCTTTGGCTTCATTTATAGGATATGGTTATCTTCATGTGGTATGGATATTTTGACATATTTTTTTCCATGGAGGACTTCTTTAGTCTTTGGCTGAATTGTCATGATTTGTCTTTTGACATGTGATCCTTGTTTGAGGAGATGTGAGATCAACATGTCATGATTATGTTCTTGATTGGGCTATTGGGACTTTGACTTTGATCTTGGTTGGTTCTCTTGGTCTTGAGTGCATTGATTATTTTATTGGGGGATTCATCATGATGCTATGTTAAATTTTGAGTTTTCAATGGATTGATTGGTTACAAGTACTCATAGATACTTTGAGACTTAGGTGAGGATAGGATATCTCTTGTGATTAGAGACATGTCGAAATAGTTACTCATTGATGAGGTTTCAACTAGGAGTCTGAGGAGACCACACCTTGGTTGGATGTGAGTCCAACATGGACCTATGAATTTTTTTTTTTTAGATGATTCATGGTGTCTTGGATATCTTGGAGGAGTATTCTCATTCCCTACTCTTGGTCTACTTGGCAATTTATCATCTGAGAGGTATTGCCCATTGTTATTTTTGGATGCATTATGTTTTATGCTTTCTCTTCTCATGCATATGGATATTGAGCTATGGTTTGTTAGTTATGGAGGGTTCATTTGAGGGATGTTGGAATTTTTATCTCCTTATGCATTGTGAGATTATTCATTGTTGTTGAGTTTAGGAGATTTTATTGGGAATATTCCCTTGGTTTGGGAATGGATTTGGTTTGATCTTCCTTTGGTTTGAGATGCATACATATTGGTTATGGTTAGATTTGGATAGTGCTATTCTCTTTGGGGTTTTATGGAAGATATCATACTTATCACAACTTAGCATCTAGACGTGTGTGTATAAGGACATGCTACAGGTTTTGATTTGCATGTTCTCTCTTTGGTCGTGTTCTTCTTCCTACATGTTTTTATTCACATGAAATTGGTTTAAGATCTTGTGTGGAGCTATGGTGATCACTATTTCTATGGTCATGTGTTGTTCATAGTTATTTGGTGATGAAATGGAGGTTCCTTTATCTCTTTACTTTGTTGGGTGTGGAGAACTTGGGAGAGCTATGGAGTCTTATGGTGAGATTTGGATTACAACATATTGGTTTGCATTATTGGCATATCTTTGTGGATTTTCCTTGATACTACATGATATTTGTTTAACTTCTATGTGATGCTATTGGTGGATTCATGGATGCCTTTATCATTTTCATATTTGTAATTACCTATATAGTGGGGGTTTCTGGATGTGTATGTTCATTATATGATAGGCTTGGAACTTGGAGCTTGTGATTACATGTTATGGGTTGTATATGTTGATGACATGAAGTTCACTTGTTATGATTTTTATACCTTTGAGGTATGGATAGCTGGATGTGTTATTATTTGATGTGTTCTATTTTAAGCTATGGTGATTATATCTTGACAACTATTGATACATACTTGTTACCTTTGGATTGAGTGTGTGTGTATTGGAATATCAATCAAAGGCAGGACTTATGGTTCTTTGTGAAATATGGTGTGGAATATCTTTGGGTGGTTTCTTATCTTTGTGTTTTGGCATGATAGAGGATGAGAGAATTCATGCTTGAGATGGTGGTAGTCTTGATTCTTGTTGTAGGTATCTTGATGGAGCACATGGAGTATTTTGATTCCTTGATGGTATATGTGGCTAGAGGGATTATTCCCTTGTTCATGTTTGAGTTTACTTGTTTACCCCTTATGCAATATATAAAAAAAGTGTGAGAATGTTAGGAAAAGGCATGTTTTCCACCTTGCATAATGTTATTAATGTAATATTATTTATTATGTGGTACACCTATGAAATCTAGGGATGTCTGCATCACATGGGTCTAGCATTCTTGGGGCCACTTTATGTGTTGTATGTAATATTGGATTAAATATTTAATATGGGGTTGAACATGTGAATAATATTTAATATTGGGAAAACTTACTACTAATATTAAATGAGGGGTTAATGGATTTGTAAGCTCATGGTATTAGTCACATGGTTTTATGTAATACCACTTGGTGGTTTTGTGTGAGCTTTTTTCTATAAAATAAAACACATGGGTGGTTGTCTAAGGTTGGCTTGGATATTTGACTAAGGGGTTGAGAGTGTCTCTTGCTACTATTTGTGAGAGTTGTGTAAGGCCCAACTAATTATCAATAAATTTGGTGATAGATGTAGTTTAGAGGTGGTTCCTAATTGAATAGTCTACTAAACCATTGTAAAGACTCCATTTAATTATCAACCAGGGCTAACATAAGCTTGTGATGATGTTAGCACTATATGTGCATCCATAGATTCTATTTTGACTATATCATCTAGTATAGGTGGTTGACATATGTGAAAAAGTAAATAAAGCATAAACTATAAAATAGGAAAAAGGATTAAATCTAGAACTATTGCTACAAGTACTTACAACTTAAGGTTGTGACTAGTTCACTGTTAAAACCTGAACTCTATAATTAACTTAATAGTGCTAACTTTGACTCACTTCAAAGGATAATGCATTACAAAAAAACAAAACATGAAGTATAATAAAAGATCTCATTCACAATCTAATTCACATATAAGAAATGAGGAATCTAATTAATATGGTTGTAATAATGAAAGCATCTAATGTAACAATAGGAATTAAAGTGTAGAAATTAAAAAGGATAATAGTTACCTTGAGTGGCCCTTGCTCAAGTTACTACATGCATATAATAAACTCAAATCTAAAATCCTTAAATCAACTAAACATAATTATAAAATGAAGCATCTTCATTGCATATAACTAGATTTCACAATCTAACAAGAATTTTCAAAGATATCTTATTAATGCAATCATAATAGGAAACTTACAAAGTACTATCTATGTAATGGAAAAACTATATCCATATAAACATATCCAAATTCTATATCTACTCCTCAAACACTAAGCCAACTATATAGGTTTGGGGGAGGTTTACTAGAATGAGGACTCAAAACAGAAAACTAAATGCAAATTACCACTCCCTATGGAATAGAGAGTGACAAATTCTATATAATTGAAATTGTAATTGAAAATATGGAAGATGATTAGGACTGGAACTCTGTCTCAAACAACATAGCAGAGACATGTATTTTGGAAATAGTCATGTTGGCTTCCCAATCATTGCAAAATCCTTATTCCTTCAATTGTCTTATTAAATGTTCCAGTGATTCACAATCATCCTCATTAATGAGCGCTTCCATTTCTACAGTTGTCACATTCCTATAATTTTGGAATCTCCCCTGCATCTTTATTTGAAATCCTTTGAATGTGGGTTGCACTTCCTAGTTGTTGCGGGTTACAATCTTCTTACTCTGTCTTCTTGATTGTAAGGAGTTAATTCATCTAATATGTACACAATACTAATAACCATAAATTAAACATAGATCCATACATACCCACACATTTAATCATGTAATTACCAACCTATCATAATTGTATTTCCATACATCAAAACCTGGTTCAAGTTGCATGAAGGATATAAAAAAATAGATAAGTTTAAGAATGTATATGAAATGAGCATCCATAAGTGTTTGAAAACATGAACTAAAACAACATAAAAATAGCTAATACTTGGTCTCATCATTCCCCCAACTAAGATATTTTCTTGTCCTGAAGCAACAAGTTAAGACTAGAGGTTGTATTGCAAGTTCATTTCCCTAAAATTTGTAACCACATTCACTCCTTTTCCCTGCTTCAAGTAGTAACCCCCATATGTTGAAGTACTTTCCCATTTGAATTGTTCTACCTCTTCTTGTTCTGCATTCTTCTCCCTTATCCAATGTGGAACTGGATAAAGGATCATGGGTGGATGAAAGTTCAAAGGTAACCATGTGAGTCCCTTGTCTCTAACAATTTATATGTATCTCTAAGATCTTTTAAGCATTGCTACAAAATTGCATACGGAGTGTGGTTCCTTCTTCTACAATTCAAGAGTAAATTCTCTCCATCTTCCTTGCACAAAATTAAAAGCATGATGGATGAGACCTATAGCTATTTTTTGCACCATATCATAATCATTCTCTCTAATATTTATAATTCTTCTACTTGCACCCTTATGCTTCAAGATATTTTTTGATTCCTCTATGACTGTACCAAGGTCTTTTGACCCTTTCCTAATATAGAGAGAAATACATTTCTCTCTCTCAAAATAGTCTTGCATTATTTCACCCCTTTTCTACTAATTCCTAAATTAAGAAGCTAGTTCTCTAACATGTAAATCTCCCACAAAAATTAATGGGTTTCATTTTGTATCATCTGGCAGAGCAAGATTATGCAAGTAAAACTCACACAGTTAATCTTGTATATCTCGTGTAGAATCAACAAAAGTATTTAAAAACTCTTTTTTTTTTCTTAGGGAAATTGATAAGTTACTAATTAGCTAGTTGAATTGAAAACAAAAAAAATCTCTTGTAAAAATAAATCATACACCCTAGAGAGTGGCCTATATTTGAGGATTTGTGCAAATTTATTTGCAATTTCCTCAACTTTGACTATCAACTTCTTCAATTCAATTTCCTTCTGCTCAAGTACCCTAGTATGGTTAGTTGTCATTTCTACTCTTTCCTTCTCCCAAGCTTCCTTCTGCTGAGAGAATTAATTAGTTATTTTCCATAGATCATACCCTAGGGACACTATATTGGAGCCAATTGGGGCTCTAATTGGAGGAGGTCTACCTTTAGCCATGGGTTCTTTATTCCCTATTTCCAAAAGAGAAAGTCGTGCAAGAACATTCAACTTGGACCCATGTTCAAATTTGTGTAATTTTCCCTCGAATTCTTTAATTTTCATGCCCCTCTCATTTTTCCCTTGACTGATAAATTCTCAACAAATCCTCCAATTTCTTTATTATGTCAAGTGCCTCCTATAATTCCTTTCTGACATTTTTTTCCTCAATAAACAAATTTTCATCTTTTTCTACAAATTGATTATCATCTCTAATGGAATATTCACAACCCTCACTATTAGAGCTTTGTGAGGTTTTCTTTCTCATATTTTTGAAACCAAATACATCCTCTGAATCAGATTTAGAGGTGCTTGTGAAATACCATTGTTGTTTGACTGGTGTATGTACATTCCCAGGGGTATCTCCCTAAAATTTTGAATTTTTTTCCACTGTCACAACATCTTATTTTTCTTGCTTCTTAATTGATCCCCTCATAAAACATTTCTTCTTTAGGTGGTGTGAATGCCTGAGTTGTGTGGATTTATTCTACCTCCTTGTAGGTGCAAAAGAAGATTCAACTTTTATTTTCCCAATTTTTGGTGTTTTGAAAAATGTAAGGGTTTCTTGGGTTTCTCCTATTGTGGGTTGCTCAGAGGATATAGGTTGTGATTCTTTTAGGATCTACTCCTTTCGTTCTCCTATGATATAGGTAGGCAAAGTAGTAGGGGAGCTAGAGAGAATTTCCCTTCCTTATACAACAAGTGATTCCATATTTTCTGGAACAACAGGTTCCTTGAGAATGTTATTGATATTGTTGTAATTTAAGAAACTCTTCAATGGAACATGTGGAAACTGAACCCTCAAACTTATCTTTATCAACATGGTAACTAAGCATTAATGTGGCAATGTAATTTTGTTTCTCTTCCTTTTATATTCAGAACCCATTCTTTTCAACAAATCATAAAGAAAATTGGGAATTTTTACATGCCTATCATGGTAAAGATGGCTTAAAAGTTTAAAATGGATAGGTATAATAGATATTACCTACCATCACATGTGAGATACTTAATTATATATGAAGCAACAGAAGCCCAAACCCATGGAAAGGATAATCTTTTAGTACCTTGAGAGGATGAGTTCAAGTTCTCCCCATGTTCTCTGAATTCATTCCTAGTAGCAACAATGTATGCCCTGACCAAAACCTCTTTGGGACTTCTCTTGGAAATCCTAAAAACTCAACAATAGTGGCCTCTAAATCATCCACTTCCAAACCTCTTATAATTGCCTCATAATTTTGTATTTAGTAGCACCAAATTGTTGGGTCATAGCTTTGTTGAAATCTATGAGTTTCAAGAAGTAGTCCATACAACTAGCATGCTAAAAAATAGGCAACACCAATTTATCTTCCAATAGCTAATTGTGTGTAGATGGTTCTCTTTGGATTATATCACCACCCATGATGAAAATATACTTTGTTTGTGCTGAAATTCTCTGTTTATCACTTTAACCACACCAATCCCTTTCTAGCTGTGTGCTTGTGTTTTCCAAATGTAGTTGTTCTACCCCTTCTTTCCTTCTGAGTTTGAATTGTAGCTTGGATTGTGTATAAGACGGGGAAAACATAAGGGAAAAATATTTACAGAAAGTGTTTTGGTTTTGAAAATTAAGAAAATGAAAATGAAGAGTACTTCTTCCCCCCCAACTAAAGGTATTAAGTGTCCTCACTTAATTGTGTTGTACATGGTGGAGGGTGAAATGATGTAGTGGAAATATTAAAAATGATACGAAGCATGAAAAATATATGTAAACATGTAAGAAAACAATTGTCATCTATGATAATCATGGAAAATTAATGTGTACCTGTAGAAGTGTAGTGAACTAAAACTTAGTTCGTGTGAAATTGATTTGAACTATTGGTAGCAAGATTTGATGTGACCATTCACAATTATAATTGGAAATAAATGATATGACTACATGGTGCATGGTAAATGATGTTTTTGAAAGGTTGTGGGATGTATGGTGATGTGATGTGGAATAAAATGCATAGTGCATGAAAATCAAGAAAGTGGATTTGAATGGTATGTGATATGACGTGGATGAAGCTACATGTAGTGAAATGATAGTTATGAGGCTATATGTATGAAAGAAGAAAGTTTATATGCATGGATATGCAATTAATTCAAAAAATATTGAAATTTTTGAAAGGCAAGTGCTACGGGTACCTTCAACAATAGGTCCCTTTCTGATTTTTTCCGCATGTAGGCATGAAGCTACATGTCCCTATTGCATCATGGACTACACTTGAAAATGATTGTTGATTGTTGTCACCTATGTTGAGTGTGCATGTGAAATGTGGTAGGAAATATTACCTGAGTGACCTTAGTAGGTGAGCTATGTAGCCCATTTGCTAAGTCATGTAGAGAACCGGTTGTATCTATTGCTAAATCTTTGATGTTTGGTATAATGTCTTTGTTCGATTCATTCTCTGGGCCATATTGGTGCATTAAGGAAAGAGTAAAGTCATCCTTCTACACTATATTTTTATAAAGTTTCAATCTATGTCCATTAACCAATAGTGAGAATCTGACTGCATCAATTGTCTACAATTGTACTGCACCATTTGGGAATACTTGTATATCTCATAGGGACCTAACCATCTTGTTTGTAACTTTTCTTTATAGTCTTGATACCTTAATTCATAGAGAAAATTCCAATCACCTACACTGAATTCCTTAGTTTTGATGAATGGATCATGCCATCTTATTCTCTATTTTTGAACAACCTTAGTGTGGTGCATAGCTTCCATCCTTAATTCATCTAGTGCATTCAAATTGTGTAATCTCTCCTTTTGTTCCGTTGTTAATTCTAGTCCTAGTTTTACTACTATCCTTAGTGTTTTGTATTCAAATTCAATAGGAAGTACTATTGTTTTTCTATACACCAACTCATATGGTGTAAACCTTGTTTTAGTCTTCCAAGTTTTTCTATAGGCCCATACTACCTCATGAAACCTGGATACCCAATCCTTCTTGTGAACTTACATTATTTTGGTCAGAATGTTTTCAATCTCCCTATTTATTACTTCCACCTTCCCATTGGCTTGAGGGTGGTAGGGTGTTGACTTCCTATGCTTGATCTCATATTATTCCACCAATTTATTGATCAATTCTAATGTTAATTAGGGACCTTGATCTGTGAAAATTTCACTTGGTACTCCATACCTAGTAAATATATCTTCATAGAGAAAATTTTCCACATTTCCATATCTTGCATATTGTAATACTTTAGCTTCTACCCACTTTGTTAGATAATATATGTAGAATAATATATACTCCTTGTTATTTGATGGTGATATTGGGCCAATAAATTATAGCTCCCATTTATCAAATGGTGCTAGTGCTAACCATGGTTGCAAAGGCATCTCATCTGTTTATTTGGTTTTCCCATTCTCTAACACCTATCATAGCTCCTAGTATATTTCACTACATCCTTATGGAGAGTAGGTCAGTAATAGCTAGTTGTGAGAATCTTGAGTGTAGTTCTCTTTTCTGCAAAGTGTCCCCCACAGGGTTCATCATGGAAATCTTTGAGGATATCATAGACCTCATCTTCTTTGATTCACCTTCTCTTAATGTTATCTAGGCCTATGTAGAATAAATAACCAACTATCCAAGAGCAGTTAAATTTTTTGTGTATCAATTGTCTCTTTTATTTAGGGGAGAAATGAGGTGGTATCTATCTTGCTACTAGATAGTTCACAATATCAAGAAACCAAGGTGTGTGTAGAGATAGAGAAAATAACTACTCATCTGAAAAAGAATCATCAACATCTTCTACTAATTGAGTTGGTAGTCTAGACATAAAATCTACCGCTACAATTTCTTTACTTGGCTTATCCACTATGGTTATGTCAAATTCTTAAAGTAACAACCATCTGACAAGCCTACTATAGACACTTAAAATTGTCCTGATTGATATCACACATTTAAACTTGATTACTAACACCATTTTTATCTCGATTCAATCCCTTTTGACTATTTAATTAAATAATCCCGATTGTTTAATTAAATTCATGATTTTCTTCTATTGATCGAATAATCAACATTATTAGATTAATTCACCTCTTCCATGCTAATTTTCATTCTATTTGATTAAATAATGTGAATTTTTTAATTAAATTCCTTAAGTCCTCTCATTTGATTAAATAATCTCAATAATTTAATTAAATATCATTAATTCCCACTTTTAATTAAATGAGGTAAATTGTTTAATTAAATCTTTAAATTCTCCCATCTTGCACAATTAAATAATATTCCAATTATTTAATTGAATAATTTCTTTAATTCATCCAATTTCTCCCAGTTGCAAATGAATATTCTCATGGAATATTCCCCCAATTCAAATTTAAACCATTTCCCTCCAACATGGAAATATTTTGCACATTCCTCCTAAAATTAGGGATTTGTGTTTGTTTGAATCAATTTCAACCCTTGATTAATTTCATCAATCCATGTGACCTTTCAATCTCCTCCGTGGATTGGAATCCTCTATCCATTCCAATTATTCTCATCAATTTGCATCCATTGATTAACCAAATTGATCCTAGCCATTGATTCACCTAAAATTCCTATAAATAGCCTCCATTTCATGAGCAATTCATCCACAAGCATTGAGAGAACATAGAATATAGCCATTTTATCTTCATCTTTGAGAGAATTTAGCTAGTTTACATCCATTTCATTATCAATTCCACCATTAAAGCATCATTCAATCTTGTTTCATCAATAGGGATTGGGGGAGGTCTGATCATTCCACGTCAATTTAGCACCAATCCCCCAAAAGGATGAGGTTCGAGTATTAATTAGGTTTTCATTTCATTCATTTTATGTTATTGATGTTTTAATGGCTTCTCAATTCATATTTCAAGAATTTCATTGGGAATGTGAGTTAATTATGTTAATTGATGGATTTAATTGCTTAATTTAGTTGGATTTATCCTTCTCATCATAAAATAGTAAAAATAAAGGATGTATCTGATGATGAAAACCTCTCTGAGGCACCCAAGGATGAGGGATTCAATCTTCCCCTTAGTGCTATACATCAAGAGAAATCAATAGTGCTTACCGATAAATCCAATCTAGTCAATGTAGGGATAGAGGAGGCACCACAAATCACCTTTTATGCAAAATCACTCCTTCATGGAGAACAAAAGAACTTAGCAACATTCTTGAAAGAGAAAAAGATAAATTTTGTGTGGTCTTATGCGGATATGCGAGGCCTAGATCCACAGATAGAATTGTTGGTCAGATTGGAATTATAGAAGCTTCTTGACTTTGTATTCATCAGCCCAAAAGATTATCTTGAGAGGGTTTTAAACCTCGTACTAGTCTCAAAACCCATCGAGGGTATCAAAATATGTACCAAATTTATAGATTTGAACAAGGAATGTCCCAAGGATGATTTTTCTCTTCCTAATATTGACATCATCATGGATCTAACAGCTAGACATGAGATGCTTTCACTTATGGATGGGTTCTCACGGTATAATAAAATCATGATAGCCAAAGAAGATCAACATAAAACAATGTTCACATGTCCATGGGGAATGTGTTGTTGAAGTGTGATTTCATTTGGTCTAAAGAATGTTGGAGCCACCTATAAGAGAGAAATGACTTTTATTTTTCATGTTATGATTCACAATACTTTAGAAGACTATGTGGATGATATTTTGGCAAAGTCAAGAACAAGGAAGAAACATCTAGAGGTGTTAGGGTCGATCTTTGAATGACTTGAAGAGTACAAGGTATGGTTGAATCCAAAAAAGTGTGCCTTTAGTGTAACTTCAGGAAAAATCTTAGGATACATTGTATCACAGAGGGGAATTGAAGTAGATCCAACTAAGTTCAAGGAAATTTTGGATATGGAGCCACCACAGAAACTGAAGCAACTATGAGGTTTACAATGGAGATTGCAGTCTATCAGAAGATTTATAGCATAGTTGGTGGATGAGTGTCATCCCTTTTCTTACCTTATTCACAAAGGTGTAGCCTAAAAATGGGATTCAAACTATGACAAGGCATTCCAACAACTCAAAAATTACTTACTAACATCCCATATCCTTATGCCATCAATAGAAAATAGAAAATAAACGTTTGATTCTTTATATCTCAGCTACATCAATAGCCCTAGGTTCTCTTCTTCCTCAGCATGAAAAAATGGGGAAGGAGAGAGTTATTTACTACATCAATAGAAATTTAGTTGGATATGAGTTGAAATATTCATCTATTGAAAAATATTTCCTAGTAGTGGTGTTTGCTTCTCAGAAGTTTAGGCACTACATGCTCTCTCACCAATTCAAGCTTATCTCAAAGATAGATCCATTGAAGTATTTTTTATCCAGAGCTACCCTCATAGGATGTATGGCCAAGTGGGTGATGATCCTCATAGAATTTAACATAGAGTAGGTGGATCAAAAGGCTATCAAGGGGAAATTTTTCACAAATCAATTGGCAAAGTCACCTATCTATGCAAAAAATTTATTGGTGTTTGAATTTCCCGATGAGTCAGTATTTATCCTCAACATGGTGGAGCAGTAGAAGCTGTATTTTGATGGATCACATACACAACATGGATCTAGAGTAGGCATCCTCTTCATCACCCCACAAGGTGATTATATCCCTAAGTCATATCAGTTATTGTTCCCATGTACTAACAACATCGTTGAGTAGAAGGCTCTCATCACAGGATTGAGGATGTAGTACAATAACAAATCCAAGAGTTGAAGGTCTATGTAGACTCTCAATTGATTATAAACTAGGTTAATGAAGAATACTAGACCAAGGATGACAAGCTCACACCCTATAAAAAGATTGTGGAAAGTCTCAAAGATTTCTTCATTGACATAACATTCAAGCAGATACCTCAAGTCAACAACCAAACAATAAACACCATGGAATTGGAAACTATTGGGTCCTTGCTAGATATGTCACACAAAATTTTGAAATATGAATTCTTGGTTGAGGAACTTCTTATCCTAGCTTTTGAGGTACCAAAATCTGAATTCATATGTGAAATCGTTGTTCCTAGTTCCCTATGGTATCATGATATCTTTACTTACCTATATAGAGGTATCCTCCCATATGACCTTACTTTGAACCTTCTAATTTTTTTTTTCAGAAGAGCATCCCAATTTATTCTCTTAGATGATACCCTTTACCATAAAAGTCTTGAGGGGACATTATTGTGATGTCTTAACCAAGAGGAAGCTTTGACTATGTTAAAAGAAGTACACAAAGGCATCTGTGGGTTGCATTCAAGTGGTATGGCATTGGCTAAGAAGCTATTGGGGATAGTATATTACTAGCCTACCATGAAACAAGAAGCTCATCAATATGTCAATAAATACATGCAATGCCAATAGCATGGAGACCTCATCCATGCACTAGGTGAAGAGCTCAGGCCGATCACTACCCCTTGGCCTTTCTCATAGTGGGGACTCGACCTCATAGGAAAAATCACCTCCACCTTATCCAATGGTCATAAATTTATCATTACAACCACTGAGTACTTCACAAAGTGGATTAAAGCAATACCTATGACTTACATCACGAGAAAGAAAATATCTAAATTCATCCTAAACTATCTCGTTTGTCATTACGGTGTTCCCCAAGCCCTTATCATAGATAATTGAACACACTTTAAAAATTAGGATGTCTGTGAGTTATGCCAAAAATTTAATATCCAACACCGCTTTTCCACCCCATATTATCCCCAGGGAGATGGTCAAGCCGAGGATTCAAACAAAACTATCCTAAATATACTCAAAAAGATAATCAATGAAGCTAGTTTTGATTGCCATCTCCAGTTGAACCTCGCTTTATGGGCCTATCAAACTAGTATTTTCACACCAACAGGTGTCACACCTTATTCCCTAGTTTATGGAATTGAATCTATCCTACCTATTGAGGTAGAGCTCCCATCACTGAGTGTGCCATTGCAACATCTCATAATACATGAAGAATACAAAGTGTCTAGATTGAATGAGCTAGAGTTGTTGGATGAATGTCGCTTTGAGGCTTTAAATCATTTACAAGCCTATCAAAACTTATTTAAGAGGAGCTACAATAAGAAGATCAAAAGTTGGCTCTTTTTAATTGGGAGACCTTGTATTGAAAGAAAACCAGAAGAATGTCAAATCCAGATAGCAAAGGGAAGTTCTAACCTAATTGGTTAGGATCATTTGTTTTCACAACTAGTTATTATTCTAGAGCCTATCAATTGTCAACAACTGAAGGAGAAATTTTGTAGGATCCTATCAATAGCACACATCTCAAGAAGTTTTATGCCTAGGAATTGAAGGGTATAAATCCAAAAATTCCAAAAAAAAAAACAACAAAATCCAATTTAAAAAAAAAAAGGATTAAAAACAGAAAGAGAAAAATTGTCCTCTAGAAAAAATCACTTAGGTGGCAGTTTGGGCAAGTACCTTGGTGAAAACCTAGCAAACAAGCACCTTGTGTAAATAACCACCATCTCCCATCCACCGTTGAATCTCTGGCTTATCCTACATTCATCCATCACATTCATCCTCACCCTATTTATCCTATTTATTTTCTCCACCCATCAGGGTTTGTACCATAGCTGGATATTGAGTATCATGCTCCCCTTTAGCTCTACTTAGCATAGTCCTAGTGTTTGTTTGTCCTACCTATATCAGGGTAGTCTATCATATCAAACTGAGGGAATTTTCCTATACTTTCATCAGATTGGGTTCTTGTATATCCCCTTAAGGTTATGCCTAGAATCTCAAAATCCAAAAACAGTCGTAAAATTCCAAAAATCAAAAAAACATCAAAAACATTTGTATAGCTCAAAAAATCCAAAAACATCCAAAACATTGCCAAAATCTAAAAACATTCAAAATACCATCAAAATCCAAAAACACACAAAAACTTGTGAAGTACAAAAGCCAAAAAACATTCAAAACATCTCCAAAATCACAAAAACATCCAAATCACATAAAAATCCCTAAACAAGTCTAAAAAGTCAAAAATTCAAAAACACTTGTTGAGCTATGTTGTCTTTGAGCATGAATGTAAGCAAGGCCATCATTGATAAGCCCCCAAGGCATTAGGTTAGTCTTTAGGAGTCTGTCATAATAAATTGACAATTTCATCAATGTTCATATGTCATCAATAAACAGTTATTGGTCAAATTTAGTCTAACTACGTCATCTCCGCGCTTACGTAGGCAAGGCCATCACTGATTAGCCCATGAGGTGCTAGGTAAATTTTCCCTTAGGTTTTGGTCTAACCTTGGATAAACAAAAAAACATTTAGAAAAGCTTGAAAACCCAAAACATCTCAAAACATTCAAAAAATCCTAAACAACCTCAAATAACTTGAAAACTTAAACATCCACATGATACTCAAAAGATCAAAAATAGCCTTGAAACATTTCAAAACATCAAAAATATTAAAATATTCCAAAAATCTCAAAACCACTCATCCCATTTCACTTTCACCCAAAATAAACTTCCATTCATAATAAATCAATCATCATTTTCCACCTTTGATAATGTGATAAAAAACAAGTATGACAATCAGTGACGTAAAAAATTTGAAAGCATAAAAATATTGAGTCTTGATCATGAGTAAACAAGTTGGTTAACATTTGTATAAACAGACTATCAAACAATTAGTTTTTAGCTAAAACATCTGATAACATGTCCTAGGGTACATCTTTCCTACAATGGACATCATCATTTGAAATCACTTTAGTTATGTTACTTTGGCAAGAGGTATGAATAATATTGAGTGTTTGTTCATTCTATTCTTTTCTTATGATTTATCTTATCGGCTCATTTTGATGACCTCTCAATGATGTATATCAAAATAATTTAGGGAGAAAGGAACGGGGCATTGAAATTATCTTTTGTTTGTTATGCTTGTTTGGTGTTCTTGTAATACGATCTTGGTGAATAATTTCCTTGCGTGTGCGGGGTAGTCTCAAGGAAAATAATTGCTAGGACATATCAGGTTCTTCATTAATTTTGTGTGTTAGTATCATTACTTCTATGGATTATTCTTTCACATGGTCAAACAAGGTTTCTATATGTCAAGTATGAACAAGGATACTCATATCTATTTGTAGAGTCAAATTCCATCACATTAGATACAACTCCATACCAGTTTTAAATACCTTGATGCATCATGTCTATTTGCTATATCAAAAATAAGGAATGATATGATGAAGTTATCCTAATCCTAGAAACAAGAAAATCATCTCATCATCGTATCTAATAAAGTCTTGAATAACATAGGCTTTTTAGAATTTTGAATCAATATCAAAAGCAATGGTTAATCCATCCATCTTATCTTTCTATCTTCTTTCCACGCTAAAATCTCCAATATGGTATCATGACAGTCAACAAAAATAATAAATTCATTCATCCTACATCCACAAACCATCAACATACATCTTGCATAATCACAGCATGTCACATAGAAAATATACTAAAAGAAATTAATCTCACAACATATACATTCTACATCATCTCTACATATCAGATGAGAAAAGAAACTAAAAGATAAAACATCCATTGCATTTGCATGCATCCATATAGCATCACATCATAAATCATACACATCACATCACATGCATAATCAAGGTAAACATCATCATAAACTTCTGCATCCATTCATACATGAGCATGAACATAAAGTAATGCATCATATCATAATCGCATTCACAGGTCATATCATATATATCAAAATAATGATTTTCATTATAAAAATTAGGAGTAATGTATGATATCATCAAAATCTATACATGAGGCTATCAAAAACTAGTCGATGAATGGACATACATCAACAATAAGGCCATGCATAAAAAAATTGTCTATATAACACAGATCTATCACCTGCTTTGTCGATCATCATGATGGGAAGGCTACCGATGTCCACCTAAAGACTATTGAACTAATGGACCACCTGTTGAACCACTCACCACAACCATGCTCCTATGGAAATAAACTAGTTGTTGTCGGTGTGGTGGAATATATCTATATTATAGAGTCCTATAGTAGGAGGCCTCAGCTATGACATCTCTATAAAGTGGTGTTGAGACCACCTATTCTTATGCCTAGGCCTGTAACTGCACAATAGCCTCTAACTATTGTCTCCTAGCAGTCTCTTGGGCTAACTATAAATCTGCCTATTTCCTCTTTAGCACCCATGGTCATGCTCATTTTTGTACCTATCATGATCGGCCACTACAATATCTCACTCTTGATGAGCAGTATCTCTCTCTTGAAAGACCTGATCCCTCTCAGCTATCAATATTGCCTAAATCTAGGCATCTCTAGGGTTTGGACCCTATTGTTTCTATTGTAGTGGTGGTGGTGGAGGGGGTGATGCTTGCCATAACAGAGGAATCCTCAAGGGAGGATGGTGTGGATACTATCCACCAGGTTGACCATCATGCCCCAGAACCTATCCATTGTGTTGTCAATCCCTTGGAACATGGCCATAATGTGGTCCCTCATGTTGATCGTCCCTAGGAACCTGTCTACCATGAGGGAGTTGTTGTGATCATCTCCTACCTATGCCTTTATCATGCCCCCCTACTAGATCTATCAATCACACTAAGGAATGTTGAGAAAACCAACGTAAGCCTGTATAGTACCCAGATCATCGAGTCCTCCAACATAAGCCCATGCCAATGGTTGAATATGAATAAAATCATGTTTAGTTTCCTAGGGATCTATGGTGGCTCCCCAATCTATCTCCCTAGCTATACGAGCATAGATCACTCTACAAGTAGGAGGTGATACATCTTGTGGCTCACCAAACTTTCTAGCCACCCTATTTGGAGGATATCTCTCGATAATGTGGTGGTTTCATCACATAATCCACTTTGGTCTTCCTTGTATAAAATAACTCCTACTAGTCATCATCCCATGGAGGGGTCAGGAGCCAAGGTCTCCACCTAAAGGATGCCATTTCATCGATAACTGTGCCAATATGCAATCCCAGTCACACCAATATGGTGAAGTGTGATCATCGCTCTATATCTATACACCACTAGCTCATTTGGGTTTGTGGCAACCAAGGTGATGACAAGCCTGAGCACAACAATGTACTCTCATGTCCATATATGTAGCAAAGTAGTACCAAGTGATAAGCTTTGTCCTCATAGATACACCACCTAGTGCATGTCGTGATATAGGGAAGAAAGAATCACTAGTCCCCAAGCATACATTGTCATTTCCTCAACCATGCCCTCTAGCACTAGGCCCCAACTGACACTGAAGCCTTGGCTGCACCTATCTGGAACCAAAAACTCCCATGATAAATCCTTTGATCACTAATATCAAATTAGGCACATGTCCTTGGTGTCATTGTAGGTTTATCTGATAGCTCTCTACCCATAGTAAATCTGCATCCAATAATCGAAACAAGGCCTCAAATTTAAGTTCTATGTCATGAATAACTCGAGCACCATGGATCAAAACTTGAAGGATGCACCAAAAATCCTCCAGTGTAATGGTAGCCTCTCCTATCAGGAGGTAAAAAGGATGATGTCTCTAAGTGCCAACGCTAGACTAGCATAGTCATCATCGCTAAATGTGTGTGAATCCATAGCATGTGTTCAATGAACCTCAAACCAATAGCTCCTAAAAATAAGTCCTCTTCATCTCCAAACTATACTACCCATCTCAAAATGCTAGGTCTACACTCTCGAGAGTGAAGAGGATGAATAGTCTCCTTCATGAACAACGTCAAAATTGCTAAAAACCTAAAAATTTCTAAGTTTCAAAGCCATAAAAAATCAAGTGTGCTACTTTTTACAAGTGTCTGATGTTGTCAAACTAGCATGTGCATGACACTTTTCACAAATGTGCGGCCCTATTACAAGTGTTTCACTAAAAGCATGTCACACTGTCCAATTTTGCAATTACACGGTCCAAAGAGTGTGTTGCCATTTGCAAGTGTGTGGTAGGATCTAAATTTAACTATTGCACAATTTTTTTGCAAGTTTGTTGCTATCCTACAGGTGTGCTAGGGTTTTTAACTACTACGTTGCTAAACAAATGCACTACATTTCCAAACGGTGTGTCACACTTCTGTAAGTGCATTGTTGACTGTTACAAGTGCACCGCTAAAATCATAATGCACTTGTTTGACCTACTTTAACCTAAAAATTAATGCATAAAAACAGATGCAAGGAAAAAAAATTAGAGTACATACCAGGGGTACTATGTCAGTTAGATGTTAGAACTCATGAACTCAGTCAGCGAGGTGTAGGGGAAGCTCACGGTTAGCCATAGTGTCAGGTGCTCAAAGAAAAATCTCTCCAAATCTTCAACTCAAAATGTGCAAATGAGTGGGAAATGACCCCCAAACCCATATTTATGCTTGAAAATTAGGTTTTTTGACCTAATTGAAGGGTGGGAATGTAGATTTTTATCTTTTAAATCCATTTTTGAGCTAGGAAGCCTATTTTAATTGTTTACCAGTGTCTTAGAGACAATTTTTGGTCGTCTGTTCAACTGAATCAATATTGTAGTAAAGTCATGAGCCTAATCAAAAATCCTTTTTTTTCACTCGATCTCTCGAGGGGGTAGTATACCAGCATAATTCCTTCCACTAGGGAATAGTGGGGAATTCAAAAAAATCATGATTTTTTTAATTTTTTATCTGAATAGTACTATTGATTTGAAAAGCGTCAGTCTTTGAGCCAATGTAACAAGTACCTCGCTTCAAAGAGGGGAAAAATGTAGACACTTAAAATTTTCTTGATTGATATCATGCATTTAAACTTGATTACTAACACTATTTTCGTCTCGATTTGATCCATTTTGACTATTTAATTAAATAATCATGATTGTTTAATTAAATTCATGATTTTCTTCTATTGATCAAATAATCAACATTATTAGGTTAATTCACCTCTTCCATGCTAATTTTCATTCTATTTGATTAAATAATGTGAATTATTTATTAAATTCCTTAATTCCTCTCATTTGATTAAATAATCTGAATTATTTAATTAAGTGTCATTAATTCACCCTTTTAATTAAATAATATTAAATATTTAAATTCTCCCATCTTGCACAATTAAATAATATTCTAATTATTTAATTGACTAATTTCTTTAATTCCTCTAATTTCTTCCACTTGCAAAGGAATATCCTCATGGAATATTCCTCTAATTCAAATTCAAACCATTTCCATCCAACATGGAAATATCTTGCACATTCCTCGTAAAATAAAGGATTTGTGTTTATTTGAATCAATTTTAAACCTTGATTAATTTCATCAATCCACGTGATCTTTCAATCTCCTCCATGGATCGGAATCATTTATCCATGCCAATTCTTCTCATCACTTTACATCCATTGATTAACCAAATTAATCCTAGCCATTGATTCACCTATAATTCCTATAAATAGCCTCCATTTCATGAGCAATTCATCCACAAGCATTGAGAGAAAATAGACTATAGCCATTTTTATCTCCATCTTTGAGAGCATTTAGCCATTTTTCATCCATTTCACCATCAATTCCACCATTAAAGCATCATTCAAGCTTGGTTCATCAATAGGGATTGGGAAAGGTCTGATCATTCCGCATCAATTCAGCACAAATCCTCCAATGGGATGAGTTTTGAGTATTAATTACATTTTCATTTCATTTGTTTTATGTTATTTGATGTTTTAATGGCTTCCCAATTGATATTTCACGAATTTCATTGGGAATGTGAGTTAATTAGGCTAATTGATGGATTTAATTTCTTAATCAAGTTGTATTTACCCTTCTCATAATTCATGTTCACACCTACCACCAACCATTGGTTTATTCATTAGATACCTTATTCATGTGTGATCAGTGTGGATGAATACTAGATATCTATGATGTAGTGTCTAAACTTGGTTGTTGCATAGACAACTTCCAACATCTCTTTTTCTCTTACTGTGTAATTGAGTTCTACCACTTGTAGGTTCTTGCTAATGTAATAAATGACATACTCTTTATTATATTCCTTATGTCCAAGCAATTCTCCTATAGAAAAATCAGAAGCATTTGTATTTATGTGGAAAGGAAAGGTCTAATTTGGTCCGCTCAAGATAGGTGATTTGGTTAATATTTTCTTGAGTGCTTCAAAAGAGTTTTGGAATTTTGTTATCCACTCAAATTCTACATCTTTTGTGAGTAAAACAAATAATGGGGCTTCAAGTTTGCTAAATTCCTATATGAATCTCCTAACGTACCCAACATGTCCTAGAAAACTCCTAACACCTTTTTATTTTTTGGGTATAGGGAATGTTGAGATTACTTCAATTTTATTGAGATCCACTTGAATGCCATCCTTTGACACAAAATTTCCTAGCACAATCCCTTGGGTCATCATCATAAAACAATTCTCATGACTCAGGGATAAATTGTGTTCTTGACACCTTTTTAATACCTTCTCTAGGTTATTAAGTGCTTCATTGTATGTGTCCCCATAAGTTGTGAAAGAATCCATGTAGATTTCCATGGAATCATGTGAAAAATCTAATAATATACTCAACACTAACCTTTGGAGAGTGGCTGGAGCATTACATAGCCCAAATGGAAGGACATAATAAACATGTGTTCCCCAAGGGAATGTGAAGGTTGTTTCATCCTGGTCCTCTGGAGCTATTCTAATTTGGTTATAGCCACTAAAGCCATCTAGAAAGGAGAAGTAATTTTTACCTGCTAGGGATTCAAACACTTGATCAATGAATGATAGTGAAACATAATATTTCCTAGTGGCTAGATTTAATTCTCTATAATCTAGACACGCTCTCTGGTTTCCTCCTTTCTTTGGGATGATTTCTAGAGGTGACACCCATTGACTGTCAGAAATAGGATAAATGAAACCTACATCAAGCAATTTTTGTAACTCATTTTTTACTACATCTCTTAGTATAGGGTCCATTATCCTTTAGGGTTGCCTTATTGGTTTGAAACCATCATTAATGTATATCCTATGCATACACAAGTCTGGGTCAATCCCCTTCATGTCATGGTAATCCCATGTAAAGGTTGTTGTGTGTTCCTTCAACACAGTGGTTATCAGCCCATAGTAATGATTTCAATAACTAAGCTCTAATTGCCATGATTTAGAGATTGGACATCTGACCTGAATAGCCATTTTAACCATCATTAGGGTACATTTAAATTGTCAACCCAGGGATGTGAATTTGAAATGGGTCATCATAGTATGTGCACTAGGAATTCTAGAGTAGTCATCTCAGTTTTATAACTAAGAAAAGCTTAAGACTGAAAGAAAAGTGCATGAAAGGAAACAAAGAAAATGTTGAACATCACTCAAGAAAATCTAAACTGATTATGCATAACAGGAAGGAAAATATAAGCATCCAACATAAATTACTCTGCCTGCCTTGGTTGTAGGAACAATCACAAAACATAGTTCTAGTGGCTACAGGAACAATCAATGCCAAAATCTTAACTAAGTACTAAACATAAAATAACACTAATCTAACTAAACTAAAGGAAGAAATTACTCACCAAGTGGTCCCCCTTGGATGAGCATCCTCTAAACTACTAGAAAACTTGGATACTCAACTCAGAATCTTATTTCATTTATCAAAAAATGCAATTACAAAAATATGGCTGATAATCAGCTTGTACAAGAACTTGGTGATCAACTCACTAACTCGCTATCACTGGCCCGAGGAAGGAGGATTCAAGCCTTATTTATCAAATAAACAAGGCCATCAACTCCCACTAACTGAGAGGATTCCATTTAGGGAAAGCGAGAAAAACGGAAGGGGCAGTTACGCATGCAGGGGAATCTGTTCGGACATGCATGCCCAAACATGGACTCCACTACAGTAACGCATGCAATGCTCAATGCCATTAAAGATTGGTGCAAGGTAGTTACACATGGCTAACATGGGAATCTTTCATCATCGTCCTCAGTTGACCTCACGCGACTCCTCAACCTGACCGACTGGTGGCTGCATTTCTCAACTTAGCATTTCAATCATGTTTGCAGAATAATGTCAGTACACATAGTAATTGCATAATCATAACCACCTTAAAGAAAATTCATCAATCACATGAAAGATAAATATAGATGGTCGACATAATGGGTAAATATCATTAAAACCAATAGAAATGAAATTAGTCCATATGTGATATAACTGAGAGAAACTATATGAAAGTGTCAGCATATAATATCAAAGTTTATGGAAATTTAAGCAAATAACAAGAGACTCTACCCCCCTAACTAGGCAAAAATCAAGACTCGTCACTCCCCCCAACTTAACGTTTTGCTGGTCCTCCAACAGGGGAAGAGTTATGATTTTTCTTTGTTAAGGCCATGAAGTCTGCAACTGATAGTTGTCCAATGTTGGTGTCTGTCGTGGGTGAATCAGGATTCTAGTAAAATCTTCCCAACTTATCGAGCCTCCTCCATCACTGATGTTCCTCTGCAATGTCATACCTGTAGAATTTGAAATCAGGTACAGGCCATAGGAGGGTAGGCGGCTGAAATCAGGGGAAACCATTCATGCCCTTTGGTTCCCCCAGTTGGATATATCTATAAATTCTCTTCAGTGCAACAATGTAATTTTGAATAGAATGTGGCTCAGCTTGCTTTAGCTCATCAGTGAATAGGTTCCATCACTAGGATAGATATCCCCTCACAGTATCTTCTTTTTTTGAAGTTTTTACTTCATACTCACTGTAAACAACTTCAATCTAGGGCATAATTTTATTACCATAGCTCAACCTAAAGAGAAATCTATTCCAATATATATAAATGTATTTGGGGTTCTTCGATTCAGCCCTGATGGCTAGGGGAATACTGGATTCCTTCTTCTTGTAAGCATTGTATTGCTCACCCCAACTAATCTCATTCTGCACCCAGGACATAAATGCTCTCAATTGTATGTCTCCAACATAAGGTAGTGGGTTCTAGTCATTATCTTTTGGGACAACAAGGTTGTGTAGATAGAATTCACATAACAAATTTATCATTTCAGAGGAAGCAATTCTGTAGGCACTGAAAAATTCAGCAGGGGTTTCAATGGAGGGGTTTAGCTCTGAGATGATTCTTGACATTCTAAAGGAAAGGTATTTCTCCTTTAAGTGAAAAGCATAAACCCTTGGAGGGGTCCTACATTCCAAAATTTGTTGCACCAGAGTTGAAATGCCTCTTACCCTTTCCTTCAGAAAAACAATTTCCTCATTCTTTTCTTCGATCATCTCATCCCTCATTTGAATTTTCTTTTTAAACTGTTTCTACTCTTCTTTCCAATCCTCCTCTCTCCTTTGTATTTCTTTCCATAAATTTACAATAGTTGTATGTACTAAAAAATTAGGAGGGTTGTGGATTCCTACTAGAATTTTCATAGATGGTTTCTTCCCATAGAGAACTATCTACATCGATCAGGTGGTCGAGGTGTGATTCCTCTTTCCTCGTTCTATTGTAGGACCTCTTGTTCTTCTTCCGGTGGTGGCTACAAGAACTCCTGATCTATTTCCTGACTTTTCTGTAGGAAGACCCACTGTTGGTCTTGCTATAGGAAGTCCTAATTTTTTGCATGTTCTTGAGTCTCAACTTCCTCTATGATGGCAGCAATATCTACGAGGGTCATTTTTGTTGCCTCCTCAAACACATCTTCTTCCTGTACTTCTCCAACTCCATTGGAGCATCTATATTTTCACCCGATGTCCCACAAAGTTCAAGATCGACCGACTTCGATTTCTTGAGAGGTATTTTTTGTTTCCTTTTGGTTGTAGGATGAATAGTGCTAGCCTTCCTTTTCTCAGGGCTTGGCGTCTCTTTCTGCGTAGATTGCATTTGCCTCTCTCTTTTGTGTTCTTGTTTTTATCATAGTTTTGAATGGGACGTAATCATCATCAGAACCCGATGATGAATTTTATTTTTCACTCTAATTATCAGAGGAACTGACATTTATGGTCTTTTCCACAATGGGGGAATCCATACCAGCACCAGAGGTAGAGGCACCAGGGGTGCCTTCAGCCATGCTCAATTTTTTGCTAGACCTACATGAATGAGATGAAACCCTAGGCTGAGAGGGCTCATGTCTATACTGTTCAATATTCACAAAATCATCCCAGGCCATTCTAGGGTTTGTATCATGCAAAGATCTCATAACCAGCAATTTAATTAAACAATGGTGGGATACAAAGTTTTCTCTACCTTTTAGTGTTTTTGCTTCCATAATAGAAAGATGGTTGTATAGTACATTGGGCATGTTCATCTTCCTCCTGTGCCACATATGACTCAACAATTTGAAATATACTGAATGCAAGTTCGACAACCGACCTTTGCAAGTGATGTATTTGATGATATGCATGGCAACCTGCTTCCATGGCTCGGGTAGAGAGAGCCTCTTAGCACCTTGTTTGTCAATTGTGAGTGTAGGGTCACCTTGCATTGTAAATATGGCCCTGGCTGTCTTGGCATCCTTAGAAATAGGGTAAGGTTTGTCGTCTACCGGCAACCTTGAAACTTCAGCAATTCGTTCTTCAGTCGCTATGACCTCCAATCTTTTTACCATGGCCTTTCCGTCTAAAAATGTCTGAGCAAACTCCAATGCAATACCCGTGTTGAAACCATCCAACTTCAGAAAATAATCTAGCCACCCACAATTATGAAATTTGGCTAAGCACACCACATCCTATAACAAGGCATCATGAGTTGAGGGCTCATTCCGAATTAATTTGCCTCCCATTGTCTATGCTCAACTCGTCACTCTGCAAAGTTACCTCTGTATTTTTCAAACAAAAAATCACTTGCTTGTTGGGTGAATCCATCGACTGAATTTCCTTTTACCCTATTTTTAGCAACTTACCACTTGCATTTCAGAATTATGACAGAGTTAAGGATAGAAAAAATGGTAATAAAAGGAATCATAATGAGAGGAAATGGCAGCAGTAGTTTAGTGTCACATCACACATGCAAGCCATCATTCATTTTAAATTTTGAATCAGCTCAGCAAGATTTGCTAACGCAGACAATCATATATCAATATGTGGCAAAAAATTTGCATCTTGCTTACCCCTCCCCCCAACCTAAATTTGGACATGTGTCCACACATGCAGAATGGAAAGATTGATTTAACGAGGGGTTTAAAGAAAATTTTGTGAACGTCCATCTTATCGTACAGTGATTAAATGAAACGCTCTAAAGGATAATTAAGAATGTAATGAATGTGCATGTACCTGAGTGTATACAAAACATTATTGTGGAGAATTCATTGCGTCGATCAAGGAGAAAGTACCGCTTGTGTTGCTGAGCAATAATTCAGAAATCAATGATGATGGAATGGGGCGAGGTGAAATGAAATGATGGGAGAGAGAGAAAGGTGGTACTGATGGGCGGATGGGTGAAGAAATGGATTTCTACAAAAGTAGAAATCTTTATTATGACAAGTACATACCTCATTTAGTTGGAAGGAGGGATACTAGGTCTGCTACCTTCAGCTGCAGGAACTCCTTTGCTGCAAGAATCATGCTCGGGCACTATGTGTTGGATAAACTGTTGTAGGAACTCTTCTTTTGAAGTTGGCTTGTGATATAATATGAGATGGTGCCCATTCACCAGTAGTTTAAATTTCATTGGGTCAATGGTCGTGAGCTGCACAACTCCATTGGGAAAGACTTTTGCCACTTCACATGGACCTAGCCACCTAGTCTGTAATTTACCTGCATTATCCTAGTACCATGAATCATAAAGTAATGCCCAATCGCCTGGCTGAATTTTCTTCTCTTTGATGAATCTATCATGCCATTTGATTCTTTGACTTTTCACAAGTTCAGTATGATGTAATGTTGTTTTCCTCAGCTCGTCTAATTCATTCAACTGCATGATCCGTTCCTTTTGTTCCTTGTAAATATTCATCCCCAACTCTAGAGCAGTTTTGAGAGTCTTGTGCTCAAATTTTATGGGCATCATGGTTGTTTTCCCATATAGCAGCTCAAATGATGTGAAGCCTGTAGTTTTCTTCCAGGTGGTCCTGTAAGCCCAAACTTCCTCTGATAATCCATTTGCCCAGTCTTTTCTATGAATATGCATTATTTTTGTGAGGATGGCCTCAATCTCTCTATTTGTCACCTCGACTCGTCCATTTTCTTGAGGGTGATAAGGAGTGGATTTCTTGTGCCTGATGTTATATTCATTAACCAATGTTGTAATAAGGGCTAATGTAAACTAAGTTCCTTGATCAGTGACTATTTCTCTTGGTACCCCATATCTTGTGAAAATTTCTTCATAAAGGAATTATGCAACCTTGTTGTCTCTTTCATGATTCATGGCTTTGGATTCAACCCACTTTGTTACATAATCAGTGCACACTAGAATATAGGACTTACCATTGGATGGAGGATCAATGGGTCCCACAAAATCCAAACCACATTTCTCAAAAGGAGTAACTACCACTTGTGGACAGAGTGGCATCTCATCTGACTTTGTTGGCCTGCCTATCCTTTAGCACTTATCACATCTCCTTGTATATCTTCCTGTATCTTTGTGTAATGTAGGCCAATAGTATCCTGTGTTCAAGATTTTCATTGATGTCCTTTTAGCTGCAAAGTGGCCTCCACAAGGTTCATCATGACATGCATGCAGAATGTCATAGGTTCCATCTTCCCTCACACACCGTATCATAACGTGATCAAGTCTAGTATAAAATAGGCATCCAACTATCCATGAAAAAGGGAAGGATTTTTCAATCAACACTCTTCTCTCTTTTGGGGAGAAGTGAGGAGGAACTCTCCCTATCACAAGGTAATTGGCTATATGACCATACTAGGGTGTTTGCACACTAATAGAGAATAGATGCTCATCTAGAAAGGAGTCATATATGGCTTGAGTATCGTCTGATGAGGTCAACCTTGAGAGGAAATTTGCAACCACGTTTTCCTTCCCTGGTTTGTCTACAATAGTTAGGTCAAATTCTTGCATTAATAGCAACCATCTGACTAATCTTCCTGAGATTAGGGGTTTTTTCATAAGGTATCTAATGGTTGCATGATCAGTGTGTACAAAATTTGATAACCTATGATATAGTTCCTGAATTTATTCAAGGCATAGATTATTGTCAGCATTTCTTTCTCTGTGACTGTGTAATTGAATTCAGCTCCCTGTAAGTTTTTACTGACAAAATAAATGGAATTTTCAATAGCTTCTTCTTTTTGTCCTAAGACTGCTCCTATTGCATAATCTGAGGCATCAATATGGATGTGGAAAGGGATTTCCCAATTTGGTCCCTTAAGTACAAGAGCATGAGTTAGAGCTATCTTTAAATCAGAAAAAGGATTTATCACAACTTTTTGTCCATTGAAACTCAACATCTTTAGTCAGAAGGCTATATAGTGGGGCTGCTATTTTGCTAAAATCCTTGATGAAATGTCTATAATAGACTGCATTGCCAAAAAAACTCCTAACATCCTTTTGTTTGCAGGTATAGGCAGATTATTTATTACCTCATTTTTTGCTGGATCAACTTGAATGCCAAGGTGTGAAATGTGGTGGCCAAGAACTACACCTTCCTGCATCATCATGAAGCACTTTTCACTATTTAAGGACAAATTTTGATCCTCACATATTTTTAGTACTTTCTTCAAATTATCTAGTGCTTCATCAAAAGTGGTACCATAGGTAGTAAAATCATCCATATAGATCTCCATGCAGTCAAGGGAGATATCTGAGAATATATTGATGACTACTATCTGAAAAGTGGCAAGTGCATTGCATAACGCAAAGGGAAGAACAAAATATGCATATGTCCCCCAAGGAAATGTAAATGTAGTCTTCTCTTGATCTTCTGGTGTAATTTGAATCTGATTGTATCCATTGAATCCATCAAGAAAGGAGAAGTACCATTTTCCTCCAAGAGAGTCTAGGACTTGATCCACAAAAGGCAGGGGAAAGTGATCCTTCTTAGTGGAAACATTGAGCTCCCTATAGTCAACACAAACTCGCCATTTCCCTCCCTTTTTGGGCACAATCACCAATGGGGACACCCATTGGTTGTCTAAAATAGGGTAGATAAATTCTACGTCTAGCAGCTTTTGCAGTTCAGTTTTGACAATTTATCTCAAGATAGGGTTGATTCTCCATTGTGGTTGTCTGATAGGCGTACACTCATCCTTGATATAGATTTTGTGAGTGTAGAGTTTTGGATCTAATCCTTTCATGTCATGATAATCCCGGGCAAATGCTTTTTGGTGAGCTTTCATTAAATTTTCCAATAGCAACTATTGACCTTCATCCAATTTTCTATTGATGTATAGAGAGCGTCCCTCAGACACCTATACTTGTGTGACTAGCTCTATCATAGTTGTTTCATTAATACAAGGTATCTTAAGTTCATGGGGTAACATTATGTGAATCATACCTGTTGTTGCAGGGATTTTGTCTGTGGTGACAGCTATTGTAGGAAGTCTCTCTGTAGAGAAAGTTGCTACAGAAAGAGTGGCTATAGGAAGTCTGTCTATCGAAAGAGTTGTTGCAGGAAGATCATGCAGAAAAGACATAAGTGTTTGCTCAATGTGTACGAAACCAGATGATGCTTCTTCTATCTGACATTGGTTCTGAATGATACTGGATAACACCTCATCCTCATCTTGAAGCTGCAGGAAAGGACTTCTTTCGAGCATCATAAGTTGCACCACAAAGTTGGCTTCTTTGGCTTTTTCACCAATATGTGGCCATACTGAATTTTCTTCATTGTGGGATGGCTGAGTAGGAGGATACATAATAGTATTTTTAGTTCTTGTGCCATCCGAAATGGTCATATCACCTGACCGACATCCAATATAAGCATCTGCAGTTGCTAACCAGGGCCAACCAAGGATAAGTGGATATCCTCCTAGTGTTGCTTTAGGGGAAAGAACCATGAAGTCGGTTGGATACTCCCAGAAGTCTAGGATTACCACCAGATCTTCTATCATGCCATCTGGCTTAACAGTGGAGCTATCGGCAAGTTGCAAGACTGTAGGAGTGGATCTCATGTTTACAATATTCAATTGTTGCAGGATGTCTTTGGTCATCATGTTGATTGCTGCACCTAAATCAATCAAAGCATTCTTTATGCTCATCCCATTTATAACAACTTCAACTACAAGGCTACCTGGATCACTGTACTTGGGGATAGTTACTTTTCCAAGCATGATGTCAACAAGCTGCCCTACTACATGGACTATAGTGGGGTCCTTCTTTTTCCTGCCCGATTTTCTGATGCATGCTTCTTTAATTGACTTTCCATAGATGGGGACATCTTTTATGGCTTGAAACAGAGGTATTTGGACACATATATGATTGAGTTGATCTAGTATATCAAAGCTAGTTTCCTCCTTGTCTTCTTTTTTTTTGGAAGCTTCTAATAACTGAGGAAAGGGTGGTTCTTGTGCTATCTAGTTTACTGGAGCTGGTTCAGGAGATTTAGTTGCACAAGGTTGAATGGGTTCAGTCAAAGATTCTTTCTTCTCTTCCACAGGTAGCTTAGTGATAATGGGGGTGGAAGGAGCTTGCAAGGTTGTTCCTAAATGGAGGCGTATGTCACTTAAACTCATAGCATATGCAAGAAATTGGTTTGGATCAACAAAATATATGGGCTGCTGCTATGGTTTATTATTTGGGTTGGGTGTGGGTTGGGCTGGTAACTGGGTAGATTTAGATATTTTGGCACTTGGATTAGCAGGAGGGGGCATCATAGCAAGTTGTTTGGTTTGAGAAGATGGTAGCATATAGCTGGTGGGTTGATTTGGCCATTGTTGGCCACCTCTCCATTGAGATGTTTTCTGCCAATTTCTTGGGGGTGGTTGCCAAGGTCCCTGAAACTATTGTGAATTCCCTTGAGGTTGTTGCCATTGAGGTGAGGTATTTTGATAATTGGACCAAGCATTGGGTGGATTATTCCAAGACTAGGGTGGGTATCCTCCATATTTGGATGGATAGGGCAGCTGCCACTGGTTACTAGATGAATAAGAGGAATTAAAATATGGTCCAACAAAAGATAGTGGATCTGGTGGCATACCTTGTCTTGAAGCCCATGGCCTCTTTTGTGCAACAAAGTAGACTTGGTCTTCTTCAGTCTAAATTGGTTTGAACTAAGGTGGAATTTGCTTACTATCAATGTTAGCTATCACCTTCCATCTGCAGTCCCTCTTCTTCTATCTACACTGAGGGAAATATTTTGTCAGTATTGCTTCTGCCTCCTCATGTTTCTTTTTAGCTGGAATTTATCCAGTTGAGTAGCTAGATTATTAATTATATCTTGCTTGAAATCTGCCAAAAAATTAGTAATCTCCATCCTTGAGACTCCACTGCTGGATGACTTACCCATAGAGGATTGGTAGGCTCTTCCTTTCTTTGAAGCTGCCCTAGAATAGTTTTGATATAGCTTCTTGATATCATCCCAAGGGACTTGAGTGATATCTCCTTCTACCATTAGGTCCAAGGCATCAGTGCATGTTTCATTAATTTCCTCTCAGGAAAAGTAACTTTTGTGAGTCTTCATTAAGTGTATGATGTGAAGATTTTTGTTGAAAAAACAGAAAACTTGAAATGAAATCTTCCAAGATCTCATCTTCTTTTTGCTACATTCTAAAAATGTCACCTCCTCTCATGTCACTATCCCTACAATATTATTTGTACTTCTCAAGAAACTTTGTGTTCATATCTTCCCAAGTTCTCACAGTATTTTTTCCAAGGCTCATAAACCATCTTAGTGCAACTTCTTTTAGAGTAGTAGGAAATAACTTGAGTTTGTGGGAATCGATGGTATAGTCATTGCTTCTGCAGAGTATATCAAACTCAAACAAGAAGGTATCAGGATATTTTGCGACAAGCCCATAGAATTTAGGAAGGATTGAAGTAGGGATATTTTTGAGGTTATCTACTTCATTTTGTTCAACAATGGGAAAGGGGAAAGCTGGTTGGTTCTTCCTGTTAGGCCTATCTCCATTTGCATCATCCATGTCTGCTTGATGAAATTCTAGAATAAAAGGTTCTTCAACAAGATTTTGATCTTCAAGGGAAACTTCAGAACTGATCAAGTCAAGGAATATATCAGCAAAAGGTTGTGGTTCTTCTTCTTCCTCATCTTTGGGCAGATTTGGACATTCTACTAGCTGAAATGGTTCAAGATTATTAGGAAGGAATCTCCCATAAGCATCTCTTCTTCTCCTATGCATGCAATATCAACTTAGTATCAGCCAACTCGCACAAAGAATGGGTGGGGAAAAATAATGGATCATACTTCTAACACTAAGAGAAAAATTCAGAAATACTACAACAAAAAAGCTATCAATGACTCCAAAGGACTCTCTAGTTTGACACCATCCCCGACAATGGTGCCAAAAATGTCGGCCCACAGTAATGATTTCAATAACTAAGCTCTTATTGCCATGATTCAGAGATTGGACATCTGACCTGAATAGCCATTTTAACCATCATGAGGGTATATTTAAATTATCAACCCAATGACGTGAACTTGAAATGGGTCAGCACAGTATGTGCACTAGGAATTCTAGAGTAGTCATCTCAGTTTTATAACTAAGAAAAGCTTAAGACTAAAATAAAATTGCATGAAAGGAAAAAAATAAAATTTTGAACATCACTCAAGCAAATCTAAACTGATTATGCATAACAGGAAGGAAAATCTAAGCATCCAACAAAAATTACTCTACCCACCTTGGTTGTAGGAACAGTCACAAAACAAAGTTCTAGTGGTTGCAGGAACAGTCAATGCTAGAATCTTAATTAAGTACTGAATAGAAACTAACACTAATCTAACTAAACTAAAGGAATGGATTACTTACCAAGTAGGCCCCCTTCGATGAGTATCCTCTAAACTACTAGAAAACTTGGATACTCAACTCAAAATCTTATTTCATTTATCAAAAAATGCAATTACAAAAATATGGTTGATAATCAGCTTGTACAAGAATTTGGCGATCAACTCACTAACTCGCTATCACTGGCTCGAGGAAGGAGGATTTGAGCATTATTTATCAACTAAACAGGGCCATCAACTCCCACTAACTGAGAGGATGGCCATTTAGGGAAAGCGAGAAAAATGGAAGGGGCGGTTATGCATGCAGGGGAATCTGTTCGGACATGCATGCCCAAACATGGACTTGACCACTATAGTAACACCCGCAATGCTCAATGCCATTAAAGATCGGTGCAAGGTGGTTACACACAGCTAACATGAGAATCTTCCGCCGTCGTCCTCAGTTGACCTCGTGCGACTCCTCAACCTGACTGACTGGCGGATGCATTTCTCAACTTAGCATTTGAATCATGTGTGTAGAATAATGTCAGTACACATAGTAATTGCATAATCATAACCACCTTAAATAACATTCATCAATCACATGCAAGATAAATATAGATGGTCCACATAATGGGTAAATATCATTAAAACCAGCATAAATAAAATTAGTCCATATGTCATATAGCTGAGAGAAACTCTATGAAAGTGTCAGCATATAATATCAAAGTTTTTGGAAATTTTAGCAAATAAAAAGAGATTATACCCCCCTAACTAGGCCAAAATCAAGACTCATCAGTGGTTAGGGAGGTCTATTGTTCAACAATTTATTCACTAATAACATTCAATGTTTTATTTGACATGATTTCTAAAGTCTTGGATGTTGTTTGAACAAATGAAAGGTCAAATCCTACTATGTTTGGGACACATTGTTGTGGTATCAAAGAATGAAAAAGTTGGGATATTGACTCAGATGAATTGGAAGGGATAATTTTTTTTAGAGGATCTTATAGACATGTCAGGCAATCATGTTGTTGTGGGTCCCTATCGTAGTTATTTTGTATGATGTGTGTTAATAAATAATCCTCATCTTGGTTGCTTAACAAAGGGTTGAATTCAATATTCATGAGGATTTTCAAGGATTACTAGTCTTCCTCATCTAGGGTAGGCCAAATGGTCTGCTCTAAGTTTTCATGAGGCTAGGCTGGTGGATAAAGGACTAGTTTCTTAGTCACATTTTCATTTGAGATAATCATATTTTAAGACCTACAACCTATAAATGCATTTTTTGTTGCTAACCATGGTCTTCCTAGAATAAAGGGATAGCTTGCAAGACTATCCTTTGGTTGCAATACCATGAAACCTGCAAGGTACTCCCTTGCATCCAGTATTATGACCAAGTCTTCAATGATGCCCTCAAATTTAACTATTGACCTATCTACCAACTGTAGGATAGTGGGTGTAGGTATGAGGACTATTAACCATGATAACTGCATTTTTCCCTTGGTCGTCACATTAATATCTTCTCCCCATTCAATCAAGGTTTTCTTTATGAGAGTTTCATTTATCTTAACATCTACTACAAGACTCCCAGGATCTGCATACTTGGGGATAGTTATGTTTCATAACATAATGTCTGCAAGTTTCCCTAAGACATGTATAGCCTGACGGCCTTTTATCTTTCTTCCTATATTTTTAAGGCAAAGTCCTCTCATTTTTTTAGTGTATATGGGAATCTCCTTGATGGCTTGGATGAGGGGTATATTTATACACACATCCTTAAATTGTCCCAATAAGTCAGTTTCAACTTGTGTTTGATGTCTTTGAACAACTAATCATTCAAGGAATGGAGGCTCTAGACTTGAATTGGTTTGGTTAACCCAATTTGAATCATGCTCCATAGGTGGCTTGTCTAAGGTCTCTTTTGAGGGTTCCTTATCTACCAACTCAATGATTTTAGGGGATGAAGGTCCAACCGATGTTTTCCCTAATCTGAGGTGGACATAACTCACCTCTACCCCATAAGTAGGTTATTGAATAGCCTCATTAGTATAGGCATATTGAAAAATATTTTTATTTGGGTTAGGTGCAAGTTGGGCTGGTAGTTGAGGTGCTCTAAGTGGTTAACGTGATGGATTTTGTGGATTTGGCATGATGGTTATTGTTGTGGCTATAAAGTCTATTGTGGCTACTGATAAATCATGTTTTGGTTTTTCCATTGCTAGCCTTTTTTCCATTGAGGTTTCCATTGGTTTTTTTGTAGTGGCCATTGGGGTTATAGTTGGATCCTTGATATTTTTTTGTGGCCACATGTTTTGTTGCTACTAGTTCCAATTTGGTTGAGGATTTTTCCATTGGTTTTGTGTATTTTCCCAAGGTTAAGGGTTCCAACTAGAGAAATTTTGATTGCTAATTGAAAATGACATTATAATTCAAAGGATCTTGAGGCATACCTTGTCTTGGCTTCCATGGTTTCCTTTGAGCAATGTATAAAACTTTTCCATCTTCACCCTCAAGTTCTTGAGATTTTGTTCTCCCTGGTCTATCCTAAGAAATAGTTGCCACTCTTTTGCACTTGCAATTAGCTTTTTTTATCTATAATTAGGGAAATATTCAGTAAGGACTACATTTGTCTCTTCTTGCTTCTTCTTCACATGTAGAGTGTCCAATTGTCTATCCAAATGGCTTACGATGTCTTCTTTCATGTTTGACAGTAGGTTATTTAGTTCCACTCTAGAGACTCCATTAGATTTCTTATTGATGGAAGATCTTCTATCTCCTCTGACCTTATTTTTGAAGGACCTTGAATAGTTCCTGCATGCATTCAAAATCTCCTCAAATGGTGCTTGAGAAATATCTACTACCCAAATGAGATTAAGTGCATCCATACAATCCTCATTAATCCCTCTTAAGAATATTAGCTTTAGAGACTCATCAAAGAGCCTATTTTGGTGGGATTTCTTAAAGAAAAAATGGAATCTTTCCATGTATTCCTCCAAAGATTCATCCTCCTTTTGAGACATCCTAAAAATATCATCTCTTCATTTGTCAATTCCTCTACAATATTCTCGGTACTTCTCCAGGAACTTTCTCTTCATAGTAGTCCAATCAGGAACAACGTCTCTTCCCAAACCCATAAACCATCTTAAAGCAACATCCTTCAAGGTTGTTGGAAACAATTTGAGCCTATGTGCATCCGTTGTATAATAATAGCTTCTACATAGCACATCAAACTTAAATAAGAAGGTATTTAGATCCTCAATAACCAAACCATAGAATATAGGCAATGTTGAAGGAGGTATGTTCTTCAAGGCAGTTGCTCTCTCCTAGTTGGCAATGGGGAACTCAAAATTTGCATGTTTTGGTGGATCATCCACCATTATATTAGCCATGGTTTGGAAGGTCTCCTTTGTATTTGCAGTGGACGTTGGTGTTATGGAAAATTATTCCTAAGGAATACCCTCAATTTGTTCACTTTGATCACCAATATCTTCTCTAGCTTTGTGTTTTTAGGGGAGAAATCTTCCCAAAGGGTCTTCGCTGCCTCCACATAAAAAAATTATGACTTTTTGTGTCACCAGCTCCTTCACAATGTTAGTAAATGTCCTGGTGTTGGTGGATTAAAACCTAATTATCCTAATGCTAGAAACAAAACTCTAAACTAAGAAAGCTTGAAATAACATAGGAGAATCTTGAATGTAGCAACATCCTCCACAACGATGCCAAAAATGTAAGGCATAACTAATGCTCAATAAAATGGTGGTTCCTAATTGAAAAATCTACTAAACCCTTGTAAAGACTCCATTTAATTATCAACCAGGGCTAACGTAAGATTGTGATGATGCTGGCACTATATGTGCATCCAGAGATTCTATATTTCCTATATCATCTAGTATAGGTGGTTGACATACGTGAAAAAAGAAATAAAGCATAAACTATAAAACAAGAAAAAGGATTAAATTTTGAACTATTTCTATAGGTACTTATAGCTTAAGAATGTGACTAATTCATTGTTAAAACCTTAACTTTGTAATTAACTTAACATTGCTAACTTTGACTCACTCCAAAGGATAATGCATTAAGACAAAACAAAAAATGAAGCATAAGACAAGATCGCATTCACAATCTCATTCATCCAAGAAATGAGGAATCTAATTCAGATGACTGCAATAATGAAGAATCTAATGTAACAACAAAAATTTAAGTATGGAAATTAAAGTAGATAATAGTTACCTTGACTAGTCCTTTCTCATGTTACTATACCCACAAAATAAACTCAAATCTAAAATCCTTGAATCAACTAAACATAACAATAAACTGAAGCATTTTCATTGCATATAACTAGATTTCACAATTTGACAAGAATTTGCAGATATATCTTATTCATGAAAGCATAATAGAAAACTAACAAAGTATTGTCTATGTAATGGAAAAACTATATCTATTTGAACATATCCAAATGCTATATCTACTCCTCAACCATCGAACCAACTATATAGGTTTGAGGGAGGTTTATTAGAATGAGGACTCAAAATAGAAAACTAAATGCAAATTACCACTCCCCTATAAAATAGAGAGTGATAAAGTCTATTTAATTGAAATTGCAACTGAAAAGATGGAAGAAGATGATTAGGACTGGAACTCTATCTCAAAAGGCATAGCAGAAATGTGTACTATGGAAACAATCATGTTGGCTTTCCAATCATTGCATACTCCTTCCTTCAACTGTCTTATTAAATGGTCTGGTGATTCACAATCATCCTCATTAATGAGCGCTTCCATTTCTACAGTTTTTGTGTTCCTATCATTCTAGAATCTCCCCTGCATCTCTATCTAAAATATTTTGGTTGTGGGCTACGCTTCCTAGTTGAGGGCTACACTTCCTAGTTGTTGTAGGCTATAATCTACTTACTCTAGCTTCTCGTCTGCAAGGAGTTAATTCATCTAACATATATACAATATTAATTGTTAGGTGCCAAGTCAATTAGGTTGCCTCGAGGTACAAACAATTTGGCAGAGGCACAGGGCCTACTCTTTGGGCTTAGGTTAGAAATTGGTCAAAAAATTACAAGGCTCCAATAGATTAGGATTCTTTTCTAATTATTAATGCATGTAAGGAAAAGAATACTCAAAGTTGGAAATTGACTTATGTCCTGCAATAGGTATGGGAATTATTATCCAATTTTGAAATAATACACATTATGCACACTTATAGGGAGGACAACAAATTAGTCGACCTTTTGGAAAATATGGCATGTGAACAAAAGGAGGAAGTGGTTACAATAGATAATGCAAGTATGCATAATAATGAGAAATTAAAGAAAATACTTCTTTCCAAAAAATGGTGTTCACATTCAAGTATGGTATAGTCTTGTCAACATTGTTTCTTTTCCCGCATGATAAATATTGGATAAATCCAAGTGTATTGGTGGTTGCTTATGCTACAAGGGTAATGATGGCAAAGCCAACATTTCAACACTGATATGGTATAACAAGTTAGGGGATACCAGTAGAGAGGTAGTAGCTTAAGGAGGTTTAGACACATCAAACATGAAAAGTTAAGTGGGAAGTAAGAAAAGTGTCGACGTGACAATTGAGGAGCCAATACACACCACCATTCTTATTAATATTGTCTCCCATCCCAACCAAAATCATCCAACCTAGCGATGCCAAAATTTTGTTTATTCTAATATGTTTTCTTGCATGTACAAGTAGACCATCATGACTTGAAATGTTCCTAGATTTAATATGCTTCACATATCCGAGCACTACTCTCACACGAGTAGAGAGGGTGGTATTTTGTACCAAAATTAAATGCCATGTAGGGATGTGATGTCTTCAATAAAAATCTTAACACCTATAGCACGACCATTTGATATCATTGCCGACTCCCATCATAAATTTCTTTTAATACCATTCGAGAGGCATTTCCAGAGCATTTTTCTTTTGTTCTATTTTCTCTTGGCGAGTTTTGGAAAATTATGGGTGGGAAAACTTCACCTCAATTTGAAGTGGGGAGAAAGATGAGGCACATACTACAAGCCCTAGAATTTTTGTGTCCCAATGAAGGTGAAATTCTGGGAGAGGACTTTTGAGGGTTATCTGTCACACCAGTACTTGGAAATAATCTTCAATTTGGACTACACAAGAGTGGAGGATTGTGTGTGTACAATGCTAGGGATAGAGATTACTAGTCTATAGGCGAGGCGTGTTATGTGTCCCTCTTAGGTTCTTTCCATCTTCTTTTCTAAGTTTTTTGAATTGCTTCAGTCGCTCTGGGATCTAGAAGAACTTACAGAAAAGTTTGTGAAAGATGTATTCTTGGTTGACAATGCTCTCCTCAAAGGGTTTATTTATAATGATGAGGGCTACACCACCCAAACCACACAAAACACAACAATACATACCAACACAAAAGATGTGAGACAAAAAATAACCCACTTTTAATTATTTTCAAACAAATGAAATTACAGATTCAAAACTTACATGTTATAGCCTCATGGGCTTGACTCATTACAACAAGATCAACTCTGAAAGAAAAACTATTATTCAGAGCCACAATCTACACTAATGGAGCCAACTTCTATAACCCCCACTAAACCCTTTTTTTATTTTACCCAATAACTGCCCTAGAATGTTCTAGAAAGTGCAACTTTCCCTTTTGTTTTGGCCCCAAAAGTCTCGCCATTTGATTTCTGGCCTAGGAAGAAATTTTAATGAAATTCACTTTTTAGAGGGGCAACTTCGCAGGGCCATAACTTTTGATCTGGGTGTCTGATTTTCTATTATTTCATATCATTGGAAATCTCTCGAAGATCTCGAAGAGATCTACAATGCTTGAACCCATCGTAGGTCAATTCAACCACTTTTCAAGTTGTTTCGAGGCCTCTAAAGTTTTATATTTGAATTTGAAGCTGCATTGGAGAAATTTCCTGGGATGGAAACTTTAATTTCTCCCAAACCATTCAGGGTATTGAGGCAATTCCTTCACAACCAATTTTTTTTTCAGCTCTACTCCTTTGGGTAAATTTTTAGGTCCATACGAGCCCGTTTAGGCCGAATTACCAAAAATAGTGATCGCTTTTCACTATTTTTGTCTCCTGAGTGTCTTATGCCTCTTAAGTGTCATCATGGAGATCAAAAAAACTAAAGAAAATAAAGAAAACATTTTTTTTGGGTGATGCAAGATTTCCCTACACCGCTAGATGCTCCTACATCAGACACCCATGGTAATTTGAAAAGTGACCCTATCACTTCTCAAGAGTTAGACGGAAACCAAGATAGTTAACCTCAGCCTTAGACAACCATGATGAATCTTCAATAGGAATTCCTTTCCATTTCATCAGATGTTCTTCATACTTCTTGTTCCTTGTACTTCTACCCACACAGTTATCCAAGATCTCTTCTATCTCCTCCTTTCCTAAAGTAGGTGCCAGAATATTCCAATATGCTTCTATTGTTTCTTCATTAATTCTCCCTTCATGATATTCCGTTAAATCTAAAATGTTAAACACAATTGAAATATTAATTTCATCAGGCAACTCTACCTCATATGCATTTCCTAAATCATGCTTCTTCGGGATCTTGCATGGTCCACACTTCTTCATCTTTAATTTGTTGGATGTACCAACTAGAAACCTCTCCTTTTGCAAATGAACCGAACCATGACTTCATCTCCTACTTGGAACTCCTTATGCCTCCTTTTATGATCTGCCTCGGCCTTATATTGTGAGTTCATCTTATTGATATTTTTCTTCACTTCTTCATGCAAATTCTTCAAGTGCTCCACAAAATTTTCAGCCTCAACACTACTCTTCTCCCCCTTATCCATTTTTCTTAGTTCAGAAGCAGTTCTTGGATTGCTCCCATACACAATCTAGAATGGTAATTTACCAGTGCTCCTACTGATAGAATTATTATAAGAAAATTTTGCTTGTGGTATAATCAAATCCCATCCTTTGGGCTTATCTCCTACTAAGAATCTTAGCATGTTACCCAAACTCTTGTTCACCACCTTCGTTTGTCCATCAATTTGTGGATGGTGTGCAGAACTGAACTTCAAATCTATTTTCAACTTCTTCCATAATGTCCTCTAGAAATATCCAACAAATTTAGTATCTTTGTCTGAAACTATACTCTTTCATAGACCATGTAGTCTCACCACCTCTCTGAAAAACAACTCTGCAATATGAACAACGTCATTGGTCTTATGACATGGAATGAAATGTGTCATATTTGAAAATCTATCCACCACCACAAATATGGAATCATGCCCTCTCTATGTCCTTGGTAAGCCAAGAACAAAATCCATGCTAATATCCTCCCATGGCCTCTCAAGTACAAGTAATGGTTGATACAATCTAGTATTCTAACTTGTCCCTTTCGCCATCTGACATACTCTGCAACTTTGTACAAACTTCTTCACATCTTGCTATAACTGTGGCCAATAATAATTCTCACTAACAAGAGCAGTGGTATTATCTCAATTGAAATGTCCAACCAATACTGCACTATGCTTCTCCTTGATTATATTCTCTCTCATAGAACTCCTTGGAATGCATAATTGGCTTCCTCTAAACAAAATCCCATCTTGGATTAATAAATCCAACCATCTTGTCTTATCCAATGTAATAGGTTCCAAACAATCTTTCCAAGCTTTTGCAAAGTCTGGATCTTTAGGTTAAAAACTCCCTAGTTCATTGAACCCAACAACCTCTATATTCATCTCTATCAACAAATTTTGCCTTCTACTTAAGGCATCTACAACTCTGTTTGACCTTCCACTCATGTGCTTCAAAACAAAAGTATAACTCTTCAAAAACTCAACCCATTTTAAGTTCCTTTGATTTAACTTTCCTTGACTATTGAGATATTACAAAGCCTGGTGATTAGTATATAAAACAAATTCTTTTGGCAAAAAATAGTGTCTCCATTTCTTTAAAGCCTGAACTATAGCATAAAACTCCTGATCATAGACAAAATATTTCTTCTTAGCATCATTCAACTTCTCACTAAAATAGGCAACCGAATTACCTTCTTGACTCAAACCAACTCCTATGGAAATGCCACTAGTATCACAATCTACCTGAAAGACCTTATTGAAATTTGGAAGTGCCAAAATAGGTTGCTCTATAACTTTCTTCTTCAACATATCAAAAATTTTGGTTGCTCCTATAGTCCACTTAAACTCTTTTCTATCCCCTCTCATTGCTTCAGCTAGAGGTGCAAAAATATTAGTAAAATTCTTAATAAACTCTCTATAAAAACTTGCTAGACCATGAAATGATCTTACCTCAGTAACACTCCTCGGGGTAGGCCATTCAATGATTACTCTCACCTTCCCTAGATCCATTTTAAGACCCTCTACTAAGACAACAAATCCCAGATACACCAACTCTCTCTTCACAAAACTACATTTCTTCAAATTAATCAATAGCTTCACCTCCCTTAGCTTCTCTCAAACTATTTAGATATGCATCAAGTGCTCCTCCAATGTCTTACTGAAAATCAAAATATCATCCAAATAAACAATAATAAATTTTCCTAAAACTTCTTTCAATACCTCATTCATAAGATGCATAAATGTGCTCGGTGCATTGGTTAGCCCAAAAGGCATGACTAACCACTCATATAATCCCTCTTTGGTTTTGAAGGATGTCTTCCATTCATCTCCTTCTCTAATCCAAATCTGGTGATATCTACTCTTCAAATCTATCTTCGTGGAGTACTCAACTATAGTCAAACAATCCATAATGCCATCCATTCTCAGCAAGGGAAATCTATACTTGATGGTGATCTTGTTGATGTCTCTAGAATCTGTACACATCTGCCATTCCCCATCCTTCTTTGGTGCTAATACTATAGGTATTGCACATGGCCTCAAACTCTCTTTGATCAATCCCTTTCGCAACAACTCCTGCACTTGTTTGTTCAACTCTCCACTCTCTATTGGAGTCATACGATGAGCTACCTTATTTGAAAAACTAGCTCCAGGAATCAAGTCCATATGATGACTAATCATTCTTACTGGAGGCAAACCTTTAGGTATGTTATCAGAAATAATAGCTTGAAACTCATTCAAAAAAATTGAAACCTCTAAAGGTACCTCACTAGTATCTTCTTTGTCAATTCTAGGGATCAATGCAAAACACATATGCTCATGCCTCATACCTTCTAGGAAATTTCTTCCATCAACTAAACAAATTCTTGCATTACTGCATACCTTTTCTTTTGCCTCTTTCAATGGCTTCAACTTATGACGAACCCCATCCTTTGTCAAAGAATAGGTGTTGGCATGTCCATCATGTATTGTTCGCCGATCAAATTGCCATGGTATGCCTAACAACATATGACAAACATCCATAGGCATAATATCACACAATACCTCATCATGGTAATTTCCAATCTTGAAATTTACCAAACATTGTTCATTTACCAAGGCTTTATGGTCCTTCTGTAACCAAGCAATCTGATATGGGTTCGGATGCCTTCTTCTCTCCAGCCACAACTTACTAACCATTTCTTCTGAAACAAGGTTATCAATACTACCTCCATCAATAATAATGTTTCAAACTTTACCTTCACACTTACATCTGGTGTGGAACAAATTCTTCCTTTGAGTTGGTTCCTTCTCCTCATTTAGCAAGGCTCTTCTAGTAACAAGAACCTCTCCTCTTTCAGCATCCTCAAAATGTGAAGACTCAACATCTTCATCTACATGTTCAACTCATGCATTACCCTCAGGTCTTCTATTTTTCCTTCCTTGATTTTGAGGACACTCATAGGCTCTATGTCCTTCTTCACACTAGAAACAGGTTCCACGAAAGCCTCCTCTTCTTGGTCCTCATCCAGATCTTCCTCTTCCTCTTTGGTCTCCATTATTCTGATCATGAGGATGGTAGGTATTATCTCCTTTTTGGTTCTGGATACTACTGGAGCCTTCACCCTTCTTTTGGTCTTCATTTTGATCTCCATATGACCATCCACTGATCTTTCCTACATGGCCTCCACCTCATTGTTTGTTCTCAAACCTCTTGTTCAACTATTCTTCAACCTTTATAGAAAAATGATAAGCGTCCTCAATGGTGCTCATTCTTACAAGTGCCAATTCTTCCTGTATGCTTGGCTTCAAACCATTAATATAATGAGAAAATTTCTCTTTATTTTCTTCAGAATGTCCTATCTAAATCAGGACCTTGTGAAATTCCTCTGTGTATTCTTTAACCATCCTTATTCCTTGCCTCAAGCTCTGCATCTTCTTGATCAGCTCTAATTTGTAATCGACTAGAAGAAATTGTTTCTTCAATTTCAACACCATTCTATTCTATCTGGAAATTTTATCTTTCCCTTGTCTTCCTCTTTCTAACTAGACCTCTTTCCACCATATACTGGCGTGACCTTTCAATTTTGTCTTTGCAAACTTCACTCTGTGAGGATCTTCAATCTTCTCAAACTCAAAACATTCCTCCATGTCATTGATCAATTCGATCAATTCTTTTGGATTCAGACTTCCACTGAAAGTTGAAACCTCCATTTTAGGTCTCTTCCCAATACTTGAGATTGATCGCAACAATCTTCTTTCTCTAGGATCCATTGGATCTTGCTCTTCCTCTTCCATTTCCTCTTTTATTTCATTTTCACTGCCATCTATGTCTCGTTGCACATCTCTTCTTCAAACCTCTTGTTGTAAGGTTTCTAATTGTCTTCTAAGCGCTCTAATTTCATCTCTAGGTGGATCTCTTCCTCCACCACCTCAGCCTCTACCTCTACCATGTTGGGCAAGTCTTGGAGGCATCTTAAACTCAACCCACACTCACAGGTCTTGCTACAACTGCCTCACATTCAACGCTCTATTATAGGCTCAGGAACTCCTGCTCTAATACCACTTGATGAGGGCTACACCACCCAAACCACACAAAACAAAATAATAGATACCAACATAGAAGATGCGAGATAGAAAATAACCCACTTTTAATTATTTTCATAAAAGTGAAATTACAAATTCAAAACTTACATGCTACAGCCTCATGGGCTTGATTCATTACAACAAGATCAACTCTGAAAGAAAAACTATTATTCGAAGCCACAATCTACACTAATGGGGCCACCTTCTACAACCCCCACTAAACCCTTTTTTATTTTACCCAATAACCACCCTAGAATAGTCTAGAAAGTGCCAATTTCCCTTTTGTTTTGGCACCAAAATTCTCGTCGTTTGATTTCTGTCCTAGGAAGAAATTTAAATGAAATTCACTTTTTAGAGGGGCAACTTCACGAGGCCATAAATTTTGATCCAGGTGTTTGATTTTCTATTGTTGCATATCGTTGGAAATCTCTCAAAGAAATCTACAGCATGTGAACCCATCATAGGTCCGTTCGACCACTTTTCAAACTATATTGGGGCCTCTAAAGTTTTATATTTGAATTTGAAGCTACATTGGAGAAATTTCCCGAGAAAAAAAATTTAATTTCTCCCAAACCATTTAGGATATTGAGGTGATTCTTTCGTGACTAGAAATTTTTTTCAGCTCTGCTCCTTAGGGTAAATTTTTAGGTTCATACGAGCCCATTTAGGCCAACTTACTAAAAATAGTAAGTGATCATTTTTCGCTATTTTTGACTCCTGACTGTCTTTTTCCCCTTACATTCCATCATGGAACTCAAAACAACTAAAGAAAACATCTTTTTTGGGTGATGCAAGATTTCCCTACACCATTGGATGCTCTCGCATCATATAAAGGGAAGGGGTTCGTTGGTGGAATCTTCCCTAGGAAATACCTTAAACAACAATAGGGTTTTGCAAAAATTTATAATGCTATCAAACAAGCATTTGAGCATAAGTGTGACCAAATTCTCCTAAGTGCTATGAACAAGAACTCCAATTTCCTTTGTACAAACATGGATGTTAATATCAAATAAAAATACTACATGATGGAATTTCTTTAGACACATACAAACCACCCACCATTGAATGGATTTCAGGGAAACTCCTCTCATCGAACTTGGCTCCTTTGGCGGCTCTAGGGTTGAAAACTTCCACTATGCAAGCGGATACCGGGGCAACAATAGCAAAGGAAGCTGAAGTAGTAGAGGGTCAAGATGAAAACTCTATTGGAATTGAGTGCATGGAGGAGTAACATCAGCACCAATTTTGCAAAGTTTTTTTAATCTTTCATGAAGCTTAAAATGTATGAAAGCCTTTGTTTTAAATTACTTCGGGTGATATAGTTTTTGTATGGGTCTTGAAAAGACCAACTATTGATAAGGTTAAATATAAACAATTTACACACAGATATTGCCTACAATGTAATGTAATATTAGAAAAGGTAGTCAAATGGTGTTAGTTCTCTTTAGGTTTTGGAAAATGACTAGTTCTTATGATGGAAGAAAACATATGTAACTTCTATTTTATTAAATATAATATATATATAGGCTATATGCCTTTATCGAAAAAAAACTATAAATTAAACATAGATCCATACTGTATTCCATACACACACACATTTAATCATGAAGGATAAAGATAGATAAGTTTAGGAATGTATATGAAATGAGCATCTGGAAATGTCTAAAAGCATGAATTAAAACAACATAAAATTAGCTAATACTTGGTCTCATCAGGTTGAAGCATGGAATGGGATGTGTGTTTATATTCTTGTTCACATGGAGTGCTTGTAGAGGGCTTGATGTTTCAAAGGTGTTCATGGAGAACTCTGAATATGTATTTTAATATTTATTGTTAAATAATACATGAGTGATGGATGCTTTTGGAGGTTGGGTTTTTCCCTCTTGAGGGTTTTTCCAGGGTATATCTTGTGTCATCTTTGATGAAATATTGTTTATTCTTTTGCATATGGATTATGAATACTTGTTTGCATAGATTTCTCTATTTGGGTTATGTGGAAATTATCTTGGGTGGATGCATATTTCCTTTCAGAAAGCACTTATCATATGCATCCTAATCAACTAGTAAAACATAAGTGAGTTCTTGAATTGTGATGTACAATTATCTAGCCATATAATATGCTAACCAAATATGATTTTCTTGCAACTCAAACTACCATAGAACATCTAAAATAAAATTTGCACAAACTCTATAAAATATTTGCAATCATCACTAATATAAAAATGATACTCCCTCAAGGACTTTCTATCTTCCTCTTTATTGTTGAGTGTATGAATGGATGCTATATACATAAATATAACAACCTAAATGGAATATTAGTATTGTTATTGAACCCCATTCAATGGTTATAATGTATAATTATGTTCAAAGTTTAAAATTGAAATGTGTTGCATAGACGGTTGTTGGTGCACCAAAAGATCTGTTAATGCTCGATACAACTGTCAGAGTTAATGAATCCATAGGAGGTAGTTAAACCATGTCACAAACCCAAGTTTTGTGCTGCAAAACACAAGGAGACCAAGGGCACACACCTTGCAAAAATCCCTCAGCGCAAGCGAGGGGTTTGAACCTGTGACCTAGGCTCTGATACCAATTGTTGCACAGACGGTTGTCATTGCACCAAAATATCAACCTGTTAATGCTTGATACAACCGTCAAAGTAAATGAATCCATGAGAGGCAGTTAAACCATGTCACAAACCCAAGCAATGTGTTGCTCGGCACAAGGATACCACAGGTGCACACCTTGCAACAAAATGATGGTATAAAGAGAAAATGTGTCATTATCATTATAATTTTGTATTGTATGATGTACTTGTATCCTATAATTATCATATGTAATCATTTTATGCGTTTGTTTTTATTTACGTGTCTTTTTTTATTTAAGTTATGAATGTGTGATTGTGTATTAATGTATGTCTTTAGTGTATCTTAATATACTTCAATTGTTGGTATATGTAGGATATTTTTCATGTGCTAAGGTTATGATACATATAGTATGGAATGCATCTAGTCTTACCTTGAGCATGAGTTTCTTAGTAATATATATGGCATCACTTGGTGAAAAACAATTATGGCATATGAATGATAGTTCTTTGAATGTTGCATATGGTATTGGATTTGTTGCATGAAGTCAAACCTTGTAGGATTGAAAGAACTTGGAGTCTTTTATTGATGGTCATTTTTCGCTTATGCACATCCTTGTATTTGTGTCTATTATTATTTCTATAAAAGATGTGTTGGGAGGTGTTGTAAAATATATTCCATGTATTAAGAAGTATTAAATCTATGGTTCCATGAGTATACTTATGTGTTAATAAGGAAATGAACTAAATAAGATAATCACTAGTATATTATACCACAAATTTGGATTATGGATGGTGCTTCTTTGCCTTGATAGGTGGATAGGGAGGAAAGGGACATCCTCATGATGGGTTCAACCCCTTCCCCAATCACCGATAAGATCATGGGAGCTTAGATCATTATCTTGCAGATTTCAACTTGTAGTTCTATGGATATTGTTTAGTGTACACTGTTATGACCACTTTTATATGTGTTGTTGGCTTCATGACCTATTATATTCATTGTCATTGATGATATTTGTAGTAATCCACCCCTTGTATATGTCAGCTATGTAATGATTTCATCTTCATTGATGAGTACTATTGATACAAGTTTTTACACACCATAGGTTGGAATGACAAAGCTTCCCCTACTTGGCAAGCGACGAGCCTCCAGAGTCTTTATCAGTTTCTTTCACAAGGTTTACCAAAATTTCTTAGTTGGAGACCACTTCGGCTAGTCCATTCAAGGAAATGCATAGAATACCAAGGATTTTTCATGTGAGAAAGAGGCTTAGTGTAATCAAATCACTATTAGACATTGTAAACCATCTAGTCCACTTTGAATATGTTGATTTTCTTTTAGTTTATTGGGCTTCCCACAAAATATTTCAATAAAAATTAGGATTTGAAAATGATTAAAATATTTTGAAATAGTAATATCTCCTTCAAAATTAGAGTATTGTGGGATGCAATACAAAAGGTCATTCATAAAAAATTGTTCATATTTAAAAAAATAGTTTTGATTTCTAGGAAAACAAAACATATATTAAAACATGTGATTCATTGCTCTATGAAAGTCATAAAATTATTTCAAATTGCTATCTTGTATGAAAAATTTACTATCAAAAACCTAGAAATAATTGTAATCTAACATCAATAGATTAAAAAGATAAAAAGGATAAGAGAGAAAGAAAAGGTTAAAGAGAAAAAATAAAAAGAATCTAAACATGTCCTCAATCCTACCACACACCATTTTTAAATGGAAAAATTTGATGAGAAATTGGTCTTCGCTAAACTCGAAACCTACAATCCAAGTATAAGACGATGTGATTTTCAGAGTAGCAACCACATGAATTTTTAATGTCAAATTTTGTTCACACAAATGTGTCAGGTTGACCAACACAATGCCTCACCATTGACCAAGCATCAATGGTATAAACACTTACCAAATCCATCTAATATTCATTGAATAAAGTGCACAAAAATACAAAAATAAAATAAGTTAACAATTTTGAAAATATCATTGAAAATTGGAACCTAGAAAAATGAAGTAAAAATTGGTATATTACATTCAAAGTTGAGTTTCTATAGGTTTCCAACTTTTTACAAGACTTTACAAGTTAGTATATATAGACACTTTGTATGTGGAATACAAAGTCATTCCTTCCAAAAACTCACAAAAGACATAATACATTAGAATGTTAATGGTCACTTTGAATTTTCCTTCACATTCTATTCCTTCATTACATTCTAGTCAAAATTTGACTTGTAGATGCATGGCATAAAACTAGAGTACACTCCCAAGTGTCCTGCACATTCCCTAAATGAAAGACTTGGCATTGACTTCATTTAGGAAAAGATCTAGACATAATAAGACTTCCCAATAGTATTTAGGTTCCCAATCTTGTCACAAATCCCAAATAACAACAATGACCCTTTATTTAGCAATGTGAAAATCTATTACATTATGGACTTTAAGGAATTTTAGTCAAGGAGATCCATTGAATCTATTTCATAGACATCGATAACACTTTCCCTAATCTTGACAACACAAATATCTCATCTTAAGTTACCATTCTTCAATTAGGTTACTTGGCATTGACTTCATTTAGGCAAAGATCTAGACATAATAAGACTTCCCAATAGTATTTAGGTTCCCAATCTTGACACAAATCATAAATAACAATTGATGGGTTAAAAGTCTGTCATTAACTTTAGCATGGATTTACCTAGTTTTTTGTTCATCATAGCTTACCTTTTGGCCTCTCTCCTCCTAAATTGCCATAATAGTTGTAAATAATTAAAATTATTTAATATGGATTGAAGGATGCAAAATGCTCTATCAATTATCCGATTATGAGTACTAATTTTGGTGGTTATGTGAAACAAGGGTTTTGAGATTGAAGAGATGAGTGGTGAAGATTACCTAGAGGATTTCGTGATCTTTTGGTTTCCATTAGTTATTCTCTTTTAACATATGTTCAATCATTGGTTTGGTAATCAGATTTTGTAATCGATTTTCGGAATTTAGAAAATAGTAGGTCGGAGGCCATGTCACTATTTTCAAAACCGATCAAGTATTTCTAGTCACATACTTACAAATTGTGGACACATCTATTTTTGATATTTTGTTTTGTAGTTAGATATATATGCTCTCTCTCGAGTATGAAAGACAATCTTCAAGTTGAATTTAATATAAGCATAAGACTATTATCAGTTTATTAGTGTTGAATCTACATATTGCATGAGTGTATTCTTCATTCGGTTGGTTAGGAGACAGGGCCCACTCCTTAACCAACGTTTGGATTTATTTTCCTGTCAGTTTGTGTGAGGTATGATTTATATTTGTTCAATAATTCCATATGTGTGTTATTGATTCAATTAAATTCAGTATGCGTGTTGATGAATTGTTAAGTTCAGTAATGGTATAAGCATGATCTTATTTATTAAACATATAGTAAGCTTTCTTTTGAAAATATCGTTAATGTGTGGCATGAGCACAGATTGCAAGGACAACACATATATGTGAATTTGTGAAACACACACTATTCTTAGAACATAGAAATAATCTGCATAGTTCTATTTGATCCTGTCACGAGGACACCGCAAGTCCTATGTTCGGTTGCTATAGCTCATGTCGCCCAAGTTGTTTAAATGCAAATTTTAGTGTTACATCTTTTCTATTCTTAATATGAATGTTTAAAAGTATTGTGGTGACCCTAAAACATTGATCTTAAGAATTTAAAGTAGAATTCAATAGTATGTGTGTGTTGATTTGAAACAGGAGAGTATTGATTAAAATAAGACTTAAGTAATTTGGAGATTGAGAAGTGTGTTTTGATTTAATTTTTGAATGCATCCATCTCCACTTAATTCACTAGTTTCAACCCTTAAGTAGACTGACACAACACCCTTCACAAGTTTACGATCCCTGGATTGACACTTAAGGAATAAACTGAGGAAACTACCACAAAATTCTTGAGGATTGATCTAAGTACATTTACCAATTGGATAGAATTACAAGGATAGTTTATCTTCAACATCCATCCACAATTTAGTCCAAATGGCCCTTTATTTAGCAATGGGAAAAATAGATACCAATAGAACTTTCCCTAATCTTGACAACACAAATATCTCATCTTAAGTTGCCATTCTTCAATTAGGTTACTTGGCATTGACTTCATTTAAGTAAAGATCCAAACATAATAAGACTTCCCAATATAATTTAGGTTCCCAATCTTGTCACAAATCCCAAATAATAGTAATGGCCCTTTATTTACCAATAGGAAAATCCATTACATCCTCAACTTTGAGGAATTTTAGTTAAGGAGATCCATTGTATCTGTTTCATAGACATTGATAGCACTTTCTCTAATCTTGACAACACAATTCTCTCATCCTAAGTTACCATTCGTCAAGTAGTTACCCCTTATGCATGCCATGTTGGAAATATTAATTTTTTTGATTTAGCCTCTTCTCACGTCAGACCCCCAACTGTTCCACCTACCTATGAGGAGCTCTTCTTCAACTAAAAGTTTTGGGAGCTTCATCCCTATTGCTCTTGAAAGCTCTAGAATTTATTGTGGTAGGCTATTTTGAATTGGCGGAATTTATTGTGGTTGGTAAGTTTAAATTTCGAGGGGGGATTTTGGAATGAAGACAAATAGGAAGAATGTAACAGTTAGTTGCAGCAGAGTAGACGAATTTTGCTGAGCATTGAAAAGCTTGAAGTTGCAGTAGCAGCAGAGAATTTTTTTGTGAGCATGAACAATAGTTCTGAGAAGCTCAAGGTGTGTATACGATGAGAAAAAAATAGCTCCTAAAAGCTACAGATAGGTAGTAGTGGTTGCAGCGCGAGTGGAAGACAACTCCTGATCATTTTGTGTAGAGGAAGAATAGAGAGTTTTCATAAGCTCCTAAAAGTTGTTAGTTTGTACGAGTAGCTCTAGATTGCTCCCAGTAGTTTTTAATTTGTAGTTTTCAGTTAATGAACTCTTTGTAATTTGTTATTTTCTAAATTAATAAAAGGAACAAATATTGCATTCCCATCTCTTTGTGTCTCCAATCTTCCCTGTTTTATTATTCTGTATTTGAATTTGGGTATTTCTCATTTTTCTTGGGAAACAAAGCAACAACTTTATGTCCTTTCTTTTGTTTTTAATTTTTGACATGGTATCAGAGCCATCAGGCCCTAAGTCTTGAGTGAGTTGGGCATTTTTCTTTTTGGGTGTTTGAAGTTTTTTTGTTGTTGGAGACATGGTTAGAGATGAGAGTAAGAATTGACAGCAACTACCACAGTTTAATGGTCAAACCTATGATGTTTGGGCAAAGAATATGAAGACCATAATGGTTGCAAATTATTTGTGGGAGTTTGTGATCAATGGGTTCACTGTTGTGACTGATCTAGCAGCATATGCAGTGCTCACAAACAACCATAAGACCCAGTTGAAGGAGAAAAGGAGAAAATATGCAAAAGAATTGAGTTTGATTGAAGCAACCTTGATGGAGGTCATTTTTCCCAGAATAGCAGCAGCTGAGTATGCAAAGGAAGCTTGGGAAATCCTCCAAACTAGTTTCAAAGGGACTAATAAAGTCAAATTGGTGAAGCTCCAAATGCTTTGAAGAGATTTTGAGACTCTCCAAATGAAGGATAGTGAGCCTATCTCAGACTTCCACACAAGAGTCTCCAGTTTGATAAACCAGTTGAGGACGAATGGTGAAACCATGAAAGAGTAGATGATTGTGGAGAAAATCCTCAGAAGTTTACCCACCAAGTTTGATGCAATAGTGATTGTCATTGAAGAGGCAAAGGACCTCTCTACTTTGACGATGGATGAGTTGATAGGTTCTCTTCAAACCCATGAGCAATACCTAAATAGGTCTACTACTTCTTTCCAAAACAATATTTTAAAGCTTAATCAAATGCAAGAGGAAGGGGGAGAATAAACAATGGTGGAAGGATCTCAAGAGGTAGAGGTTGTGGCAACTCCGAACAAGGAAATGTTGGAGGAGAAAGCTCAAGACGAGCAAGCAGCCAAGAGGGAGCGAGCAGCTTTCAGACCAGCTCCCGATAAGGCAAGAAGAACAGTAGTTCGAATCAGAGGTATGACAAAAGCAATGTTGAATGCTACTACTGTCATAAATTTGGTCATTATGCTAGTGAGTGCTGGAAAAAGCACAAAAATCAGTCAAAACAAAATGCAAATGTGGCTGAAGACAATCAGTCCACAGCCTTCATCATGTGCAACATTGGTGAAGAAGGCAGCCCTGAAGTTTGGTATTTGGACAGCAGTTGCAGCAACCACATGAGTGGTAATGAAAGTTTTTTTTTTTTCATTGATAAGAATGTAAAGTTAGAGATAAGAATGGGGAACAATGGATTAGTTCCACTTGTGGGAAAATGATCTATCATGATTCGCACCAAACAAGGTGAAAAGAAGGAGATTCAAAATATATTTTTTGCTCCTGCGTTAAAGCATAACCTCATGAGTGTTGGACAACTGATCCAAAATGGATATAAAGTGCTAATGGAGAAGGGTCAATGCATTATCTATGACAAGAATGAGAGGATGAAAGTGTTTGCAGCAGTTCAAATGATAAAGAACCAGATGTTTCCTTTCAATATTGAGACATGTTTCTCATCTCATTCTGTAGCTGCACCTCTCATGAATGCAAAATGTACAACAGTACAACAAGTAGCCCTCTGGAGCACCATACAAGACCCCTCCAAGCTATGGAATCTTAGGTATGGACATTTAGGCTATGCTGGTTTGAATCTTTTGTCCAAAAACAAAATGGTTGATGGTTTTCCAAGAAAAAGTAGAGCCTAATGTTAAGTGTGAGGCTTGCATCTTGGGCAAGCAACATAGGCAACCCTTTCAATTGAGAAATTCTAGAAGAGCAAGAGCACCATTGGAGCTAGTGCACACTGATTTGTGTGGCCCTATTCAAACAATTTCTATTGGTAAGAGCATCTATTTTATGAACTTCATAGATGATTACAACCATAAGACATGGGTTTATTTTCTATAGCATAAATTTGAAGCATTTGACAAGTTTGTAGTGTTTAAAACCCAGGCTAAAAAATAAAGTGGACATTTCATCAAGGTCTTAAGGTCAAATAGAGGGGGAGAGTATACCTCCAATCAATTTGTGAATTTTTGCAAGAAACCTGACATTAAGAAGAAGCTAACAACAACCTATACTCCGTAGCAAAATGGAGTGGTTGAGAGGAAAAATAGAACCATAGAACTAGACATTTCCTTTGAAGATTGAGACGTGTTTCTCATCTCAGTTTGTAGCTGCACCTCTCATGAATGCAAAATGTACAATAGTACAACAAGTAGCCCTCTGGAGAACCATACAAGACCCCTCCAAGCTATGGAATCTCAGGTATGGACATTTAGGCTATGTTGGTTTGAATCTTTTGTCCAAAAACAAAATGGTTGATGGTTTTCCAAGAATAGTAGAGTCTAATGTTAAGTGTGAGGCTTGCATCTTGGGCAAGCAACATAGGCAACCCTTTCAATTGGGCAATTCTAGAAGAGCAAGAGCACCATTGGAGCTGGTGCACACTGATTTGTGTGGCCCTATGCAAACAATTTCTATTGGTAAGAGCATCTATTTTATGACCTTCATAGATGATTACAACCATAAGACATGGGTTTATTTTCTATAGCATAAATCTGAAGCATTTGACAAGTTTGTAGTGTTTAAAACCCAGGCTAAAAAATAGAGTGGACATTTCATCAAGGTCCTAAGGTCAGATAGAGGGGGAGAGTATACCTCCAATCAATTTGTGAATTTTTGCAAGAAACATGACATTAAGAAGGAGCTAACAACAACCTATACTCTGCAGCAAAATGGAGTGGTTGAGAGGAAAAACAAAACCATTGTGGAGATGGCAAGATGCATGCTCAAAGCCAAGAGACTCCCAGATGAATATTGGGGTGAAGTTGTAGCAACAACAGTTTACTTGATAAATAGAAGTCCTACAAAGGCAATTTTTGACAAGATTCCACAAGAGGCATGGAAAAAATGCAAGTGGATGGTTGAGCACTTGAGAGTGTTCGAATGTGTGGCATATGCACTTGTGCTAAAAGAAAAGAGGAAGAAGTTGGATGACAAGGGTGAGAAGTGCATCTTCACAGGCTATAGCGAAGAGTCCAAAGCCTACAGGTTGTATAACCTAGTCACCAAGAAAATAGTTATCAGAAGAGATGTGGAGTTCTTAGAGGATGAGTTTTGGCCTAGATTGATAGATCCTGAGAACTCTTGATAGCTCCTGACAGTTTCGGGTGTTGATGCAGAGAAAGAACGGGAAGTGCAGCAAGATGACGTATGGAGCATGTAGTAGCTCATGATAGCTCCTGATCGCTCTGGACCACTGCACAGATAGGGTCTACTCAGCAAAGCAACAACAATAGTGAAAGTTCAGACCCCACTCTCGCCTCCCTAATGCTAAAAAAGATCAATAGTCTAAGGGAGATCTACCAAAATGAAAGGTATGATGAAGATTTTGATGAGAGTGAATTTTGCATTATTTTTTCATAGTGATCCGATTTATTTTGAGGATGTTGTGAAAGAGGAGAAATGGTGTGAAGTCATGGATGAGGAGATAGATGCAATAAAGAGGAACAACACATGGGAGCTAACTGATTTACCTTCTAACAAGCAAGTAATTGGAGTGAAATGGGTCTATAAGACCAAAATAAATGTCGATGGAAGAATAGAGAGGCATAAGGCAAGATTAGTTGTCAAGGGATACAAACACCAGTTTGGGAGAGATTATGATGAGACATATGTTCAAGTTTTAAAGATGGAAACCATGCGGGTAGTCATAGCAATTGCAGCCTAGCACAAGTGGAAGGTGTTTCAAATGGACGTGAAGTCTTCCTTCCTAAATGGAGTATTGAAAGAGGAAGTGTATGTGGAGCATCCACCTAGTTATGAAGTTTTGGGTCAAGAAAGCAAGGTGTATAGGCTAAAGAAAGCTCTTTATGGGCTGAAGCAAGCTCCATGAACATGGTACAACAGGATTGACTTATATTTGTTGAGCAATGGTTTTAGAAAAAGTGATGGTGAGCCCACTCTTTACATCAAGGCAACTGATGGTAATATTTTAATTGTTGTCTTGTATGTTGATGATTTAGTTTTCACTAGGGATGATGATTTCCTCATTGCTGATTTTAAAGAGGCCGTGAAAAGAGAGTTTCAAATGTCAGACTTAGGTCTCTTGAGGTATTTTCTAGGCATAAAAGTAAAACAAATGCACAATGATATTTTTATCTCTCAAGCAAAGTATGCAATAAATATTTTGAAGAGGTTTAGAATGTTGAACAACAAGCCTGCCCCTACACCAAAAACCGTAGGTCTAAAGTTGAGCAAGAAAGATTGCAGTAGCAATGTGAATCCGATCATGTATAAAATTTTGGTCAGAAGTTTAATGTATTTATAAACAACTAGGCCTGATATAATGCATAGTGTAAGTTTGATTTCCAGGTTTATGGAGACTCCAAAAGAGTCACATTGGCAAGCGGGTAAAATAATCCTGAGGTATGTGAATGGAACCAAAGGATATGGCATCGTGTATGGTGCAACAAATGTTTTTGGGCTGGTTGGTTACACAGACAGTGATTGGGCAGGGAGTTTGGATGATAGAAAGAACACATCTGGTTATGTGTTTCATTTGGGTTCAGGAGTCATTTCATGGGCTTCCAAGAAGCAACCCATAGTTTCTCTATCAACAACTGAGGCTCAATATATAGCAGCAAATGCAGTAGCATGTCAAGCTATTTGGTTGAGAAGAATCTTGGAAAATTTGAGAGAAGAACAAAAAGATGGAACAATTATATTTTGTGACAATATTTCATCAATTGCTTTGACAAATAATCATGTTTTTCATAGAAGAAGCAAACATATTGAAATCAGGTATCATTTCATAAAAGAATTGGTTGAAAAGGGTGAAATCAAGATGAAATTTTGTAGGTCTGAGCAACAGCTTGCAGACATTTTCAGCAAACCTTTGAGAAAAGATTGCTTTGAACACCTAAGAATACATTTAGGTGTTGTTGATTTGAATGAAGAATGATGTTGTTTGACGACTCAGTCATAGGGGGAGTGTTGGAAATATTAAATATTCTGATTGAGCCTCTTCTCACGTCAGACCCCCAGCTATTCCACCTACCTATTAGGATCCCTTCTTCAACGACAAGTTTTGGGATCTTCATCCCCGCTGCTCCTGACAACTCCAAAATTTATTGTGGTAGGCTATTTTGAATTGGCAGAATTTATTGTGGTTGGTAAGTTTTAATTTTGAGGGGGAATTTTGGAATGAAGACAAATAGGAAGAATGTAACAATTAGTTGCAGTAGAGCAGACAAATTTTGTAGAGCATTGAAAAGTTTGAAGTTGCAGCAGCAACAGAGAATGTTTTTGTGAGCATGAACACAAATTTTGAAAAGCTCAAGGTGCGTATACAATGAGCAACAGATAGCTCCTGAAAGCTACAAATAAGTAGCAGTGGTTGTAGGGAGCGATAGACAACTCCAGATCGTTCTGTGTAGAGGAAGAATAAAGAGCTTCCAAAAGCTCCTGAAAGTTGTTAGTTTGTACAAGCAGCTCCAGATTGCTCCTAGTAGTTTGTAATTTGTAGTTTTCAGTTTATGAACTCTTCGTAATTTGTTATTTTCTGAATTAATAGAAGGAACAAATATTGCATGCCCATTTCTCTGTGTCTCCAATCTGCCCTATTTTATTATTCTGCATTTGAATGTGGGTATTCCCATTTTGCTTGGGAAATAGAGCAGCAGCTCTATGTGCTTTCTTTTGTTTTTAATTTTTGACATGCCAATAACGGTTTCACTGCCATTTGATTCCTTGTGCATCTAATTTTTTTTTGATATCTCTAAAGTTTACGGCTTTCATAAACAATAGTAGTGGGCATATCTTGATTCACTTCCTTTTTGCAATTGAGATAATGTGCATATGTGCTCAAGTTTTCTAATTTTTTTATAATATCTACAATCTATTTTGGATAAATGTCCATAACCCATCTCAAAAATTTTACTCGAGTAGATTGTGATTAATCTATCAAACCAATGTTCATATTCTTCGATGCAAATTGCAAGTCAAATAGGTTCAGCATCATATAACCCATTGGATAGTCCACTTCACTATCTATCTAATAGAATAATCCCACTTGGTACCAAAGTCATCAACCGACCTGTGCAAAATTCTCACATTGCTTCGTACTTGGATTGGGAGTCCTTTCTAAATGCTACCACATTAGAGCTATTCTCTACTTCATTGGCTTCTTCATGGGTAGATCTATAATAATAATAAAATGTGCACCTTGTCAGTATATCAAGAATACCATCTTATTAGATGCCTTGCCTTCACTTTTGCATCCCAAAATTCAGTTGGCATCTGAGGCAGACTAGCTATTTCACTTGTCCAAGTCAAACAAAGAACTAGGAAACCCAAAACCTGACCATTATATTGAATGATAAAGGAAACAAACTAGAGGCCTTGTGTTAAATCATTTGAATTTATGTGACTCATATCTTTGTGATAAAACCACATTGTTCTTTATAGTGACATATTGTCATGTACTGATTTTATCAATTATTTAATTGCAATTATTAATCATGAGATTAGCATGTTTATGATAGATGATTATAAAAATTGAAATGCAAATGCAAATGCAAATGCAAATTGAAATTGAAATGCAATGCAAATTGAAATTTAAATGCAAATGAAATGATTTGAAATTTATTATTATGAAATTCGGGGTTTGTCATTGCTGATGAGAAATTTAGTGCAAGTGAATGTAGGAACAGGTGAACGAGAATGAAGGCGAGAACATTGATCAGGTAAAGTCGTTTTAGCCATTAGATGTTAATAAGGATGATGGAATCTCACACACCACTTAGTTATTATTAATGTGTTTTCGTGATGATTATTGTTTGAATTTTTTTAATAAGTTTATCTAATTGCTCAAATTTATGTGAAAATGAATATGTTTGTTTTGAAATGGAAAGATTGATTATTTGCGAAAAGTTTCTCAATTCGAGTATATTATGTTATTGTGTGGAAAGAAAAATTTAAATCCTTTTGAAAACTAAAATATTGTTGTTATATATATAAGAGGATAAATTGATTTGATTTAAATAATAAATTCTTTATGTAAATCTTCTATTTTTAGTTGAAAATAATTATGCTTTTTAATTTTGAATTATTAGAATATTCATATATAAAAGAAATATATATGTTAAAATAATGAATATATATTAAATTTGGTTATTTAAATTGAAATTGGAAGAAATAAATGAAATACGTTTTAAATTTAAACGAATTGAGAATAGTAGTAAACAAATGGAAAACAATTACCTTTCAATCAATTAAGCATGCAAACGAAGAGATAGAACTCTGAGTTATGGCCACCACTGCTGGAAACTTGGCACATATTGTGGATCGCACTTTATTGAAGACTCCATCGTTTGCATGAATGAAGAAAAAAAGAAAAATCCATTTTTACCAGAAAGAGGGAGAGCTAGGTAGAGAAGAGTTTTTGTTTTCATTTTATTTTCATTTTGCTTGTCTTTCATGTGCTAGAAGGAAGGGAGTTGTTTTGATTTTATCTTAACTCTTCTCATCTCCCATGCGCGGCCAGGAGAGGGAGTGTTAGGAAACATTGGCCACAATTCTCATGCGCGTGTGGAGGAGTCAAGGCATGGCCAGAAGGAAGGGAGAGGACGCAGCCAAAAGGGAGGAGGAATTGTGAACATAAGACAACCCTCCATCACACGCAAGCAGAAGGAAAAGGGGGAGAGGCCAAGGTAGAAGGAGAGAAATCAAAACACGAAGCAAAGAGGAGAGCTTGTGAAGCGCGCACGCAGGAAGAGAGGGACGAGAGAGAACATAATTCTGCTCTCAGGAGAATGTGCACGGGCTAAAAGGGAAGTAAGGAGAAGAGAGGTAAGAGGAGAGGGGGCGGCTAGAACAAAAAGAGAATCCAAAACAACAAAAGAAGAGAACAAAAGAACAGCTACAGGAGAAAATTGACAGAGGAAACCAATAATCATTGCCACATTTAGAGGACACAGAGCAACAACAAATTGTCAGGTAGATTCAATGAAAACATTATTTACCAAATTCACAGTCAATTCATATCTGAATTTAATTCTTCTTCTTTTATTCTTGTATTTTAACTATTGAAAACATCACGTTTTTATCAAATTTTGAAGAAAGTTAAAACACCAGACTGTATTTTTAATGTGGATAAAGAACAAGCTTGAAACATAAAACTATATAAAGACAGTAGATTTCTTTGTTAGAAAATTTTGTTTTAGTATATAAAAGAATACGAACAGAAAATAGTATATTTTAGATCTATTTCAAATAAAATATAAGATTCTTAAAGGAAAAAACTTATATTTTATTTAGATTTAGAAATGCTTCAGAAAAATCAAAACTATCAAAGAAATAAAATTTTCAAAACAAAAGAAACATAAAAGATAGGGAAACTTTTACAGAATTACACAGCTGAATGTTTTTGGTTTAAACAAAATTTAAGATGATAAGTTAAAAATAATTATGTATATAGTAAAATATGCTTGAAAAGTGAAGTGAAATATGATAATTATCTTGGAATGATACTAAATTACTTCGAAACAGAAGAATATGAGAGGTGTTTACGTTTTTTTTTAAAAGATAATATTTTAGGGAAATATGAAAAACAGAAAAGAAAGTAAGTAAAGTAAAAATATAATTACTTGAAATTAAATGAATTAGTAAAGGACTATATTGAATTGTAGTTAAATTTCATGAGTAGATGAACCGAAAGAATGTGTGCTCATTTATTCTTGTTTTATATGTACTTAGTTACATACGTGAGATACACCTTCTTTTATTTATTTTGAATATAAACATTATGTTATTTACGATTTAAATCTGTGAGATTATTGTATTAAAACCATGTTTGCTTGAAAAATAAAAGTGCAGTTCATGTGTTTGGGAAAGATAATTTTAATTTTGAATGGAACCATGCATGCTTGATAATTGAATGTGCATGTCATGTGTTTGGAAAGTTACCTTCCGGGACGAGTGCCGAATATGGGTTTTTAGAGAGCGTAGTTTTGCTTTTCCAAAACTATTAAATTATTTGTCGTGCATGACATTTTACTTGGCCAAGTAACTTAAGGACCATTGAAATAGATGAAATATGAATAACTCTAGATACCATATCTTAGTATTGAACTTGCTTGTTTCTTAAATGAATTAGAAAAATGAAAATGCTTGTGGATTTACTAGTTATATTAGGCACGCATCAGATTCCATCCTTCTTGTCGACTTTTTTTTGCTAAGCGATTCGTGCAGGATCGAGTATTCTTTGAATGACTAAAGAATTCCAGGGAAGCATAAGCTTCGAGGTTGGGCGGAAAAAACTCCCGAACCTTGTTCTCGTCTTCATGTTTGAAGATTTGCAATTGGATTGAAGATCAAATAAAGATTTCTTTATACATCTATTATATTTTATTCATGTATGATCATTGTAGAACTTAAGGCGACAGAATGCCTAAGTCTTGAATTGTAAATTTCTTTTACAAAGTTTTTGTATTATTGATGTCGTGTAAGATGACACGTTTATGAATGTAATTGGATGTATTATGAATCTTATTGTAAACTTTAAGTCGATATTTTGGAATCTTTTGGATTAAACTTATTTAATTGAATGGAGTTATGATATTTTATGGAATGGAAATGAATTTATTAAAGGAATTATAGATTGTTTGGAATTAAAGAGTTTCGCTCTTTACACATATCAGCAATATTATGATCTAACGCCAATAGTAAAAGACTTTTCAACATCTATTTTTTAAAAGAACTCAAATTTTATCTGTAGCATCACAAACACAATGGCCTTCAATATCATCCCATATATACCATAGATTATCAGTGCCTTGACAACATGCATAAACCATTAGAGAAGGCGGCTTTAAATCTGCAAGTTTAATCCAGTTTGGAAAGAGATGGCATTTATCACTTGTTCGAAGGAGCGTGGGGTAAGCAAATAGCACTTAATACATGATAAAGTCTCATGTTGATTGTCATATGCCTATAATATAAGACTCATCTCTTCTCTTTGTTGCCAATTTAATCAAATTGCATCCCTGCAAGACTCCTTCAATCGCTCAAGTGCTAGTATCAGAAGCTTAGCATCACTTATGGACCATATTTTCACCAATCAACTTTAGACTAAACATAATGAAGAATCAATGACATTTTCATATAACAATTAGGGTAATTCAAACCCTGCTAGTAGAAATCATGGAATCTGACTATAAAGTTGTGAACTGAATTCATTTACAAGTTTCTAAAACCTCTACAATGAATCCAATCTTGCACCTCGGAGATTTGCATTAACCAGTATCTCCCTACCACTAATGCATAAGCTTTTTGCAATAATCTCAATCTCCTCTTTATCTACAGAACCATTCTCAAGAGATGATCTTGACTTCTCTGCCTCAGATCCAATAACTATTAGTTTTAAAATTACCTCCTTCGAACTATAAGAAGTGGCAGTGTCATTTTGTTCATGATAGATATCCTGCTCTCCTCCAATGGATCTAGTTCTGGCCAAATGCACAGTTTTCCGCTTTAACATGCTTCTCATAGGAGGAGTTAAATTGAGGTGCATTATAACCCTCTACCTCTCGTTCCGCTTCCTTTCCAACTTGCCGAGCAACTTCTAAATCTTCATCCTCGAGAAAATAATAGACGATTTCTGCAACTCTCTCAACACATACTTTAGAATTTTGCTCAGCAGGCTCAATTGAAGTTTTTCATTTTTTATGTAGATCTTTGAATCTGATTCTTTAGAAATCCTTGTCCCTCTAATAGTCGTATCTCTAATTGTTGCATTTCCATCATTGGTTCCTGTATCCTCTTGGTTTCTAGCAGAATAACTTGCTCCAGAGACCTCTAATGCAAAATTAATATATCTCATGTCATAATCTACATCGTACTCCCCTTGCGATCAATCCCCAAATGATGTTTTATGAGACCACATTTCTTTGAAGCATTTTATCAAACAGTTCACACGCCTGGTCTGCGCTTCACAAGGCCACAATTCTTTGTGGAATTCTACCAAACAGTTCGTGCGCCATATCTATGTTTCCACAAACCACATTTCTTTGAGTAATTCTCTCAAACAGTTTGTGTGCCCCTCAACATGTAAACCGATGCATTTCCAACTGTAATATCTAACAAAAATCCCTCTTCCATTATACGTTAATGATGTCCATAAACTGATCACCGGCTCCGGTTTGGGTACAGGCGCGGAGAATGCTAGCAGAGTGTGCGGATTTCACTTTGCACCCATGCCATTTGTATTCGCCCAAAAGTTTCTAAACCTTTTTCGTCGAACCAATTCTTGAAGTTATCGTGCAATCATAGCATCCTGCAGGACCAGACAATAATCCACCTTCCGTTACGCTCTAGTAGACATCCATAGCCCACAAGTGGTCCCATTTAGTGAAACATGGCAACTGTCATGTGAGCATGTTATGAATTGTTGCAATACGTGTTTCTGAAGCTTTCTCACAAATCCATTCTCTGGAGATGTTTCAAATTCCCCTTGTGACAGTTTGGTGTCCTTGAATTTTAACTTCTGACTCCAAAAAATGTTTTACACGAAGTGCAATCCACATCCTGAGGGCGATTTGCATTTCACAACTTGGACTTGCATTTTGCAATCCAATGCCAAACTCCGGATTGCATAGCTCAGACTTCCAGGATTTTTTGCAACTTGCACTTTTCGTGCAATGTGCATTCTGGGGCCAAAGTCAAGTTTGCACCATCCGGTTCTCGCAAGTTTTATGCAACTTGCATTTCGATTTATAATTTACACTTAGGTATATGCCGAAGGCCAGAATGCAGGGGAGAATCCTTCCATGATAACTCATAAATGTCATATAAATAAATAAAAAATCGGTTTCATATATGTTTGAATGTTTGTTTTTCGAATAACAAAGGGATAAAAGTTTTTGTTTTAGATAAGCTTTTCAAGTGTATATGGGGTAAAGTGTTATGGAAGAAAAACATATATATTTTGAAGAATTTAACTTCGTGTGATCATCAGCAAAAAAAAGGTACATACCAGCCAATATTTCATAGAGAGCCAAGATTTTTATTGTATTTTTTGCAATATCAGGGTAGTGGAATAAAAAAAAACACTTTATTATGGAGTGTGTTGTCTTGAAGGACATCAAAGACAAGCATGACACTATAATTTTAGTTGTTTCTTGGCACAACTTATTCAATGAGGAAACTATTGAGATGATGGGGATTATCTCCTTAAATAGGAAAAAGTTTGAAATGTAGAAGACCAAAATGACAAGGCTAGCTATCTCATAGAAAAAATTTAGCCTCGTGGACGTTAAAAAGATTGATCTATCTATCTATAAAAAAATCATAATTAGAAATCATTAAAATGTTGCATATGCAAGCCCAAAAAAAAAGATTTTTTTAATATTTAATTTTTAATTATAAATTAAAAGTAAACATTGAATTTTTTTTTTTTTAACATTTAGATTTCAAAATGATGACTTAAGATATTTCTATTAGTTTAAAATTTTAACTTTAAGTATTAGATTCAAACTCTTTAATATTTAAATTTTGATTGCAAATTGAAATGTTTCAAAACAATTGGATATTAAGTTTTAAAAATTAGATTTAAAAGTTTTAATAATCAATAATTTGTCATTGTGGATATTTGAGTTCAAATCTTGACAATTAATTCAAGTAACTACAACTTTGATGTCAAAGCCCAACTAAAATGAACTCGAAGTCAAGATCAATGGGTTGCAAACTAGACTCGAAGTCCCAAATTGTGTTGACTTTGAAATTTGAGATGGTTCACTCTTTCATATTTTGAAGTTATAAAGAAAACTTGTAGCACATGAAAAATCAAATGAGAACTCTAATCCATGAGTAGATATGCCAAAAAAGTTTAATAATAATGCATCTCAAAGTTTGGGGTGCATTTTATCATATTTGTAAGAATTCATAGGTTCAAATATGCTTGTAGAATGGTCATGAAATAGATTATGAAGTCAACAAATATGAATTTTGAAGGCTTAAAATTCAAGGGAGGTTCATATGTTTCGATAATTAAATCTAATTCCAAAGATTCTTCCTAAGTTCAAAACTTGACAACTAACTCACAATTCACTATAATGGTCAATGGTCCACTTCAATGTGAAACTGAAGTTATAATTTTCAATATAGTTGCTTATGTGCCTTCTAGGGTTAGGAACCTCAAGAGAGAGCTAATGGGATTAGCAAAGCATATTTAATGCCACTTTTAAACAAAGCGAAGGAATTTTCAAACTTCAAATTAAATCTAAATGACCAATGCTACTGGTCAAATAACCATACTAAAAGGTATAGGCATTCAATGTGAACATGAAATGACATGACACATAAAAGAAGAGTTACCACCTAAGGCAATTTTATGATCTATATCATAAGAATTTAACTCGTTGAACTCAAAGCTAAACACCTACCTATGTGCCTTTGTGACATCTCAAATATATAGCATTAAATTGTTACCAATACACCTAGACTTTCAGGTTGATGTTCATATGCATGCAAATACCTACAATAAGTTCACTAGAACTATATGCAAAAAAAATTAGATTCACATTAGAGTGGAAGAATGAGGTCACATGATAATGTTTTTTCTAATCATGTGACACACATAACGCCAAGGTGCAACACACTCAATTGAATTCCCAATAGAATAATTAGCATAATGAAAAATGTGACATAATGAAAGAAGGAAACGAGAATAATACAAGTCAATGAACCTAATATGTGAAACCAAATCAAATATCAAAAGTAAAGAATCAAGGTTGAAAAGGCAAAAGAATTAAAATATTCATAGGACTCATAACAAGGTGACCCAAGTGATAACTTGTGATATTGATTCAACTCAACCATTATTCAAATGAACCAAGATGACTAAATTCAATATCTCAAGAATGTGGAGACTCAATTTAAATAAATGACACAAATTCTTCCTCCATAACCTTGAAGGTGATAGGTGACTTGGCCAAATGTGACTAGGTGAACCTAAAATTTAAAATGTTATGTTCAAATTAAAAAGTGGATGAATGTCAAAGAAGTTGGACTATATTTCTCCCAAATGGACTAATAAAAAATTTCAATAATTGAACATATTATTGGTAGAGGATAGAACAAAAGTACAACAACATTTAGGACTTACCACAATTGGCCACAAGAAGAATGTGGAGCATAAGGCCAACTAGGCTTAGTGTTAGGTTTTGTGAGAACAATAATTGTAGTCAATATTTTATGTCAATCATTGATCACACACACTTCAATAAAAAAATTATCCAAGATCAAAATAGCGGAAAGGAGAGAATCCTAAAAAGAGAGAACTTAAGAGATAAATTGCAAAAGGATTTCTATAATTCTCACATTACTCCATCTAGCTAATAGAGAAGAGATGTGAGTGTTGTATATAGAGCACAAACCATGGCATATACATCTAAGAAGTGTAATAACTCCAACTTACTAAATAGTTGAGAGTTTTACCTATTTGTTAAATGCAAAATCAAATGGTTGCACCAACTTGAATGAAGATAAATGAATGATTATGAGAGGTAGCATATAAGTCCAAAAGATGGTTTGAGACTCAACTACCCATGTGTGGGAGAGAGTGACACATGTAATAGATAAATTATGCCATGTGTCCTCATAACAACCAAGTCTAAATAACCTAAGCAAGCTTCATAATATGTGTATGAAAAATGAAGTATCTCCTAACATAAGGAAAAAACCTACTAACACCCCCCTTAAGTGTAGCCTAGGTGGGTGTAAATATAGGTGCTAGCAAATGAATCTTGATGAGGAACCCATGTGTAGAGGAGGGGATTTTCTACTCCCAAGACGATGAGGTCTCAAGGAGAAAATAGCCCTTAATTACCTCAAAAGACATTGCTCAGGTGACAAGATAAAATGATGAAAAATGCTTGTTTATGTTTTACGTAGAATTAAAAGGTAGAAGGTCCAAAAAATGAAAGAGAAGGTCACAAAGGTATTTTGGAAAAACTAACAAGCTCTCAACCAAGGATGACAGTGTGGCATGCAAACGTCCCCACGACACATTGGCATCTTGTACGGACCAAAAACTAAGAATGTCTCATAAAATAGTGGAGTGACTACTAATAGTTTTAATAACTGGAACTATTAAGATATAGGAAAATAACAAAGAATAAAAGAAAAAGTAATTTAATTAAATGAAATATGAATGATAAAATGGGAGGTAAGTAAGAAAATACTCATAGAGAACCAAAAGATGAAGCCTCCAGCAAAGAGATATCTTCAATACCTGCATCCATAAGACCAAGGAAATTTTTTGGGGTTGTTTAGGGGCTTTCCTTAATCAAACCCTCGTTTCAGTGTTTCCACCTCCACAAACAACCAGGTAGGATTGAGAGAGATAAAACATATAAAGCAAAGACGTGTGATAGAAACAAACCCTGCAAAGGAGGAGAACCCCTATCATGAATGTAAATAAATAAAGACGAGATTGTATAGACAAGATTATCTAAGATAAAATAATAAGAGAGTGTTACCAAAAACTTGTGATTCTCCTCTTGAATTGATAGACATGACAAACTCATGAGAGAGAATTTTTGTAGAGCTTTGTTGTGAGAGTGAGAGAGCAAGGGAGAAAAAGATGATAAAGATGAAAGAGATGAATTGATAAATGGATAGATCGTCAAAATGAAATGTTTTAGGAAGGTATATCCATGCAAGAGGCATTCCAATGTGTCTCTGAGCTAGCAGAGGAACTACATTCGCTAATAGGTCCTAGGAAATGTAACATTTCAATAACTACTACAATCAAGAATCTATTCGGGATGTCCCTACAGTGCATAGACATCTACACAACATGCATTTGTGTGAGACATAAATCCACCTTAACGATAGGAAATGAATAGGGTAAACAATTAAGGATTAAATTAAATTTGGATAAAGGGAACATTGCATTATTATCTTTAATTTATCTAAAGGGGAGGCTCATGGAATGTGAAATGGCATAGGATGCAATTTATGACATTACACTAGGATGTGCACAAATTTGAATCCCCCCAATAGAGGAATAGCCCCCCAAAAGAGAGAGAGAGAGAGAGAGAGAGAGAGAGAGAGAGAGAGGACTAAGAAGCCCTTCCTAAAGTGGACACCTATTGCACCCCTAGAAAATCTCAAAACTTTCTTTTAGTGAAGGTTTTGGTGAAGATATTTGCAATCTACTCCGATGTTGAATAGTATTTAAGATCTATGATATTTTGTTGAATCAACTCTTGAATGTAGTACATATGAATCTCAATAAGTTTTATCCATTGTTGATGAAATGGATTCCTTGAGATTTGTATCGCACTCTAATTATCAAAAAATATGATTGTAGGCTTTTTGAATGGAATGTCAAACTTGGTGAGAATATTCTGAAGCCAAATAGCCTTAATTGTGGGGTAAAATTACAAAATTGTGTCACGCTTTATAAAGGAAATAGCCAACACTAATCCAACTTTTAAAATTGAATCACTAAAAAGTGGCATATATGTTTTGAATTTTGAAATGATGTAAACTAGGTAAACGTGTATTTTTTAGTATATTTTATGTTTGTATTTTTTATAAAAAAATTAAAAATTATTTTAAATAGTTTTTAATAAATTGACACTATAATTTAGTTGTTGATAAAATGTTGAAAAATGAAGTTACATGAGACGTCAATCTTTTTATAGTAAATTTTATTTTTTCTTTCAATTTTTTTGTGTGTGTTTATAACTTGAAACTTTAGTGCATGGATATATTTTTTCCAATTTTCATAAATATATATTTGTAAATAAATATTAAAATGTTCTTGCATTAAAACACAACTCTTTCCATTCGACGCCAAGTTTCATATTAAATATTTATCTAAAATAGAAAAAAATTATACAATCTTGATATAGATTCATTTATCTAGTGCATCATATTTTTTTAATAAGTTTTAGTATTTTTCCTTGCCATGGTAATCAACCTAACATTTTATGTTGATAACCTATTTTTAGTAAAAATAAAAAATAAAAAACAATTAATAATTAAACCATTACTATATATATTTGAAAACTACACTTATGTATCTACAAAAAGGGTATTTTTATATTTTTTAAAAATGTTATTTAAATGAGTAGGAGTTTTTGAAACATCAAATTTTTTAATTTTTAAATTTTTTTTTAATAAATTGGCCTCAAAGTGGTGCTACATATGCATTTAACCAACAATTTTAGCTGGAGAAGTTGTAGAAATATCTAACTTAGCTATAATGAATCTTACTATATCATATATTTGATCAAAATTGATTTTTAGTTAGAAATACTTAAATTCACTTGTGCTGATAAGTTGGCCGAAAGTGCAACATAACTTTGTACTTTTACTCGGTGGCATTGACTACCCATCGATACTTAGCCTTTCTAGATGAAAGAGAAGTTATAAATTGATTCTTTCTCAACCAATAAATTGGACCAAAACTAAGTGAGAAACAATACCTTGAAGTACACTTGCAATCTTAAGAATCGCCTACCTTTTGGGATTAAGGCATCTCAACTTTTAAGTCCTAGCATTAATTAATTGATTTTTAAGTGCATATTAATTTATCCTAATGTATTAAAATTCCTAAGTTGGCATTCACTTTGTAGGTCTTATTGTTGAAATAGCATCCTACATGGCAGGTGATGTGATATGGCAAGATACCTATTTTTAGTAAGTCAATGCCCACTCTAGGAGATCATATTTTTTAGGATGAGGATGTCACATGTTTCCATATTGGTGATAAAATTATTTTGGCAACTTCCTATGTTGTATTGAGAATCTCGTTTAGCAGTTTCTATATCAAAGATGAAAAGGAATAAAGCATTTTTTGGTCTTATCTCTTTGAGGCACCCAAGATATGGATAAGATATGGACAAGATATGGATAAGATGTATTTATTGAATATGGATGCCCAAAATGAGGATAAGGTGGTTTCTAGCTTAGGAGGTTGAGTTAAAGCTCATGTTTTTTGAGCTTTTACAAATATTGGACTTACAAAAGATTGAGGATGTTTGTTAGGAGTCTATCTCGGTGCTCTATAAATATGAGAGTTTGTTTGAGGAGTTGAGAGGTTAATTTTTCATTGCAAGGTTATGTTGTCAGATTTCCTCTTGAGAAGGAAAAGATGCAAATCTCCATGTTATGTCTTAGAGCCTACAAGTGTATTATAATAGATTTTGTTGTAGATTAATGCATTATTTCAATGCTTTGGAGTGTGGGGTTTCTTATCTTCTATATATTTTTTAAAATATTCATCTTCTTTCATGTTCTTAAAGTGTTAATTTACATGTCGTTATGTTGCTGAAATTTACTTAGATATACAAACTACATTATCTTTCCTCTAAGGGCTAATGTGATGGGAAATCAACTATGTCAACTTCCGCTTTAATGGAATAGTAGTATGTGCTTGTATCAAGTAGTTGAAATCTAGTTTAAAAAGAAACATAAGTTACTGAAGGTGCATACTAGTTCTTAGAGGTCTTTTTGGGTCCATCTTTCCTTTTCAATTGGTATCAGATCTCGGTTTCATGTTTTATATGTGATGTATTCCAGTTGCATGTACTTGCATGTGAGTTGCATGTTATTGTATGTGTTGGATTCATGGTGTTTATGATGTTGGATGTTTCTTCTATTATGATTTCTTAGCCTGGAAAGCTTGAGGGAATTTTTTTTGAAGGAATTGGTTGATTTTTTTTATTTTATTTTTTTAATAGAAGGGGTAAAAACTTTATTGGAATCAAGAAATTAACAGTACATACGGATCAGGGAGCTCGTAAGCTCCCACCAAGGAAAACCCAGAACATCCAACAAAAACAAAACCACCATCCAAACAACCATCAACAACTTATCCCTCCATATCATCAACAATGACCCTCTCAAGATCTTGAACATACTCAGGGGATGACTGTCTCCACCCCTCAATCCTCCAATCATCCTCACACTCTAAAGCCCACTTAGCCAAACAGTCAACCACCTTATTCCATTCTCGTAAAATGTGAACAAAAGACCACTTCCAAAGTAAAGCACCTCTGCAAAATCTGTCGAACCACCAACACAATCTGCCAATTAACCTCAACCACCCTTTGCTCGAGCAACATATTAACAATAATTTGTGAATCCGATTCACAAATAATCCTACTCCAACCCAAGGCACAAGCACACTCAATAGCCAAGAGAATCGCTAGCCCTTCCATAAGGTTGTTAGAATGTCACCCCTTATGGATGGAGAAAAGGAAAATGACCAAACCAGTACAGTCTCTACCAACTCCACCAATACTAGCAGGCCTTGGGATACCTCTAGAGGAACCATCAATATTAATCTTCAAAAAATCCATCGGAGGATGCAACCATCTTCCAACCCTTTGAACCTTATTTTTCACCCTATTACCTCTTGTAACACATGTCGAGACCAGAGTCAACCCTTGCAGGCCCAATCTATTCATAATCTCATCATCACTTCTTTCCAACAGAAAGGAAACTTCACATTTGACTTCCACTATCTCTTGGATCATACCAACAATTCTATGCCAAACCTGTTGAGCCGTCATCTTATCTCCACAAAAAATCCTATGATTTCTTTCCAACCAAATTTTCCAAAGGATGAACATAGGACCAATGCTCCACACAATTTGGAGAAAAGAGGCTTGAGAGGGGGGCCTTCCCAGACTTCTCCAGAACTCAACAAGGGAAGACACATGAACACAAGGATGTTTCCAAACACCCCACCACCAATACCAAAGCATCATAGAATAATAATAACGAAAAAACAAATGGGAAGAGTCCTCCTCACTACAGTCACACAGAACACACCTAGAGGGACCTTGGAATCCCTACTTACAAATATTATCCCATGTGAAGCATCTATTCCAAGCCAGAGTCCACACAAAACAATCACACTTTGGCCAAGAAAACTTGTTCCACGCATGTTTCCACCAAGGGACCTCCATCCCCCCAAACTTATGAGAAAGAAACTCCTGATAACCACTAGCCACAGTGAAGGCACCCTTAGGGTTCGGGATCCAAGCCAGAATATCCTTATCCCTAAGGGAGCTGCATTATCTACCAGCCAAGATATTTTAAAGAAGAACACAATCCTCCTCCACCCTGAGAATAGGTTAAATGCAAGGATCCTTCCACCTACCACCTCCACCTGTCCACATGGAACAAAATTCTTAAAATCACTCACCCTTGACCAACTAGCCTCGAAAAAGTGAGGAGATAGATTCACCAAATTAGGGAACTGACGTAGAATGGGGGTAAAACCATCCCATAAATCAGACCAAAAGAGAGCCTTATTCCCCCTATTACATATCCAGAACAAGCCCTCCTTGATCATTGTAGCCCTTTCTTAAGCATTCCCCAAATCATAGAGCCTTTCCCCACCAAAGGAAACCTGAGAAGCTCCTCCTTCCGAACCCTTGGAAGGTACTTGTGCGATAAAATATTGGCCCAGATATGATCTTGCTCCACACACCACCTCCAGTAAAGATTTGTAGCCAAATCCAACCCTGACCAAGCCGCCTGTCGCAAACCAAGGCCCCCAAATTGTCTAGGGCTACAAACCACATCCCACTTAACCAGGCTCCACTTGGATGAATACAAGTTACTGCCCATAAGAATTGTCTAGCCAAAGAGTCCAAATCCTTCACAAACCCCATTGGAGCCACCTGTAACATGCCTACACCATAGACTTTAGCAACTGAACACAGCCAACAAAAGACAACCATTGATGATTCCAATGATTAACCTTCACACGAAACTTGTCCAAAATATTATGCCATAATTCTCTAGGAAGTCTACCTGTAGAGATAGGAATACCCAGGTAAGTTAAAGGGAGAGAACCAATTTGGAAGCTTAAGATATGAGCAATCCTTTGTTGAATAAGCCTCAAAGTATTAAAGAAGAAAATTGAGGATTTATCTTCATTAATCTTTTGACCAGAAGCAACAAGGTAGATATCCAAAGCCTTGCACAAATTTTTAGCTTCTCTGATGTTGGCCAGACACATCAAGGCTGAATCATCCATGAATTGTAGGTGCAACTGGGGAGGCAAACCATTTCCCCACCTCCATCCGTGGATCGAATCCAACTCCACATTATGTTTCACCAATCTACCCAGGCCTTCCACAAGAATAAATAAGTAAGGAGAGATAGGATCCCCTTGACAAAGACCCCTAGAAGCACTAAAAGAGTGGAAGGCTCACCATTAATCAAAACTAAGAATGAAGTGGAGGTAACACAAATCATCACCCACTGGATCCATTCCTCAACAAATCCAAAAGCAATAAGATTTTTTTGTAAAAAGGACCACCACACTCTATCATAAGCCTTTTCCATATCAAGCTTGATGAACATAGCCTTTTCTTTCAAGGGCATGATCAAATGAATGGTATCCATAGCAATGACCACCCCATCCAAAATTTTCTAATCCTCCACAAAACCAATTTGTTCCTCAGAGATAAGCCCACTAAACCATCGCTTCAGCCTTTCAGCTATCAGCTTGGAAATGATTTTATACAACACATTACAAAGATAAATGGGTTGAAATTGACTCAGACAATCCGCTCCCTCACACTTGGGAATGAGTGCAAGGAATGTAGAGTTTAAAGCCTACAACATCTACTTGTTTCTGAGAGACTTACAAACCACCTCCAATAGGTCCAACTTAATGAAATCCCAAAATTCTTGATAAAATTCAACCGAAAAACCATCAGGGCCCGGGGCTTTCCCTTTCTTCATCTGGAAAGCAATAGCCTCTAATTCCTCCAAAGAGATATCACTCAAAAGATGCTCATTCATCTCCCTAGTGACCAAAGAGGGAATACAAGAAAGAACTTGGTTTCCTTCCACCAAACTATCCTGCAAGTCCTCTCAAAATAAAGAAGAAAAGAACTGTGAAGCTTCTCTAGACATATCCTGCAAAGAAGATAAATGCTCACCCCTATCATTCACCAGAATAGGAATAGAATTACCATGTCTCCTAGCCTTCACCGAGTTGAAGAAGAAGGTGGTGTTTCTATCTCCCTCCTATAACCGCTCAACACGAGCCTTCTGTTTCCAATAAATTTCCTCTCGCAGCTCACACTCCTCCAAAGTTTTCCTAGCCCTGACCTCCTCCTTGAGTAAATCCTCAGAAAGACCACACTCCCTTATCTCCCAAGTGATGACATCCAAGTCAGCTTGATCAGTAACCTTAGCCTGGAAAATATTGCCTAAGAACTACCTATTCCACCTTTTAAGTTGATATTTTATATATTGCAACAGTTTAGAAAAGGAATACATGGCAGTGCCAAAAGCAGGTCTTCCCCTCCTCCACCAATCAGCCATATGCACCTATAAAGAAGAATCCCTTAACCACATAAGTTGGAACTTGAAAGAAGGGGAATGAGCAACTTGAGCTAAAGTAGCAGAAAACTTAATAGGTCAGTGATCTGAACCCCTCCAGTCCAAAGTTTCAGAGCAAGAAGACAACCCTCTGCCAACCCAAAAAATGGTCAAGTTTCTCAACAATACAATTTTCCCCAATCTCCTATTGTTCCAAGTAAATTGCCCATTCTAAGGCTTAATGTCAACCAGATTCAAAGCAGAGATGCTATCATGAAAAAGAAAAGCATAGGGCTCCAATCTCGAAATAAAACCCTTCTTCTCATCCAACTCAATAATGGCATTGAAATCACCCGCAACAATCCAAGGGAACAAAGGAGCAAATATCCGAACATAACTAATATGAGACCATAATAACTACTTACCAAGAAAATTAATAGGCGCATAGATGTTTGAGAGAAGAATAGTTTCCCCCAACTCCAGACTTGAAACAACCATAGAGATGGAAAACTTGGAGGACACCCACCAAAGAGGACGAATCTTCAATGTATTCCACAGGAAATCTATCCCTCCTACACTACCATGAGCTCCAATGCACTGACAACTACCCTGCACCCATAGTTTAGGAAACAAACCAATCATACCTTCAACGGTTAACTTAGTCTCCTGTAAGAAAAGAACATCAGGAAAGTGAGTTCTCAACAAATCACAAATAGATTTTTGTCAAGGGCCATTGTTCAAGCCCCTTAAATTCCAGGAGAGGACATTCATTTTGGAGGGTTAAAGAAATGGGAATCCAAGGTCTTTACAGACCTAGACTCCACCAAAGACTCCCCCATCAACTTTATTTTCTCCAAATCCTTCTTTCTCCCAGCTTTGGAAGACTTCTCCACCACCCGTTTCTTAAGGTCCTTCTGAAGAATTCCCAATGAAGGAGAAGCCTTACTGCCTTTTACCGATTCTGCCCCCACTTTCACCAAGGACTGGAGATCTCTCCCTCCCCCAACTTCGTATCAAAAATAATCTCATACCTACCATGAACCACCATACTCAAACCCAATTCCAATTGAACAACCCCAATCTCCTAAGCAGATTGGATGCAATCTAGAATACTTCCTTCCTGAACCCCTTCTGAGACACCCTAATCCAAAAGAAACATTCCTGGATTCACCTCCTGTTGACCAAGATCATCTAGCACCTCAAATCTGTTAAAGGAGTCCTCTACTTGGCACTCCTTAAGGGTCCTCTTTTGACCCCAGTTCCTATTACGAGCCTTAGCAAGAATAAAACCCTCTGCACTCACTGTCTCACCAGGCATTGAGTGCTTTCCCTTGTCAACCTTAGAAGGATTGCAAGGAGGTTGAACTACCTAATTTCCTGAATGTTTAGAATTCAGGCATCTTCTCTGTAAATGGCCATATTCATGACAAAGACGACAATGAAAACGAAAAGTTTCAAAGTCAAGTTGTTGTACCCAAGAGCATGAACCCACACGAATTTCCAAAGAACTTGGAAGAGGTTTATTTAAATCCATTTCAACACATATACGAGAAAATTTTATTACCTTTCTATCTTGAGTTTGTTGAGAAGGACCCACCAATTTTCCCAGTAGTGAAGCAACTCGATGCAAAATGTCATTGTGCCAAAATTCCACTAAAAATTTGGGGAGACGAACCCACATCGAAACCTGATTTGGGAGCTCCTCTGAAGGATGAAAACCCACATGCCAAGGTTTAATGAATAGACCAACCTGGTTGTGGAAATAAGACCCACCTTCAAACACTTTATTGTGATCCACCATGCAGTTAAATATCACCATGAAGTAACTGTTCGCTACCAACATTATTTCCAACTCACCCTCTGGGGACCAGGTACAGTGAGCCCATGACTCCAAGAATTGGAGTGAAACCCTCATTCCCAAAAAATTGTAGAGAAAAGAATGCTTTGAGTAATACTCAATATCCTCTGCAATCAAATTTGGTTGAATTACCAACACTGGCTTGTATTTTGTATGCTCCAGGCATCCATTTATCTTCAAGATACGAGGACCTCTAAACGAAGCAAATCCTCCATTTCTTGAATCGTTTGAAAAAAAATTATTATCAAAAACCCTTGATGCACAATTTGGAGAGGAAGCCCCAAATGCAACACGAAAATCCATAGGAGATTTGACCCTCGATGACTCCCCCAAAGTCATTACCGAGAGAACAAAACACCCGAAAAACCCAACACCGATTCCTGATCCAACACCAAAGCCCACACTTCGAACACCAAGAAAGGAATGCAAAATAGGACAAAAATGAGAAACTTCACACTCAAAAACACAAAGAATAAATCCAACCATAGCCCTGACCAATAGCTAAAGAATCCACACCCCACACACTTCAAGCACCCCACCCCAGATCACACCAACAAAGTGAAAGAAGAGGAGAGGGAGATTTCCAAAACCCCAATCATTAAAAGAAATAGCCCCATGCGCTATACTCCACCCCGCACACCAACTAGCAACCCCCCACGTGCATGCACTGAGAAAATGCACACATGTAGGCCGCAACACTAATGGTTGTGGGCCTACACAGCCATTGCTCCCCCAAGCCACTCCATCCTTACTCTTCAATCGAATCAATTCTAGGTAATCAAAGGAATTGGTTGATTATCAATCCTTTTCTAAGTGGAATTTTTATAATTGATTTTGTTTTCAGGAGACAACAAACATTTTGAATGATGGAGAAGATGGAGTTTTATGGAGTTGATCATGTGGTTACATTTGATATGATATTGATTTGGAGCTCGTGTTTGATAGTATATTATAATCCTAATGCATGGTTGTGTTCTTAGATTATGTGGTCATGTACAATAGATTATTCATGTTGTGTGTTTATTCTTGTCTCCCTAGTCATATGGAGAAAATTGGGTTGTCATGACTATGGTTTGATGTGCTTATGTTGGTTGCTTGTCTTTAGTCCTAGCATTGGAAGACACTATTTTGTAGACACAAAATTTTTGAACACATCATACACTCATAATTCACTATTTTCTATCATTTTCCTCATTATCCTCTAATTCATCAATTTTAATTAAATAATTTCTAATTATTTGATTAAATTAATTATTTTCCTCTATTAATTAAATAATTAATATTATTTGATTAATTCATCATAATTCGTTGTTTTCTTCTAATTCACCTTGATTAAATAATTTTGAATTATTTAATTAAATTCAAATTTCTATCTCTCCACTTAATTGAATAATTTCAATTATTTAATTAAATATTAATTTTCTTCAATCCCACCTAATTAAATTATTTTTTAATTATTTAATTAAAAATCCTAATTTCCTCTAACCTTACAATTAAATAATTTCTTAACTATTTAATTAACTAATTTTCCTCCGACTTACACATGGCATATTCCATTTTTTAAAAGGAAATATTCTTTTTTCAAAATATATTTCCCTCTAAAATATCTTCCTTAATCAAGGGATGGAGTTCAACTAATTGAAGCTCTCACTCAATCTCATCCATTGATCTTCATCCTATGATCTCCACCATTGATCAAACCTTTATGAAATCTATAAAACAAATCCTTTATTTCAATTTGAATCAATTCAAAAATCCTTGGAGAATTCACAATCTTCATTCATTTGAGCATTCATCAACAAACTTTTGCAACATGGGTTATGCACAATTGACCAATGCACATATTGAATTCTCATAATTCAATAATGAAGTACTAGGTTTGCATGTATCTTTTGAGTAATTTTATCATTAAAGAATTGTGTTCTTGATTTGTGTTAATTCATTTGAATCATTTCATTTAACTTCACTAGATCTCTTAATTCTAGGTGTTTGATGGTCTCTAACCCTAATTGCTATAATCTATCTTTTTAATCATTTCCCATTATTCTTGTTAGATATTTTCATTAACCTCAAATGCATGTAGGCTATGGATTTGATCATCAAATGATTTGAAATCTTTTGGAATAACCTAGCTCCTCTATATGCATGTACATGATGATGGTTGTGGAGTTGGACTACAAATGGGCCTAGAGTTCTCGTACCTCTTCTTCCTTTGGTTGGTTGTCCTTGCATGTCTCAATTTCATGTTGGTTGGATTTGAGGGTTTTATGGATTTTATATTCAAAATATATGGTTATTCTTATCTATGATATTCCATTGTTCTAGTTTAATTATTCTATTGTTTTCATATTTTTCGGTCTCCATATGATAAGTGGATATGGATTTGCATGTGTGTTACTAAACACTAGGGTTTTGTAGGTTTACATGATTAATCAAAACTTACAAATTTGTAGATCTGCAGATAAACTATTTTTTTAGATTATGATTCTTTGAGTTTATTTATGAAAGTAAGATAGTTGTGGGTTTGCATGTATGCTTTATGCATGGTATGAGGATGTTTGTAGCTTTTTCAGTGAGTAAATTTTGGTATATGTTTTACAACTAGTTATTTGTGGGTTGTGAAGTTGGTATATTTCATATTTTATAAGCTTTTGGATAACTTATTTCTTTTGAAGGGTTTGTAATTTTACTATCTTTTAGAAAGTTGAAGTTTGTGTAGATCTAGGAAATTTCGTTGATTCAAATGAAATATGTGATGATATATTTTTTAGGATTTTTAAGTGGATCTAGATTTACATGGAGAGGATTTTGCATATTTTACATGTTAATAAAAATCTATGGTTTGTAGATTTGTAGAGAGACTATGTTCAAACTCTTAGAGTTTTTTGGATGAAAACAATTTTAGATTTGCAGGAATTTTAGATTAGTTCCTTGACTATAGTACTCAGTTGTGGATTTTTTTAGAAAACCACATCTGTTGGTGAACTGGTATTTGAGTCTTGAAAATACACACATTATCTTCTTTGATATCTTAGTTTTTCATATTAGTAATTTGTGATGATAATTTTGTATGTTTCATTGGTTATGGATCTATGAGTTATGTAGTTTGTGAATTAGCTACCCATTAGTTGTAGTGGGATGACTCAGTTTTGGATTATTTGTATCCATAACATTGATTCAATGTTGATGTAGACCTTATTATTTTGTCTTATTTGTGGTCATTTGTGTATTAGTATGTTGTATTGAGATGCGAGAATAGATGGTGTTGAGTATATGGATAGTTAATTATGCGACCTATAGCATGTTGTTTATCTTCTTAACATGGAGATATTGGTTCTACTTATTATTATTTTTGTTGATATTGCAAGTGAAGTATTTGATTTTATTAGAGCCATGAAGAATCTTGATTTAGAATATGGTTATCATGATTCCATGGAGAGCTCAATATCACATTTTAGTGAGAGCTTTAGTAGTGATATGGATTCATCACTTGCTGATGGATGATCTTCTACAATAGTTTTTGGTGTTATGAAGGAGCTCTTGGATATTTTTGTAGTAGTGAGAGTTCTTTTAAATTTACATTATTATTGTCAAGAGATGGTTATCTTCATGTGAATGAAGATGTTGACATCTTGGTTGGCCATGGAGAATTTTTTGAGTCTTTGGTTAAGGTGTTTCTTTTTATGACTTGATAGTTCTTGATAGTGGTTTGGTTAGTTCTCTTGGTATTCAATATATTAGTCATTTACTTGAGAGCTTCATGAGAGTGCAATGTTGCATTTGGATTTTAGTATGGGTTGATTAATTGAAAATGCTCATGGATACTTAGAGAATTGGGTGAGGTAGTTGTTGAGATGTCTACCCTTTGGAGGTTTCAGTAGAAATACCAAGGAGGAGCCTTCAACTAAATATAGATGTGATTTCATGATGGACCTATAGAGGATACTATTCTTGGAGTGAGTCATGATGAATTGGTTATCCTAGAGGATTATTCTTATTCCCCACTCTTGGTCTATTGGGTAGATAATCATCTGATAGGTATAGCCTATTTTATTTTCAAATGAATTATGTTCTATACTTTTTCTTCTCTTAGAGATGGATCTTAAGCTATGCTTTCTAGTTCTAGAGGGTTCATTTGAGGAGTGTTCAACATGTTTATCTCCTTGGTTATATGTTTTTGACATATGAGAATTTTAGGAGATGTTATTGGGTTTATTCCTATTTTAGGAATGGATTTGAGTTTTATTTCCTTATTTAGAGAAGCTCACATCCATGTGGTAATATTATAAAAATGTTATGTTTGATCTTAATGAGATTGAATATTTTGGGTATTGTTGAGGCTTTTCGTTTGGGGTTGTGAAGGAAGTATTACTTAGCACAACTTTACACTTTTAGGTATTAGAAAAAGTACATGATTGGGATATGATTTATAGGTTTTCTCTTTTTTTTATGGCTTCTTCCTATAGGTTCATGTTCACATGGTTCAATGTGGTGGACTTTGGAGAGTTATGGTGACATGTTATCAACGACTATGCATCTATTTGGGTTGCATGTGTGGATCATTGTGATTGTTCCTATTGAATGCACAAGAAAACTAAGAGGGGGTGAATCATTTGTACATTAAAACACACTACTGAATTTGACCCCAATTTCTGATGGTCGTTCGTTGAAATTTTGACAATCTATTGTTGGCCGACCGACGAATCGCAGAAATCAACGTCGTCGCTCTTTTTTTGTCTATATCCTAACGGACTATAAAACCTCGACCTCACGACACCCACTTTGTTGATCGTGCGACAAAAAGTGGATAGACCATGGGTGGCATACCTTCGCTAAAGCATCAGAGCAGCGACATACATTCATCAGAACCACGACGCCCACTTCGTCGATCGTGCGACAAACAATGGCTGGATCACGGGCGGCATACCGTCGTTGAAGTGTCGGAGAAGCAACATACATTCGTCAGAACCGAGATGATAGTTTCATTGGTCTAGCAATGAATAGTACTCAGAGCACGGGCGACATACCTTCATTGAAGCATTGGAGCAACGAAATACATTTGTCAGAACCGAGATGACAGTGTCGTCGGTCTAGCAACAAATAGTACCTGAAGCACGGGTGACATACTGTCGCTAAAGCATCAGAGCAGTGACATACATTCATTGGAATCGAGATGAAAATGTCATCGGTCTAGTGATGAATAGTACTCGAAGCACCGGTGGCATACCTTCGTTGAAGCATTAGAGTAGCGACATACATTTGTCGGAACCGAGACGACAATTTCATCGCTCTAGCGATGAGCGACACCTGGAGCACGAGCGACATACCTTTGCCAAACCATCGGATTAACAACATAAGTTCACCAAACTCACGACGAAATAGGCAAGTCATTACGGTGAAAGTTTGTCGGATACACTGCAGATTCGTTGGACGCTTTTTGTGGTTCGTCACAATTTCGACGGAACAATGCAAATTTTTTTGAAAAAAAACTATTTGTTGAAATGTAGGCATATTGGTGAAAGATCAAGACTATTACAATGATGAAAATTGCCTGAGAAGATATATCGGGAGGACTGGATTTTGGTCTCAGTGATGACGTTTCATCGACGGGATACACATCTTGTCTCATCGATGAAGCATGAGGGAAGCATATCGGCAAGACATATACCATCGGAGTAAGTTCTGAATGTCTACCCGACCCGCTATGTGACTCTAATAAGATTACATCGGCAAGAATCTTGGTGACATAGTTGAGATCAAAAGAATAATCATCGGGGAGACTCACCACGTGGGGGAAACTATAGAATATCCTAGCGATACACGATCTCTTGTCGATGAAGATACAAATGGATCGAAATACTTATTGGGGTGACTCTGGGCGATATATAAAAGTAGTAGGAGGCTCCAAAGTGCATCCATAGGGATAATGACAGGACATAAGGATAGGTCAATCAAAGAGAGAAAGTTGATGTGCCAAGACCATGAGAATTTAATAGGGGTAGTAAAAGACAAGATGGATTGTATTCAATGCTTATATTTAAAGGACAGATTGGAAGACTTCATTATGAAAATTTAGATCACAATATGATTAATCATGTTTGGACAAATGCAATGACATTGGTGTCAAGAGTTAAGAGGCCATTCAACTTTATATTTCAATAAATTATTGTATACATTGAGTAAGTGTTTACAAGGTAGAAAAAGGACAGTCATATGACTATTTAAAATATCAAACAACATGTCAGTTGTTGTGTTTAATTAGGCTTACAGAGGCAAGGATTTATCATTTTTTGCATACATCTGTAGTCCAAGCTCTAGGCCTGCATTATTTGGTTACTATGTATGAGAAATGAGCAATGAATAATTGTAGAATATGGAGGCTATGGATGATATTATGATGGCCACATTTGATGTTGATCAACAATTGGAGCAAAATATAAAACCTATGATGAGTCATGAGATCAAGGGGAATGTCATGGACAACAAGCACAACCTACAAACTAGATTATAATTTTGCTAAAAAAGAAAAAATCAAACTAGTGAATATTAAACTACAAACTAGAATCTAAATTTGTAGAAAATGAGCAATTTGGTGAGAAAAAGTACCTACAGTGCGTCTTAGATACTTAGGTAGTGTACTAAAAAATAGGATTGCAAACCCAAAATTATTCTCACTCTGGAAATTCAATAGAAAAATATAGAATGTTATCCTAGATACTTATCTCTTAGACAGTCAATAAAACAATATGAGCATGATTATGAATGGTTTTACTTGGTCCCACTCTTGATCTCCATGTTTGAGAGCCTTCTCTTTAAGACCCCATGAATCCACTATGATCCATTGCTGCCAAAAGAGATATTAATGTGTAAACATGGAGCCACATTTAGACAAACTGGTTGTTGATTTCTTCTAAGAAATTTAGATACTACAAAAAGAAGATACCTAATGGGGATCATGTGGGCTTCCTAGAGAAAGAACTGCAATATGGCCTCGAGCAGCAATGAAAAACTTTGGATTAGCTTCACAGTAAATCCTAACAACATGACATTGAAAGTTGCTTAGGTATTGGGTCCTCTCCCCTAGATTAAATTAAGGAAAACGTTATTGTAAACACAATATGTATAGAATAATATGAATGTAAAGGAAAATGGATATTAGCAAAACATAAATGTAAATAAAAATAGTGTGAGCAAAAAATGAATTGAAATTGGTCTTGAACAAATAAAATCATACCCAATTAGCATTAAGTTATATTGACCTTGTACTCATTTCCATTGTCAATCTTGAAGGTTACTTTGATGCCTTCTGTAGAAACTCTCTAGCCACAAGGCAAGAGAAGGCGGGAAAACCAAGTGTATATTGACGACTTCTTGACAATCAAAAAGAAACAAGCAACCAATCAACCCTATTAGAACAGAATAATCTTATGAATTGACTTTATTTGTTTTACTGGCTAATGGATAGTGGACCTAGTTCTCTTGAATTGAGATACTACTAAGATGTGTTGATTGGTGATTTTAGACTACCGATATTCTGCTTCAATTTGTATAAGTTACTTTTGTCTTAAATATATTCAAGATAACTCTGCAAAAAAGTTCCCTGATCTTATAGAAATTATGCAGATTATTTTTAATTCTTCTCCATTTTGATATTTTCTTTCAAAAATTCATAGAAAGATATGTAATGTCATATTTGAAACTTGCATATTTTAATTTTACTAGTTCTGTAATTATAGGATATGATTCCAACAATTGTGAAACACATTGACAATATGTTGTATGAATGAAGTAAACTATGCAATTGGCAGGTGTAAAGCCAAATTCCTTAACCCTTGCTAGCATCCTTCTTGCCTATTTTAAAACATGTGCTTTGGAACAGGGCATGAAAATCCATCTAAGTATAATGAAAAGGAGATTTTTGTTAGATATTATATTACAGTAAGTTGAATGAATGTAAGTAGAGATATTTTAGCATACCTGCAGATGGTACAAAATTTCATGGTTAAGTGGAAGCCTCCCATCAACAACAAGATCCAAATATCCATGTACCTATCTCAATCAAGCCTCTAAACCCTTCAGAGCTGTCAAATTTTCCACTAACCTGTTATGCACAAAAGTCAAATTTTAGAGACCACTAAAAAAAAATTAAAAAATAGAGCTTTGAAACCAAATCCACACACAACACAATGTTCATAGTGAAAATTTAGCACTTTCTTTCATCTTTTCATATTGGTTTGATGCTTCAAACGATGCATTTCTTATATTGAAAACTGCATTACTTACCTTATTGAGCTTCTCTTTGTTTTGAGAATAGTTTAATATTCTCTACTTAACAGGGCCAACCACGTGAAGGTGGAAGCTCATTTGGCCCCTCCCCCTCACACCACTCTCAATTCCCCATACCCGATCATATAACATTAATCATTCATTCATCCATTAATAACATATAACATTCATTCATTTATCCTGCATTAATAACAACATTCATTCATTAACATATTCACATTCATTCATTCACCCATTAATAACATATAACATTCATTCATTCATCCATTAATAACATATAAAATTCATTCATTAACATATAACATTTATTCATTAACATATTCATATTCATTCATTAACATATTTCATTTTTTTTTAGTTTTTACATATTATCAAAAATATGGCTATCATAATATGATTACAATCACTTTTTTTTTGTTTCTTTTTTGTAGCTAAAAAAAGCTGAAGTGGAGTATCATTTTCAAAATCATCTATCCCCCATTGATTTGTTCTAAGCTTTGCTCGTGATCTTAATAGATGCCTAGTTGTGTACTCACAACGTGGACGCGGCTGCAAGGGGGGGTCTGCTACAATAACAAAGAAATGTTAAATTGATATGTTTTATTATTATTGTTACACATATTTCATTAATTAAAAGAACATCAGAGTGGTGCTCTTTACCTGATTGGGCCACATCATGTTCCTGATATTGTCTTATAGCCTCATGCTCAACATGCTAAACACCCTCTAAATCCTGATCTGGAGTTGAAACATGAAAGATTACATTAATTAATACACCAATTGCAATTAAATATGTTTAAAAGAACATTAGAGTGGTCCTCTTTACCTGATGGAGCCACATCATGTTCTTGATCTTGTCTAGCCTGATCATGCTCAACATGTCGATCACGCTCTACATGTTCTAAAGTTGAAACACGAAAGGTTACATTGATTAATACACCAAATGCAATTAAAGATGTTTAATTGTATTAATCCATACTGCGTTTTGTATAGCACATGAGTACATCTATTACCGGGATGCACACCATGGCCTTCATCGGCAGGATGTGCTCCACCCTCACTAGGTTGCATTCCAATGACATGTGCAGTATTATCATTGCTTATCTGTGTAAAACAAATAGGCACATTATTATGGTGGAAATTAATATTGAATAGATTGCACAAGTATTCAATTTGAAATAAACTTTATTGAGTTTATTTACCTGCATGTTGGATGCAGTGGAATATTGTGTTTGCCCAATCGAGACTCTTAGTTGTTCAGTCAGGGCTCCATAGCCTTGGTGGAAGGCAATCTTCAGGTCCTCTTCTGTGGGCACTCTATTGAAATCACAGCCCTGTATTTTTGCATGCAATCATGAATTTTGCTTCTATGGTGTGATAAAACCAAAATTGTTTGCAATTTATTATTTGGATGCAATATTTCATTTATTGATACTTACAAATCGTGTGGCTATTTTCATATAACCACCAGAGCCAAGTTTGTGCTACCCGTGTTTTTCTAGTCTTGCCTTTGTTGCCTTCGATGTGTCAGGCAGCCTATGCAAAAATTAAAATATGTTAGATTATGTAAAAAGAAAGAGTAATCAATATATAATTAAATTGTTGATAGTATCACATACCTTCCTTGGCTCGGTGGTGTCTTTCCTTTTTTCTTTTCAGCCTTCTCCTTTCCATCCGATACCAAGTCCTTCCACTCCCTCTCTGGAATCATAGGGGGACGCTCGTACTTTCTGTTCTTCTATAAATGTGACCTATATTGGTTCCTCACATACTTTAGATAGGTACCAACTTTCTTAAGGACCTTGGTTCGGTTGAATATTTTATCACCGAACAACACAACTAAACGGTTAATGAGCTCATCTTTTAAATCTTGATTTTGGGCATTCCACCATGTACGTATGGTGGGCCCGAAGAGCTCCAATGTAAGATCACTTAGATGTTTATAAAAAACATCATTTCCTGCAAAATGATCATGGGATCATTAGTCTATAAAGAGTGATCAATAAGTAAATTTCAATTAGATTATATATAATAATAATTAAAAAAATTTAAAGTACCTGGGACTTTCGCTATCTTTATGGGAAGGAAATCCTCGGTCACCACAAATGTGACCGGCAATGTTCCCATACTAGTAATACGGGAAGATCTAGGAAATGTTGTTAAAACATCACCAGTACTAGCGGCCTTTGTATCCATAGGTACTAACACATGTAGTGGCATGTGTTTGCTTCCAGACGGTGCACTATCGAATGGCTGCATGGTATGTGTTGCAAACATTTCAATCAACAATATAGGCACAGATGATGGAGTCGGATGATGTGTTGTATGCACATGAAGATCAAGATTGTCACTTGTACTGAACCCTACTTCCCGAGCAACACTTGCAGTACCTTGATCATGGCCAGCAGCATGATGAGGATGCAAATAATCTTGTAAAAACAACACATATTTTAGTTCATGACATAAAAGAGTACAAAATATAAAACCATGAATGAAATTATGTTATAATTAAAGATCTCATGACAGCTTAATTGCAAGTTCTGTGCTCTCTCAAACAATATTTTAACCCTTTCTCTTATCTCATCTGTTTGAGGCACTATGAATAACAACTTAAGGATTTCTTCATTGCATTTTTTTTGGGCCTTCATTATCATATCCACAGGGTTTGTGGAAAATGCGATGTCATCATTGCATAATAGTGACTGCACCTCCATATGGATGCTCTCTTGTACTGCTGGTGCCTTTCCCCGATCAGCCAACTGCAACAAGAATATTAAAAATGTTATCGAAATTAACCCAATAAACTCATGAAAAAAACATAATAATAAAACATTTTTCTTGTATCTAATTTATATAATTACAATGAGGTAAACCTGTCGGATAGAAGTGCCTGAAGATGGATCGCGATCTGCACTCTGGGCCGGAGCCTTCCTCGTATGATCAATGTCCCACTGTGACAAAAATTAAATATAAAAAATATTACCGAAATGAAACCAATAGACTTACGAAAAAAAACAAAATAATAAAATGGTATATTGGAGTCATTAATTGGAGGTTGAGTAAAATGGTATATAGTACATACCACCCCCATAGTAATTGTGTTTGTATTTAAGCGATTCAAATTGTAATCGATTAGAAACTCTTCCCCTACAGTTATTGATTTTATCGCACATATGAATACACGGTTTCCCTCTCGCGCCTCGAATATACAATTGGGTTGCTTATTTGTTGACCCAGGTCATGTACTATTTATAAACCCTGCAAAATTCCCTGATGCTTTTGGCCTCCTGTCAATGTACCTAGCCACTCCTTTATTTTGATCCTTATCTTTGAGTTGTATATAATTTGGTGATAGTGCATACCTACGCATACTTCATGTATATCGAACCAGCTGCATCCAATATTTGTAACTATAACAGGGTCCAACATACTCCATCAACTCAGTAACTTTGTCGTAACAGACCTTTATGCCGTCCATGCAAAATATGCCCAAACCATGTAATGACGATGGTGCTATGCGATATATCCTCTCGTTGACACAAATATCAATATTTATTGGAGGAAGTTCCTTGGGTACCCATTGTTTCCGTAGATGTTTGTAACTCAAGGGAACCTCGATGTTGCCTATGCTCTCATCATCATAAGAACATGACCCCCCTTCAACAAGAAAAAATTCCATGCATTTACGAAATTTTCTTCTAATCTTTTGACCTCTAGTTGATCTCCCTCTTTTAGACCTACTACATGTCTCGCTTTCCTCTTCTCTTCCTGAATTTCCCTCGCTCGAGGAAGACAAATTTGACAAATACCTATTTGGTGGTACCTGCACTCATAAGGATGTTGGATGAAGTTGTTTCATGGTGATGTGATATGAAGGTGACATTATGATTAATCTATCATTTCATCGCTAGAATTTGACAGGTTATAAGGTAATCAAGTCTTGATAGATTGCAAGTTATTGTTACTACCGTCCAAATGTGTCCATCACAAATCAAATCTACTTAACATTTTAACTCCCAAACTTTGTAACAAGTGTTAAATGTGACTATGGTCCACTAGTTACACAACCAAGGCGTCAAATTTATTCTCTAATTGTAATCAAAGGACTTTTTCTCTTCATTCAAGTAAATAAACTTGAAGGGAAACACCACCAAGTGGTTTATTGGACACCTACATGACAAAAAATAGCAGAAAATTTACATTTAATTTTCATATGTCTAAGTGGTTAATGGGGAGGGAGTGTGTATTGGGCCTGGTAAATTCATCATAAGTTTATGCTTTGGCAATAAAAAATGTTTAAGTCATCTTAAATCTTCCTATGTCTAATTGCTAGGAGACTTTTGGTATGTTTTAAGGTAGGATGAGTGGTCGCATCAATGTTATAATTCTCTATGACAAGGTTTCAACATCTTCAAATAGTGAAAGTTAGTTCTCATAGTCATTTGAAACAATAACATTTTGATTATGTATGATGGTAGGATTTGATAACTTAAAAGAATTGGCTACCCAACAAACTTAAAGTTAAAAGAAACTTTTTCAGTTTAAGGGATTAGCACTTTCTTTCATCTTTGCATATTGGTTTGATGCTTCAAACAATGCATTTTTTATCCCACTTCTATCATATTGTATTCCCATCCCATTGCAATTGTTGGAGGATTTGATACCAAAATTTCATATCAGATACCATGTTCTTGAAGCAATTTTTTGTGTTGTTACAATTTTTTTGAAGTTCTTTTGTGTTGTATGGATCCATACAAGCTTGAAATGCTCTGAGATCATTGGTGTAGATAAATATATCTGTTCCCTTTCATTTGCATTTGTTTTGAAGTTCTCAATCACTGTTTTGTGGGATTAAACAATCAAATACAGGACTGCCATGTTGTGCCTTTGTAAGGGTTTGAGGGATAAATAGAAATGACATCCTCCAATCCACCCACTATCTTGGAACTATAACTCAATGGATTGGTGTGCATCATGGTGGATTTTATGGAGTTTCAAATCTTTTTCTTTGAATTCCATTTATGTTTTGCCCTTGTCTTGGCTTGTTACATTGTTTGGGAGGAACCTAAGGTTGGGTTTTACCTTGGCTTTCATAAAAATCTTAATGTTCCATGTAAAACCTTGGGTGAGATATATTTGGCCGTTACCTTTTTGGAGTGGGTATTAAAATGACTTATGTCTCATTGTTTTGTCTAGGTTGGGCCCCTTTTTATAAATTGAGTTAAATATTTTGCCTAACTTTATTACTTCCTAAGTTTAGGTTGGCCCATGCCCTATGTTACTGATATTAGCCCAAACCTAAGGGGAGGGTTAATAATCAAAAGAGCTTCTGAAACTTCAACTACAAAAGCTACAAACTTGACTGTAAATGTGGCCAAATTGGCCCAAAAGACAGCTGAAAGAGAAGAAGCTGAGAAGAAAAGTTTGATGGAGAAGTATAACGCTATTATTGGAGAGTATAGTAGAATGTAGAAAAGGAATGTTGAGCTGCAAAATGAGGTAGACAGGTTGAAGTGCAGACATGTGGGGGAGTCTTCTAGTGCTCCTGGTACCCTAGCCATACCTTCTACATCAAGATCAGTACCTCCAAATTCTCCAATTGTTTCTACTCTTGGGTCCCCCATCCAGACTCCTGCTCCTAGTCCTTCATTAGAGCCAGTTGAAGAGGAGGTTGAGTACTCTGTAGATCACACCAAAAAGTAGATGCTTAATAAGATTAGAGAGCTACAGGCAGCTCTAAAAGCAAGTGAGAAGGGAGCAGTTGCCAAACAAAATGAAGTTGTAGACACAGTTTTTAGGCATTTGAATTAGGGAGTTGATGGTAGATTACCACCAGTTTATTCTTTATATTCTTTATTCTTAGATTCAATAAGAAACATTACTAGGGGTTAGGGATTAGTTTTTCCTTTAGTTGAGAAGTGGATCCCTAGGGCCAATGACCTAGATGCTATGTATAAGGCCTCTAGATTTGATACAAACAACATGCCCCAATCATTAAGGCCTACTCAAATTTTTGTAAAATCACTGCAAGGTTTTCAAGCCTTACCTGATGATTTGAATAGGAATATTAAGGAACTAGTAAAGAATTTTGATGACTGGAGTGGCACGTCTTTACCAGATTTACAGGGACTGCCCTGTTTTGCCTATGTAAGGGTTTGAGAGCTAAATAGAAATGACATCCACCAATCCACCCACTGTCTTGGAACTGTAACTCGGTGGATTGGTGTGCATCATGGTATGATAGAGGTTCATTGCATTTAGGGGTCTTTTAAAGCAAGAAACTTGGCATTGAATTGATGCCTTAGGGCTGACAGGGACAATTTTCATGTGAATTTGTGGTTTTTAAGTCAAGGTTTATCAATTTGATGGATATCTTGGTAGAGTCATGGTGACACTGTTTGATGGTCCAATCTCTACTTTGATACAAAAATATCTCTAACAACTCTAAGAGCTATAATGGGATGGCATTAAAGGAACCTTCATATGAAGGACCTTTGAATTAAGGTCTTCATTTGAAGGTCCTTCATGCAAAGGCTCCTTTTATAAAGCATTTTGGAAATGAAATATTTAAAATAAAAAATACCTTCATTTGAAAGTCTTGACATGGCATCATTTTTGAATGAAGGTTCTCTATTCAAAGGTCATGATGACATCACATTCAAATGAAGGTTCTTCATTAACTGGTATTTTGTAATTTTGAATGTGTGATAATAATTTAGGATTGAAAATAAATCCATTTGAGCCTTTTATAAATGAAAGGACATTTGATGCAATCATATTCTTTGTCAAACTTTTAACTTAATAGTAAGGGCATCATGAGTATTTTGTTGGGTCCATTCAACAATCTCCGATGCAAGGATTGAATTGTCTAGAATGTATCTACTATCAAGAAATCCAATTTGTTTACCTCTATGACTATATCTCAAGAAATAGGTTTAATTGTGATGGCAATGATATTGACAAGGATTTTGTAATCTAGGTGTTGAGAAGCATAATTGGCCACTATCCTGGGAAAGATTCTTCATTCTCACTTCCAGGTGTTAAAATTTAACAATACGTAGATTGATGAAAGATCCCAAAGAGCCTTTCTCCATGTTATCCAAGTACACATAGCAATGGTCTTCTCTTATACGGTTGGACATGATTTCAAGAACTTAGCTAGGAATTATTCATTTAACCTAAGGTTTTCTCATAATGCCATCATTGGAAAAGTATGATCAAATTCTTCTATTATGAAGAATTGGTCTATGTGCCTCTAGTAATCACTATAAAAATGTGAAATACTAAGCTATTTTTTTTTTTTTGTCTTATCTTATACCATTTTACGAGAATGGGGGGCCCAATCTATGAGAAGATCTTTGGAAACTAGGCATGAAAATTGTAGGTTAAAGAGAATGGGGGTGCCAAAATTACAGTACTCATTGTCCCTTGGTCACCGATTTTCCCCGAGTGCCCTCAACCTCGTCCTCGGCGCTGGTATTGACCTTTTTTAAGCTCCAAACTCTTCGTCGGCGCTAATATTGACCTTGTTTTCACTCCTCCAAACTCTTCCTCAGTGCTGGTATTGACCTTTCACTTGTCCAATTTGATGAGCTACAACCTGGTTTAGTTAGGTTTTAGAGTATGTTAATTAAATTTAAAATTATGGTGCCATTTAGAGTAGTGAATATAAAGCAGGCAAAGCCTATTATGGCACCATTTAGAGTAGTTAATATAAAGTAAGCCAAGCTTATTATAGTCATGAGGAAAATAATAAAACTCCTAGGATACTTTGTGAAACCATTTTCCTTGGTTAAAGGGAGGCCATAAAATATACCTTTGGATTTTTTCAATCTTCAAATATGAGGATTTGCAAGGTTCTTAGCAACATGAGTAATGGAAATGTGTGCACAAGAATTTTTGAACACACATGGAATCTCCTTGCCAAAGAAAGGGGCTTCATAATTTAATATGATATTTTTTCTCAGTTCTAGAAATGATATGTTTCCTTAAAGAGGAAGGAGAAACCTAAAAGGTAAAAGAGATGCTTAGGAATCTCAACACTTCCTTATGATCAACCCCCTTCTATCCATAGGAATTGAACCAATTGGGCTTGGCTAAGAATTATTTCCTATAACATTGAGTTTTATGCCACTATATGTTTGACCTTAAAGCTTTCCAGAAAATATCTAGGCATTGAATATCCTAAATAATGTCATGTTTGTCCTCCAAGAGAGCGAGAAAGGAGTCATTAGAAAAATGACCATTGAATAGTTGGGCTATAGAGTTACAAAAAGTAGCACCTTTAATAAGGTTCCATGAAATACTATTAGCAAAAATATATCCAAAGGATTCCATAAAAAACACACATAAAGTAGGAGCTAAGGGGAAAACATGAAAAATTGAATGAAAACACCCAAAATCCTCAAATTTATGTCCATTCATGGTAATACAAGTATAACCATCATAAAAAAAAATTGAAAAAAGTAAAAAAAATTGAGGAACAAATCTTAGATGACATAACTAGTCCAATTCAACACCAGAGGTAGCAAGAGATTAATGAAATTACCACAAGTTTTAAGTAGAAGTAAACTACCATTTGCAAAGTTAGTAAGAAGTAGTGTCGAAAGTGGAAAATTAATCATGAAGTCATGGCTAATAGAGCATACAAAATATATTGGAATATTCAAGAGAACTTATATCTGCACACAAACACACTCAAAATAATAATTATATCATATAGTTCATTTGGGAATATATTACAATATGGCTTTTACAAAGCCTTTCAAATATACCTTCCCATTTGAACTACTATCTTATAAGAATATAACTAATTATTTAATAACAAAAATAAACAATTTAGTAAGGTGAATTTATTATTGTTAATCTTAATATTCCAACACCCTCCGTTAAGTTTTATATTCCTCACAACAAAACATGTTGATTGAAACAAACAAATATATATAGTCTAAGCTAACATCATTTGATTTTTCTTTAAGTTCTCCCTCAAGAACATCATTGGCTCGAGTTATACAAGTCCACACTATGTGATCCTTTTTCTTACAATAATAACATTCATTTTTATTTTTTAATTATTATTACCTCATGAGTATAATACATTCTCATGTTGAGAATCAACTTTTAAATCTTTTCCATTGTTCTTTTTTCTTCTCCTAATAGGGCCAAAATCACATCTTCTTGTGTTTGAGAAGTTATCAAACAACTGCCTTCAAAAGGCTGATGTAATCTCCATCTCAGCACCAAGGGCCCACCACATTATGCATCGCCAAGGAAAGACACGTGGCACTCACCCGTGATATCACAATCAATAAACACCTTGCATCTTTGTATCACATGAGGGCGGGAAATCGTTGATCTCCACCATTGGAAATATTGTTCATTCATAGCAGTCACCAGCACTGAACATAACCATCAAGCAAATTTTCATCAAGATTATAACATCACCGTCGATTTTGAGCACGTGCATCTCGTAGCCGCTTTAGTAACCTGCCATATAATGTATTAAAACTTGACATAAATATTAAATCACTTTGATTATTCCTTCGGCGCCGTCGACTGAGAGACGTGGCGCTTGCCCGTGATATTGCAATCAGTTGAAACTTAGTGGTGAGGTCATCATGGGATTGCAGGGAATGGTCAGGATCAACTGATGTTTTGAACAAACCCCTAGTATTTCCATATTCTTGTTTGAAAACCTCCAAGTCGATAGGAACCATATCCTGACTCCATTCGTGCAATTTGAAAATCTCTGCAATTTCTTCTTTGGTTATCTTAATCATCTACACACCAACATGTGTTCTAATAATTTGGGCCACAGGGTCATATCTAGCAGTAATGTCCTTTAAAAGATCTACATCCATATAAACATTAGGAACCACCAATTTACCCAGGTCTAACCTCTAGGGGTTACACAAAGGAACCAACAAATTCTTGTTCCCAAACGAATTGGAGAACAACTGCCACCCGGTGTATGGTAACTCTTCATCTTGAATTGCACATTGCTTGTCTATCAATCCTTCCAAGATTAGAGGCCCATAGAAAAAAACCTTTCCCTCCTGCTTCTTGCTAGTAGAGGGTTGTAACAAATCAATAATATCTTGGGATAAAGACCTGGTAGTTGTTTTAGAACCAGAACTCCGAGCCTTGGGTGCCATTTATACTAGACTAATGATAATTCAAACTAGGGTTTGCTTATTTTCAGATAGCAAATAATTACAATTTTCTCCTTTAGCCTTAACAGAAAATTCTTCAATATTCAAAAATCCCTAGCAATTATCTAGACAAGCTCTAAAAGTGAATCTATTCAATCAATTCTTTAAAAACAGAAACAGGAAACAATCACGAATTGCCCAACAAGCAACCATAAAATCTTCTGAATTTATAAGAAATAGTGTATGTGCTACTTACGGTTTCAATTGCAGAACAACCAGGGCAGCGAAATTGAGAAATCATAACCACAGCTTGGTTCACTCGATACCAAGCAATTCTTCCTCAATGTAGAGATACAGCACGGAAATAGTAATTCGCAAATTTTAGCATTTAATTATGTAGGCAGAGTCGAACTCAGCCATTACTATTCACTCACACGAGATAAAATGGCTATAGTACAATACGAGTTTATTTTTAAATATGAGTCGTTGATCAATCGCAATGTTGGCCAGGAGAATGACTCAGATTTAGTCAAAATAGTTTGAAAATTCCACGTTCTCCCTCCAATCACCAAACAGACAGGATATTCACCTACCAAGCACCACATCAACATGGAAATGGGCCCCACCTTTTTTATCAACGCACAACATCGGAGTCCACATGTCACCCAATCGCACACCTCGCAACATTATTGAAACTGCAATTTTAATTGTGCGAGGTCAACGAGGAACGACCACGATGCATAGGTACGAAAAGAGTTGTCGGCATCAGCCTTCATCATCGATCACCAAGAGAAATTGGTCGCCACCATCAAATGTGATAGATGGCAGCATCTCGCACGCCTCGCACCATATTTGTGATGTTAGCAAAAACCTTGCGAGGTCTGCGAGTAATGGTCAAGATTGAAATCACTTCATCCGACGACCGCACAATCTACACATGCAAAAAGGTTATTTTGCCTGATTTTATTATTTCTTAAGTCTGGGTCAGTCTATGCCTCATGTTTTAAGAACAACTTTGAGCCATCATTTTTTGTTGTCCTAGGTGATGTCCCCTTCTCCTTTTTAATAGTTGTTTTATTTTACAGGGGGCATTTCTAATGACCGTTGGTCTTCCTACGATTGATCCTGACCGCTCCCTGCGATCTCGCGATGACATCACTGCTAGTTGTTTGGTGATTGCGATATCACAGGCGAGCACCATGTGTCCCAAGCTGCCGATGCTGAAAAGGCATTAATAAAGCGTTTAATATTTGTGTCAGACTTAAATATGTTATAAATTGGGTTACTAAAACAGCTGCGAGATGCACGTGCTTGAGATCGATGGTGATGTTATAATCTTGGTAAAAAGTTGCTCGACAGTTATGTTTGGTGCTTCTGACTGCTGTGTTTTTAATGACCGTCGATCTTCCTACGATTGATCTTGACCGCTCCCCGCAATCTCATGATGACATCACTGCTGGTTGTTTGGTGATTGCGATATCATGGGCAAGCACCACGTGTCCCAAGCTGCTGATGCCGAAAAGGGATTAATAAAGCATTTAATATTTGTGTCGAACTTAAATACATTATAAAGTGGGTTACTAAAATATCTACGAGATGCATGTGCTCGAGATCGACGATGATGTTATAATCTTGGTAAAAAGTTGCTTGACGGTTATGTTTGGTGTTGTTGACTGTTGTGAGTGAACACAATCGCCGATGGTAGGAATCAATGGTTGCCCGCCATCGCGTGATCCAAAGATGTAGGATGTTTAGTGATCGTGATATCACGGGCGAGCGCCACATGTATTCCTTTGGCCCTACCTTCTGTGGTGGGCCCTCGATGCTGACATGGAGATTTTGTCATCCCTTTTGAAGATGGTTGTTTGATGATCTAACAAAAATAAAAGATCGACGACTGAAGTTTAAATTCACATCAAATGCAATTGGAGCCATTGGCGTGGCATGCAAATGAGCTTTAATGGTGGATGAGACATCTACTGGCTCAATTCAATCGACATAAAGTATCTACTCTTTTTCTATCTTCATCACAAAAGCATTCAAGTATTTTCCAAGCAGTTCAGAGCCAAAGATAAAGTTTTTTGAGCGATCACCGTGAGTTTGGTTCTCTGCAAGGCGCGAAATCCCATGAGTTATTTTCTAAACTGTTGGGTTAATTTGACTGTGTCTTTGTGAAGGGTTCTATTGTGCTGGTCAAGGGGTTTTGTTAATTATTGTTGTAGGGTTACTGGTTTGTTTGAATTATTGGAATTGCACAGTTGTGTTGTATTTTTGTGTTCTGGGTACCCCTAGTTTCTTCAAGGATTTGATTTTTTAAAAGAAGCCCTAGTTGTTTAAGATGGCACCATCAAAGTAGCACTCTAGCCATGTTGATTATTTGAAGAGGAATTTGTATGATGACTTTCTGGATCAACTCCCATTGTCAACAAATGACATGAAGAGTGGTTTGGTTTTAAAGAATGGAAAGACCCTAGGCAAAGGTCTACTGTGCAGAGATTATAACATTGCAGATGCTAGGATTCCTATGACTAGTCTTGAAATGTTTAGGCTGTGGTATGGATAGTGAAACTTACCTCACCCCTTCTCTAATTCCTGGAGATACGACATGGGAAAACTAACAGTGCCAAATGTGTTCCCTGATGTTGACTTGCTCAGAGCAGTGGCAACATGGTATGATCATGTGACAAGGGTCATAAGGGATAATAATGGTGGAATTCTGCTAAGCATAAATGTAGATGAGATTCGACAGATTTTTGATTTGACTGAGTATAGCCCTTTCTTAGTCCAAATAGATTTTGAGGAGATGAAGGAGGAGTACAAAAGGTTAAAGCCTCTTTTCAGATTGAGGTTACTTCCTCCTCACCTGGCCAAGGCAGGTAGTTCAACAATTCTTATTAGCCCAAATGACTAGGAGCCTTTTAGGTTGAGTTATTTTTCCAGTCACTTCCTAGAAACATTTTATTCATTGTGCCGAAATTTTAGGGTTCAACCCTAGTACTGTGATGCCAATTGCGTACATGTTTATGGGAGCCCAGATTTAGCATCCCAACTTCTCTGTGAAATATGACTTTGCATCATTCCTGTTAGAGAAGATGCATGAGGGTTTGATGAAGCTGCATGTGGGGGATACTGGCACTCCTTTTTTCTGGTACTCCTTGTTGATACATATGTTCTTGTACAAGAATGTTGTTTTCTTCTCAGAAAAATGGAGTTGAGGCAGGAGGTGAATGGAGAAAGGTTACCAGTATAGGGGTGGAGTGCAGATTTGTCTTACAATAGGGGAGGTGCCAGCTTTGTGTAGTTTGATAACTACTTTGCCTCTAGACTCGGGGCTCGGTTGGTGGTAAATGTGCCAAGAGTCCCTGAAGATTTGCATGACTTCCTCCGATCGAAGGTGAGGAAGCCTAATTTAAAAGTGTGTCACAATTGGAGTGATATCATCTTGTACCTTGTAAGCATTGTCTTGAGGGTGTATGGTTTCCAGGGAACCCCTCATATCCTCCCCTTTAATATACCATCAAGGATGGGGTTTGCTGAAGTTATGTGGCAACTAGGTTGTATTCATGAGGACAACCTAACAAAGAAAGGAAAAAGGACTTTGTTCCCTGACTACATTGTTGTTTCTGATTTTGTCTGTTCCAAGGGAGGATGGGTCCACTTTAGAAGGTTTTTTGATGACTTCAATTTGAGGAATGGTCCTAGGAGACAGCATGACCCTGAGGGATTCTTTGCATTGTTTAGACAACGAATTAAAGGTGGAAAATTTGCACATGAATTCAACTTTCCTGAGGACCTAATCAGAAATGAGTTTGATTTGAATAGGCAGGAGTTGGATAAAGAAAAATGGATTGCATATGAAAAGCTACTTGCTATAATACATAAAATGGATCCAAAATATGATCCATTAATGGAGTTCACTCCATTTCACAAGAGAATAGACTTCTTAATGGCTAATTTCAAATATATCATGGGAACCTTGATGACCAAGAGGGTCAGTTTGGAATTATATTTTGGTATAGAAAGACTGGATGTGAGGCCTGAAGAAACAAGGCCAGCTTATCAACCACCAATTGATAGGCCTCTATACAAGAGAAAGAGGAATGTGGGCAGTGATGAGGATGAAGGGGATAAGAAGGGAAAACAAGTCATGCAAGCATCATCACAACTGGGTCCAAGGATCAAAGCACCCAGAGGGATAAGGATTGTGGATCTAGATTCACCACCAAGAGGTGATCCTGTAGTGTTACCATCAGAGCCAAGCCCTAAGAGGCGGAGAGTTGAGGAAATGCAGGAAACTCTGATAGATGAAATAATTGTGATTGATCAAGACATGCAGGTTGGTATCCCTTCCCCTCCTAGATCAACACAATTGGTGCTTTCTGACATGGATGTAAAGGGGCAATGTGTACAAGATGCCAGGATGGAGGCCTGGAAGGAATTCTTGGACGATGATGCATTTGTAAAGACTCATGTATTCTTGCAACTAGTTTGGAGGATGAAACTAGAAGAGTACCAGAACAAATGCAAGAGTAGGAGAGAATTGAGACCTGATAGGTCTGAGTAGGAGAATGATGGTGAGGTCAAGGCTGAATTAATAGAAGAATTCAAAGGCATCACTCCTGAGGAGGGAAGAAGACTTGTGACTCAGGCTGGTGTCTTACTTTTGCTTGAATGGGACATAGTTGATGCAGTTGCATTCAATGCTATCTTACAGTCCAAACACCCTATACAAAAAAGTGAAGAAGAGGTTAAGGCAGCTCTGCAAGACTCTACCTTCAGTGAGGAGTATGAAACTCTAGCCATATGGGCATTGGCACCCCAGGGCAGAAAGCCAAATGTAACTGATATTAGCCCACACCTAAGGGGAGGGATAATCATCAAGAGAGCTTCTGAAACTTCAACAACAGAAGCTACACGCCTGGCAGTAAATGTGGCAAAATTGGCCCAAAAGACAGCTGAGAGAGAAGAGGCTGAAAAGAAGAGTTTGATGGAGAAATATAATATGATAATTGCAAAATATAGTAGGATGCAGTAAAGGAATGTTGAGCTACAATCTGAAGTAGATAGGTTGAAATATGGGCAGGTGGGAGAATCCTCCAGTGCTCATGGTATCAGAGCATTTCCTTCTATTGCAAGATCGGTCCCCCCTACTACTCCAATTGTTTCAACTTCAGAGTCCCCCATCAAGGAACTTGCTCTCAGTCCTACACCAGGGCCAGTTGAAGAAGAAGTTGAATATTCTATGGATCCCACCAAGAAGAAAATGTTGAATAGGATCACAGAATTGCAGGCTGCCTTAAAGGCAAGTGAGGATGATGCAATTGCCAAACAAAGTGAGGTGGTTGACATAGTTTTGAGGCATCTTAATGAAAAGGTTCATGGTCAATTACCATCTGTACATTCTTTGTATTCTTTATTCTTGGATGGAATAAAAAATATCAATAGGGATCGGGAAATAGTTTTTCCTTTGGTTGAGAAATGGATCCCTAGGGCCAATGATCTAGATATTATGTACGAAGCTTCTAGGTTTGATGCGGACAACAGGCCCCAGTCATTGAAGCCTACTCAAATCTTTGTAAAATCATTGAACAGATTCCAGGCCCTACCTGATGATTTGAGTAGAAGAATTAGGGAGCTGATAAAGAGATTTGATGACTAGAATGATACATTTTTGCCAGACATTAATGATGCACAAATCAAATCAATTTGTGATGATTCAAACTATGATTTGCTTGTAAATAGTATGGATAAGATAATTAACACTGGCACATTCTTAGAGTTTTTTGAAAGGGAAGCCAATCAGGTTGTAGTGAAGTACACACCTTACAATACTAAGGTGAATGAGGTGGTGAATTTTGGCTGGCCAACGGATGAAGAAAATCAGAGATGGGCGGACAAGTACTTAACCGAAGAGGAGTAAAACAGTGTCTATTACCACAGGATGGATGAAGGAATGTGAGATGATGATGCAAACAATTCTGGAGACAACCATAGGAAATGATTTAACAATGGACAGGGCATGTGAACAGAATGAGAAGATGTTTGAAATGGAGATAGTTGATACACACAAGCGGCCAACTTACCGAGATTATCTATCAAACATCTATTTATGGCTTAATAGGGCATAATTTCTAGTTTGTTATTGTTGCTAAGAAAAAGACATTTCTCAAAGGATGCGCCCTTTCACAATTTTGATATATTTATATCTATTTCATAATGTAAAATAGATATAGGTAGATAGGAGAAAGATACAATAGATAGTTTGCAATGAAACTTTCCTTTAAAAGACTCAGATGCATGTATGAATTTTGATTAAGCTAATGAAGATGTCTAAAATTGTGGCTTAGTCTTGGTATCAACTTTTTGTGGAATTATACAGTTATCTGGTTGTCTCCATTTTGATGCTTTTATGTTGTTTAAATTGATATATCAAGCATATATATATTCAGTTTACCGATACACATTTGTTGTATTTGTGTGATGTGATTATTTGGTTCTTTCAAGTAAAGATTAAACCCTTATAGTCAATCATAGTAACTGAAGAGTATTAATTGGATCAATAAGAAGAATCGCATAACTAGGATTGTCATTCTATCTCAAGTAGAGTTTTTCAGTCATTTACTTGCACATTTATACAAGTTATAAACTACATCTGTGTGCCAAAAACTTTGAATTATTTCCATCATAGATGACACTTTTATAGATCTTCATTAGACTCCATACACCCAACAAGGCAGTGGTCTCATGCTTTCATCTTTTGGTTTATCCATTTTATTTTTTACATCTATTAACTGAACATATTCAAATATAATTAAAATTAAAAACATCATAAATTAATTATGTAACCACATAAATCAAATATAATTCTATCAAGAAATTAATATCAAATAGATAATACAATCACATAACTCATACATTTCAATGTCATTGATCTTCTTCTTCATCCAACTCTTTGTCTGTATCATCCGATCCAGATTCAACATTGTAAGGATTGGTCATATCATCATCATCATCATTGATATCAGTTTTGATAATGTCATCATCCACATGGATATCGTCTTCATGAACATTAACTCCTACATCATCATGATCTAGTTCCTCCTCTTCAACATCTTCGTCAGGCACATCATCAACTAACTGTTGATCCTGATCATCATCTACATCATCTTCTATTTCTTCAGTATCTTCTTCTTCCACCACATTATACTTTATCGGCCTTCCTCTTAGATCATATCTAACAACATATGACCAACCCTCTTTACCTAGAACCTCTGAGTAAAATACCTGCTCACACTGGCTTGGAAGAACATAGGGCTCATTTCCAGCTTGCTCAAAATACCTTGTATTAACCATGGTAAATCCATTATCATGCTCAATAACAGTTCTCTCGGGATCATTTTCATTCAATCGTAGCCTATACCATAGGATTAAAAATAAAACTAATTTGAAGGACTTAAAGTCACACTCAAGTATATAATCCAAAATCCCATAGTATTGATTTTCTGAGACTTCTGGATGTATATCACTTCTAGATGAAACATTAGTCACCTGGAAGACTACAATTATCCCAGAATCACAAGTTTTCTTCATGTCATCCAACTTTTTGATTCAAAATTTATGACCATTGCACCACATAGCCTTGTGGTGTTTCACCTGAAATATGTCAAACATGTAAAACTTATTGCAATATCGTCAGTTGATAAACATATTTATTCTTGGCCGAATGTATGCAAAGAAAAAAATCTCAACATATATATACATCAATATAATTGAAAATAATTAAATAATATGGGTGATTAATATATTTACACATACCTGTTTATCTCTTAAACCATATGCTAAATCAATTTCCCTTGGTGTAACATTGGAATCTCCATTACAATGAACTTCTTTAACCAATAAAGCCACACCTTCCCATGTTAATGCACGACCAGATTGTTGATATCGTTCAATCCATACTGTCATCCAATCAATATTGTTTGTGACGTGCAAATGTAGTGCATCCCACTCTTGACCAACTGTATCAAAAAAATTGAAATTCACAAATGACGTATAATTAGTTAATTACCATGGTATACGACCTTAATTTATAATTGATGAATATTGAAGATTAATAATTAAATGAGTACAATATACATAAAAACTAAATGTAAAATGTATTCTAATTAATCTCCATGACCATCTTATAATTACCTGACACTTCTTCAATCTACCTTTCCCCATCAGGTACTCCCCTTCAAATTTGTTAATGGAGTTGGGATCCCAAATGCGATCTACATGGATCTTTGCTACAAACTTAGGAAGATATTCAGTAATGTACACCATGGTCTAGTATACCATGTATCCCTCCACCATAGAACCCTCAGGATGTGCTCTTTGTCTAACCAAAGCCTTCAAAAATTTCAAGTGCCTGTCAACCATCCACTTTGACCTTGTGTGTACAGGTCCAAACAATTCAATCTCCTCAACTTGGTGTATGAGGTAGTGTTCTTGTGCATTGAAAAATTTCGAAGGTAGACACTTTTTCATTTCACACATTAGACGAGGAATTTTTCTCTTCCAATAATTTATATCTTCTTTATGGATTGCTTTAGATGACAACCATCTACAAGTGATTCAAGGCACAAATATATTAACGAGATTTAACAAAAATATACAATGAATTGAACAAATATCGTTACTTACGTCATGTATTTTCCAAGATCATATATAACTTGTTTGACATTGTTGTCGAAGTTTTCTAGGAGAGATAGAGGTAGAACGTACTACAACAATTATAAAATGATCTTTTCATTAATATTTTTCCAAAAGTAGTAAACATAATACACTGAAAAGTACATGCAGTATACAAATATATATATAATATACCAAAATAATTACCTTAATGAAGGTATTCCAATCATGCATTTCCATCCCTGAACCAAATTCACCTTTCATTGTTATGATATTGCTTATGTTCGCAGCAAATCCTCTAGGAAATTGAATTTTTCGTATGACTTGTTTTATAGCATTGCTTTGCTGCTCCGTTAATAACCAAGGAAGGGCACTTATATTAATTTGGTCTCCATCTCTATTTAATTGAATGACATTTTTCATTGCATGACTGGCTTCCTGAATGTCAATACAAATTTTGACAATTTTTTCTTTATCATGCCTTCCATCCAATATTTTCCATAATGATTCTATCATATTCTTTCCGATATGCATTGTATCAAACAAATGCACAATTTGTAGCTAATCATAGTAGGGCAACCTACTAAATTATCTGGGATAACTTTTCAGTCCCTATGGAAGCTGACCATTAATGCCTTGACGACCTTCATGAAGCATATAAGTTAAACAAATTAACAACGACAATCATTGTCAATTATAGCATGAGTAAACACAACACAATATAAAAATACAAATTCAAAACATATCATAAATGATATATAAACAATTTGATCCGATGTATAACCTTAACGATTAATTCTATTATATTCCAACTTCCATAGGCGAGGTGTCATTCTTCATGGATTTGATGTAGTCTCTTCTTTCCCATTGAAAGAATATTTTTCAGTAGTTTGATACTTATGATTTCTATGGAGGAAGTTCCTATAACCATCAAACACCTGCTTTCCTAAACTTGTTGAATGACGAGATTTCATCTTTGGACCACAAATTGGACATGCGAATTTTCCCTTTGTTTGAAGACCTGCAAATCATATATAATTGGATTAAATATGTCAATTTTTATAATTATATATAATTAATAAATTATTTAAAAAACATGTATGATATCTACTTGATAAAATTAAATATTGTTAAAGTCATGCAGTCGAATGTTATAACATACCAGAAAAATGTGTTAGCCCTAGGGCATCATGAATTGTCCATACAAACATTTCATGGAATTCAAATTGTCTTTGTCCTATTGGTCTAGATACGTCATACATAGTCACGCCATTCCATAACTTTAGTAACTCATCGATAAGAGGCTCAATATATATATTCATAACTTTAACTTGGTACTTACCTAGTTGAATGAACATAAACATTACATAATTATTATAACCATTTTACTGCAATATATATAAATTCATGTACATGACTATTAAATGAAAAAACATATAAGTCATTATGCAACAAATAAGACAAATGAGATGCTACTACGTTAAATAAAATTGATGTAAGCAAATACCTGGAACAATCATTGCCAACATTATGTGCTCCCTCTTTATTGACATCCATGGAGGAATGTTATTGTTGATAACAAAAACAGGCCACACCAAGTAAATAGATCTCAGCTCTCCAAATGGATTGACATCGTCCACTGCCAATGAAAACCTGAGATTACGAGGTTCTTCTTTAAAGTGTGGCCATTTTTCCTCCATATCCCTAAATGAAGAACCATCTGCAAGCATTCAAAGAATCTCATCTCCACTTCTATTTTGTGCATGGTAATCCATAAATTGTGCTAAGCTTTCGCACCTAAATAATTGTTGCATACGTGGAATAATGGGAATATAATGAAGAACCTTGCAAGGCACCTTTTTTGTTAGTTGATTTGTTCGATATCTATTGATATGAAATTTTGGGCATTTTGTTGCAAATTCATGTTGTTTATGATATATAATATGATCATTGGGACATGCATCTATTGCTTGATACTCCATTCCAATATCTTTCATAATGCCAGATAAATCTCGGTATGAGCGAGGTAAAATATTTGATGGTGGTAACAAAAATTCACCAATCAATCTATAATAAAAAAAAAATTCTTAATATAAAGAATATTAATGGTACATACTTCATCCTTTATTTACTAGCGATGAACTAACAACAATTAAAATAGATGAAAAAAGATAGCATATATGACATACCTTAACATCCGTGAGATTGCTATGTTGGATAAACCATTCATAACCTTCAAGTTCACCAGCAACAATACAACAGAGAGAAGAGTTGTTTGGGAGCCTTCATAAAGGGGCTCATATGCCTTCTCAAGTATAGGTAAAACATGAACATCATCAAAGTCATCTTGATCAACATGATCAGATGTGCCACTACATGTGTCATGGATCAATGTATTTGTACCATCATCTTCAATTGTGTTTTCTGGTGCATGATCATCTTCTTCCATAGGATCATTAACTTCATCTTCGATATTCACAGCTCCATGTTCCTCCGCTTACAAAACCACATTCTCTGGGCCGTGATAATCCATATCATGTGGCCTAGGGCACCCCACCTTTATAATAATGACACACAAAAATAAACCATGATCATGATCAAGTGATTTTATATATATATATCAAATGTTAAAACAATATAAACATTTACAAATTCAATCAATATAAACACATATAATAAACAACTTACCAATGGATGATAACCATGCCCCCCTTCAACGTGACCATGCTGCCTACAATGTTTCTCAACTGTTGTGATTAAAAGTCTTCTCGTCTTTAAGCCCTTGCAATTATTGCAAGGACAATAACATTTCCCATCACCCTTTCTTTTGAATCTAGCCCACAATCTATCAAGTGACTCTTCATTTTTTTTTCGACTAATATTATCTGACATGATTTTTCTTTACCAAGCTTGAATATTTAGATCTTCAAAAAATATCAAACTCACACTCCAATAATTTTTAATCATACACAGGTAACAAAATATAATAATTATGATATTTTACACCAAAATAATTCGGCATGCAACCACCCCTACAAAAGAGAAGATAGTCTGAAGTTAATGACCCCAAAAAACACTTTCAAATGCTAATTCCAGAAATTATTAAATTCTGATTTTACTATGATTTCCAACTGTTAGACTCCTAAAATTAGAATATTGAACTTGCACAACAAAATCTGGAAATGAAATTCTCAAAATGTAGCTAATAGGCCTCAACAATTAAGGCCTACTCAAGACTTTGTGTAGTCACTGCAAGGTTTCCAAGCCTTACTTGATGATTTCAGCAGGAGGATTAAAGAGTTGGTAAAGAGTTTTGATGACTGGAGTGACACATCTTTACTAGATATTGTAGATGCCCAAGGAAATGTTAGATCACTGTAGCAATGGCAGGATAGGGTAGATGAAATCATCAATGCACAAATCAAATTGATTTGTGATGATTTAGATTATGACATGCTGATGAGTAGTATGGATAAAATCATTAACAATAACATATTTTTGGAATCTTTTGAAAGGGAGGCGAATCAAGTAGCAGTAAAGTATACATCTTACAGTGCCAAGGTAAATGAGGTGGTAAATTTTAATTGGCCAATGGATGAGGAATATCAAGGATGGGTAGAAAAGTACTTAACTAAACAAGAATAGGACAGAGTCTTCAACCAATAGTTAATAGCTCAGCGGTTATGGTTATAACAAATTTTGGCTATGTCTTGGTGGCAATTTTGGTGCAAGTTTTCAAAGTTTGGCAAATGCAACAGTTATTCTCCAGTGGATGGGATGCACAAGAAGATTCTCCAAAGACTCAACTGTTGTAACCAATTTTTGAAATGTCATAAGGCGGTCCAAGTGACCAGTGACAGGTGTATTTCTGGTCCGATGCTTGTTGCTCCTTTATTTTCCCTATAAGAAGGATTTCATGATTAGAAATATGGGTTAGCAAGTTAGATATCTTTTGGTTGAGTCTAAGTGAAGTTGCAGAGTGAATTTGTAAAGAGCCTGATATTATAGTGAAGATACTATTCTTAGGTTTGGTGTCATTCTGTTGTAGGTTTTAGTTTCATGGGTACTTAATTTTCAAGATAGTACTAGCATCTGAATGAAAATTACTCATTTCAAGGTCATGTATCTCCATTGTATGAATATATTATTATCTTGAATAAAATGATCAAGGGTTATTTTGTTCATCTCACTGTTATGGTGTGTGTAATTCTCATTTTGGCTTTAATTCAAGGAATTAATTAAAATGCTTGAGTGAGGTTATAGGTGACTATGTTCATATAAGGATTTGGTAAGTAGTATTGGGTTAGAATATAGATTGATGGTATTGTAAGGCAGTATTATTTGAGAATTTATATGCTATGTGTCTAGAAGATAAACTTGGTTACAGTAAAAAACAACCAACACATTTGATATTATCTAGCTATGGATCCCAAATCTATTGAAAATTGATCATTAGGGTTAAAATTGGAACCTTGCAAATATAATCTTTGTCCAAATCCATCAAGAATTTTCCATCAGTTATAAACAATTCCCTTATAAAGAATTTGTGAAGTCAGGTCTAAAATCTGGAAATGAAATTCTAAAAATTCACAAGACTAAAAATGAAATTTGATGAGATGTTGCTTTAAAATATTATTTTCAAACCTGGAAGTACAAATATGACTTCACAAATGAATTCTAGAAAAAGACAATGACTACCCTCAACCTGGCGATATCTTCTTGAGTTTCTTTTGATTTTCCCCAAGAAAACCGTCGAGCAAAACATTGTCGCAATAAATAGTCGAGCTCATTTTTATCTATGTCCTCCACAATTTAACTTTGTAAGTCCGTCAAAATTTCGGCGAAAGATCTTCGTCAAAATGTAGACAAAAAACGGTTCGTCGAAATTCTGACGAACGTCGGGGATAAAATTTTAAAAAAATGAAAATTCACACAAGTGCCCAATGATACATCTGATTATATAGCTTTCGTTGGAAGGTTTTGTCAGATTTTGCAATCAAATGAGTTAGTGACATAAAAACCCTCAATAACATTCAAATTTGCATTAATTCTTAAACCCTTATCATGCATTAGCATAATGTAAACATGAGAAACAAAAATGCAAACACATCCAAACACATGAGAACACCAGATTTATGTGGAAAAACCAAGAAGGGAAAAACCATGGTGAGGATTAGTTCAAAATATAAAGTAATTGTAACACCAAATGCAATAGGCTCACTACCAGAGGGCTCACTACCAATGGCTCACTATTATATTAGAAAGAAGAATATAGAATATTGTTACAATGATAAATACATATCAAAGAAACAAAAAAGATCCACCATTGCTTCACCAGAACATTCATACTCTCTAAATAATGTAGACACCTTCTACTCAATGCTTCCCATAGTATTAGGCATTAAAGTTCACAGTGTATTTCGCTCTTTCACACTTTACATCTCAACACTTCGCACCACACACACTTGTTTTTCATCCTCCTCCATCAACTCATCACACATATACCATCCTCAACCTTGAAAACAATCTCCAAGATCGATTATGCACCTCAAACTTGCAAATTTAAATTAGGTTGGCACCAAAACATTCTCGCAGTGGAGAGGAATTAAGGTGGATCATATCACACCTTAACTCATATCTAAATCCACATATACATGCCATGCCATGCTTCCACAAACACTAAAGCATATACACAATAAGTGTAAACACCAAAGTTCAGTTGAGCCTATGTTAACACCATTAAAAATTTAAGTACACACTTCCTCAAATCCAAACATGACTCATGAAATACACAAAATACTTAAACATAATCTAGAATATTCCATCAACACCCTAAAATCCAACAAAATATTCACAACAAATTTCACCTGAAAGAACATACTCATGAACTGTATACCCAGTTAACCTTCCACACTGTAACACATGAATCCAACCTTGCAAAGCACCAAAACTCAAAAAAAATAGACTGAAGATAGATATGAACAATATAAACATATTCCAAGATTTGAAATTCCAAAAACCAAAACACAAAGAAATGCAAAGAAAAACCATTTCTCTCAAACAACACTACTTCACAGTTCACACATTGGTGAACACACTTCTTCTATCGAACAATCCAAAACCTAAAACTCTATATATAACACCTCTAAACACCTTTGATCAACATATCTAAACCACACAAGAAGATCTTTAGCCATGAATAAATTTTGAGAAAAATACTAAACACCACTCTACCATATTGAACTCTCTTTTAATCAAATTTTCTCAAAAGCACTTGGAAACTGAGCACTACAAACATCAACTCAACAACTGCAACACTTTCTCATCACCACCAAACCAACTGCAATACAGCTCAACCATATTAGAGGTTGAACATCCATAATAATATTCTTATCAAAGCAACACTAGAGGTTGACATTAGTGATACTAATAATGACAACATAATGCAACCAATCAAAGCATCTCCATAGGTTGACATCAATGCAACAATAGAGATCTACTAACATTAATGAAAAAAAAAACTTCCAATAGTTCTTTATTACTACATAGTTGAATTATTAGCCACACCTTATAATAATTGTTGATTGGTAGACTTGGTATGCCATGATCTATTTTCATTTTCTATATTACCCATTCAATGGGAGTTCCTAGATGTGTATGTTCTTCATTGAAAAGATTTATATACGGATCTTGTGATTATAGTTTATGGGTTGGATACATTGTTGGTATGAGCTATATTGATGTTTTATATACCTTTTGAGTTATAGATGATTAGATGTATTAGCATTTTTTGTTGTTTCTATTTCCAGTCATTTGGGTTTTTAGTTGTATGTTACTGTTAACAATCAATTGTGGTTGTTGTTCTAACTATTTTGGAACATTTTCCTTTGATCTTGTTCTTGGAGGAAGTTTGGAATTTAGATTTGTCTTCTAGTAATGGGTTTGAAGTTGGGTACATTGGTACTTCTATAAAGTTCTTAAACACAGTGGAGTTGTGACAGTAGCCTATAAACTTTGTTAGAACTTGGTTTGATGCTTGTGTTCTTTGGATTGGTGCATCTTCACCCTAGCTTGTTCATTTTCTTCTATAGGTGACATGTTGGAGGATGATAGGATTTCTTGCTTGATATGGTGGACATATTGGATGTTTTTGTATGTATATTTTTAGTGCACAAGATCATGTTGGATGTTCATATAGTTTCATGGATGGTTGTGATGATGTTTTATTGTTTGGCTCCTAGTATATGAAATTATGTTATTTACATTCACTCTTCAAAGGTGTTCGAAAAGTGGGATACTATTGGGATTAAGGTGTCTCAACATTTGAGTCTTATCATTAATTAATTAATTATTAGGTGCATATTAATTATCCTAATGTATTAAACTTGCTATGTTTCCACTCACTTTGTGGGTCCTATTGTTGAGATGGCATCCTACATGACAGGTGATATAATATGGAAAGATCCCTATTTTTAAGAAGTCGACTCCCACACTAGGAGGTCCTTTTCTAGGATGAGGATGTCACATGTTTCTATATTGGTGATAAAATTGTTTTAGAAACTTCCTATGTTGGATTAACAGTCTTGGTTAGCAGTTTCTATATCAGAACTGAAAAGGAATAAAGCAATTTTTGGTCTTATCTCTTTGAGACACCCAAGATATGGATAAGATGTTTTTCTTGAATATGGATGCCCAAGATGAGGATAATTTATTTCTAGATTAGCAGGTTGAGTTAAAGATCATATTTTTTGAGATTATATTTGAAAAAGATTGAGGATACTTTTTTAGGAATCTATCTTGGTGCTCTATAATCATGAGAGTTTTCTTGAGGAGTTGTGAGGATATTTTTTTACTATGGGGTTATTATGTCGTATTTCCTCCAAAGATGAGAAAGATTTAAATATCCATGTTAAGCCTTATAGAATACAAGTGTAATGTAACACAGTTTGTTGTAGATTAATACATTGGTTCAATGCTTTGGATTGGTGTTTTTTTCCCCAAAAAGGTTTTCCGCACGTATATTGGTGTTTCTTCTTTTTTGTCTTATGTTCTTTTATTCTTATTCTTTCATGTTCTTAAAGTGTTAATTTACATGTTGTTATGCTACTGAAATTTACTTAGATTTTCAAACTACATTATCTTTCCTCTAATGTTTAATGTGATGGGAAATCAACTATCATTTTCTACTTTAATGGCATAGTAGTATGTGCTTGTATCAAGTAGTTGAAATCTAGTTTAACAAGAAACATAAGTTACTAAAGGTGCATACTATTTCTCAAAGGTCTTTTTGGGTTAATATTTCTCTTTCAATACCAAATTTTAATCTATTTGTCCCACCAAATCAATATCCACACCCGTTACATAGTGAATCTCATAACTTGTGAGTACCCTGAATGTAGTGGAGGATCCACTTAGCAGCTTTCCAATGCAACCCATGTGGCTACTACATGAATCTAGAGACCATTTCCATAACATATGAAATATCAAGTCTCATATAATTCAAGTAGATGAGACTCCCAAAAAGTTATTGATATGAAGTGCCATCAACCAAGGGTGAAGAATAGAGCCTCAATTTTGACTCCTAATAGAAATGGATTTTATGTAGGCTTATAATTGGCCATGCAAAATTAAGAGAGTATATCAAGAGAATACTTAGTTTGTGAAATGAAGATACCTAAAAATGATTGGGAAATGTCAATCCCAAAAAATAGTGCAATAGGCCTAAATTTGACATCAGAATCTACCATATAAAATAATTTGCATTACCTTGATGGTGGATGAATGACTCCCTATGATCAACAAGTCATCAACATAGAGGACTAGAAATGTGAGAGTTTCATCCTACTATAAAATTTAGATGTTAAAATCATAATGACATCGATTGAACCCAAATATTACAAGGAAGGAGTTCATCTTAGCATAGCAAGCCCAAGGGGGTTGTTTGAGGTCATAGAGAGACTTCTAAAGATAGAAAAAAATGAAAGATCCTAATGGACCCCTTTTTTTTGTTCCATCTAGATTTCCTCCTAAAGGTCACTATGAAAAAGGAAATATTAACATCCATCTAATGAACTTTCCAATAATGGTTTGTAGCTATAACACGGATAAGCCAAATGGAATTAATTTTGGTAACTAGTGCAAAAGTCTCATAGTATTTAATCTTGGAAACCTAGGCAATCCTTTTGTGATCAAGCGATCTTATGCTTTTCAACTGATCCATTTGCTAAAAAATTTGTTCAATAGATCCATTTTCATCAAACAAGATTCATTCACTTAGAAAGTGGGGACTAGATCCCAAGTATGATTCATTTCTAAGGAGCTAAACTCTTCCAGCATAATAGCATCCCACTCAAGGGTACTCAAAGATTCCTAAAAGGATTGTGAATTAGAAGCTAAAGCAACAAAGATACATGGATCTTACTAAAACAGTGACCATATTCTTCTAGCATCTAATGGATATCCAACCCAATCACTAGTTGACTCCAATACTTGATGATTCCAAATATGTCTTGATGTTGGAGAGTGTAGAGGAGTATCATCAACTTCTAAATGATGAATATGAGAGGAATATGAATCCTCATCATCACTATCACTATCTAAAGTAAAGGAAGAAGACTCCTCATCAAGATCAAGTTGATTAAGATCCTCTAAATAAATATCAACATGATGCAATGTCTCCAATGTGATGTTAGATGGAGAAGTGGTAGGAGAAGAATTGGAAGGGCTCTCCTCAAAATGAACACTCCTATCAATAAACAACTCATGAGTGGTGGGATGGAGAAGCATGTAGCCTTTGGAATCATCTGGGTACCCAACAAATATGTAAGTATTTCTCTATGGATCCATATCCTTGAATTTATCTATTGGAATGTGGACCCATGAAAGAGAACCAAACACTCAAAAGTGCTTAAGAGTGGGTTTTTGATCAGTTCAAGCTTGAAAAGGAGTTACCCGCTTCACAAATTTGTGAGGAACTTAGTTTTGGATGTGAAACACACAGTTGATGGCCTCTACCTAGTATTGAGGTGTCAATGATTTGGAGTGTATCATACAATTTCCCATCTCTTTGAAGGACCTATTATTGCATTCTATGACACCATTCTATTGAGGATTATATGGAACTATGTGATGCAAGTCAATACCTTTTGAATCACAAATTTTTTCAAACCAATGGTTAAATATTCACCCCCATTGTTTGTATGCATAATCTTTATAAACTTCCCTTATTTTTTCTCTATAAAATATTTAACGACCCAAAAAATACTCAAAGACCTCAAACTTTTATTTGAGAAAATGAACCCATATGTATCTAGAAAGACCATGAATGAGTGTCAAGACACATGAAGCCCTATTGAAGGATGTATATGAAAATGGTCCTACCAAGTCACTATGTACAAACTCTAGTAGCTATGTGGCCCTCCATTCTTTACCTTTATCATATTTTTCCTCACAATGCTTATCAATAATGAATCCCTAGAAAACACCATTAGAAAATTGAATGGAAGGAAACTCTAAAACCGTGTCTTATTTACTGAGTTTTTTTAAGTAGCAATAATTCAAGTGGCCAAATAATTGATACCAAAAAAAAATCACCTCATCTAAGTGATTGAATAATAATGTCAAAGTAGAGTTAATAAAAATGATAAAAATAATAAATTCTTGATTGATGATCAACTTTTCCCACAACAACTGTGGACCCCTTGTGCATTTCACTGATTACTAGTGTATTTGGTGTGAACTCAACTCGATTTCTAGAGAAATTATGAGTGGTTTGATAAATAAATAGGATATTAGTTGACAAATATGGAACACAAATAACATATTGAAACGATCCTTCATCCATGTCAACAAACCCTCTCCCATGTACTTCAATAGGAGCATCATCATCCATTAGTATGGTAGGCATAAAACATGGCTCTAAGGAGGTAAAATCATCTTTTAATGAGGCTATGTAGTGTGAAGCACCCAAATCAATAATCCATGCATCAAGTTGTGAAGCAACAACAACTAGAGCCTCACCTTTTCCTTTCCTCTTACTTTTCTTTGTGTCTTTAGAAGACCCTTATAATTAACCATGATTAACTGAGTTGGGAAAATTGATATTGTTCTATTCAAGAAGATGTGTAAGGTGATCACTATTCTTCTTTAAACACTTTCATTCATCATGGCTAGGCCTTTTACAATAGGAAAACTGGACCTTATCCTTCTTATGTTGTTCACTATTTGATGAAGAGGTATTATTAGTTGCATTTTAAGTAGGGTTTTTATCTTTCTTCTTCTCTCCTAAGTTCTTTTGTTTCTTATCAGGTTTGTCAAGACCTTTATGTTCTATTGTACCCTAATTTATAGTCAAGGAATGTGTCTTAGAAGGCTTAATTGTACCAATTTGGACCAACTTATCTTTCTCCCTAGTGATTTCTACAACAAATTCATCTAGAGAAGGCATTTTGTAGGTGGAATCTAGGGCACATTTTGTGGCATAGAATGTAGAAACAAATACAGATCAAATTTAACGCATACACAACTTATATTTTGCTTTAAACAATTTTGTATCATAGATCAATGGTTGAAATATATGATCATGAACTATGTCTTAGTTATCATGCATAGCTTTATAGGAAGTCTATCTCTATTTTGGTTTATGTATGAAATATTATCTATACTAAAATACAATTCTATGTGAATTATTTTCATGTATTTATATTTATTTACAAAAAAAATATTTTTTTTAAAGTTTTTCTTATTTATTAGTCATATTTTGAATCTTTTCAAGTTTTTTTCTCCTTTACATTGAATAAGATCTTAGTTCTTGATAAATTAATTTCATGAATTTTGGTAGTTTATTAATAAAAAGGTACTAGAGATGATTGAGGAATCTCACAAAAAGGAGAAAATAGTAAGAAACATTAATGCAATTAAAATGTCTTTTATTTTGAAACAATAAATAGAAGATAAACAATAATAATCTTGATAAGTAGGAGGTATTTTCTATAACGTTTTAAATTGTGATATTGCTATCAGGATTCAATTGTGTATTTCTATGAGTCAAACTCATTGACCCATGTTTCATGAGTAGTGGTTCACAAGAACCCATCTCTCATGGAAATGAATGGTCCACTTAGCACTCATGGCCCAGTGCTTCACCTCTATGAGCATCACCTAGATGAAATGATTGCTAAGTAGACAATTCATTATCATGAGAGATGGGTTTTTGTGAAACACTATTCATGAAACATGGTTCAATGAGTTTGACTTGTAAAACTACATAGTTGAATTATGATAGCAATATCATGATAATAATCTTATTTGATGATAGAACATAGTATGATTTATAAATCTACAATATTAATGCTAAGATAATTTAATTTCTACTTAGAAATATTATCTCTCTATCTCAATCTATGTTTTCAAAGATCACTAAATAGTTGATAATTATTGTCTCTCAAAATTAACAAGCTACTAGAGATTATTAAGGGGTCTCACAAAAAGGAGAAAATATTAATTAACCTCTATGCAATAATTTTTTTATCATGAAACAATAAATAGAAGATAAAGTTTAATAATTTAATTTGATGATAGTACACAATATGATTTATAAATCATCTCCAAGATTATTGCTAAGAGAATCCAATTTCTACTTAACAAGTTGAATATAACGAAGGATGATATTTTTTAAATAAATTTAGGCTTGAGGTAAGCATATCCATTATCAACCTTTTTTCTTGTCATGAGTGAGGCTTTCAATTATACACTAGATAATAAATATTTTTTTAAACAGATTAATGGTCTTTGTATTATATGGTTTGGTAAGTAAATACAAATTCTCCAAATTATTTTAGTATTATAAAAAAATAACATGGTAGGTTCTCAATTGAGAATCTCAATTCAACAATTTTTGCTTTCAATCACTAAGAAACATGGAGAGAAAACATTACAATTTTTTCTTGTTGAAAAGAAAATATTCCTAATATGAAGTGATAAGAAGAGCTTTTCCTAATCAAGAGAAAATATTTTAAAAAAATACTCATCAATATTTTTATATATTCAAAAGGTTGTAATAGGACACTACAAGCTTGTCATGTTGGAGAGAAACTTCTCCTACTTTAAAGTGATAAGATAGAAAAAAACTTAGAAATGTATTTATGTGAGATATTTAATAAGAATAAATAATATGAATAAATAAGAAGAATAAATCAAATCTATAATTTATTTATTAAATTTAAATCTTCTAATAACAATAATATAAAAAACTAAGTAAATGAAAGAACGAAAAAACTCAAATAGGGATTGCAAAGGAGCTAAGAATATTAATATACACTATGAAAATAAGACACGATAAGCTAGATGATTCTAATAATATTCTTCATTATCCTTTTCTTTGTGTGAACTAATGCTATTGGCTCTAATCACAATTGATCTTAGAATGTTTGAGAACCATTGAATTTATAGTGGAAATTAAAGAACTAGAGTATTTGCATATGGAAACACACCACTTAACTATGTGAAGACCAACTAAATCCAACTAATTTGTAGCATCAACTTTTTTTATCTTATTTTCTCTAAAACCAATTATATACTCTTATGTTTGCTTTTTTTTTTTTAAGATGTCAATATTCTTCATAAAATTTTAAAAAGGTGTATACATACTGTAGACACCTAAAACTGTCCTAAATGATATCACACACTCGAATCAAGTATACTAACATCATTTCATCCTAAAATCCATCATCTTTTTGCTTAATTCATTAAATTAGCCTAGTTATTTAATTAATTGTCTCATTTTCATCTATTAATATAATTATTCTAATTAGGTTAATTCACCCCCTTTCATGCTAAAATTTCATCCTATTAAATTAAATACATCAAGTTATTTAATGTAAATACCAAAGTCTTCTTATTTAATTAAATAACCCTAAGTTATTTAATTAAATATCATTTCATTTTCCCCTTTTTCATTAAATCACTTTATTTAATGAAAATAATTTAATTCCCCTGATTGCATAATTAAACCTTTTTTTAATTATCAATTACCTAATTAAAACTAATTCCCCCACTTGCAAAGGAATATTCCAAGAGAATATTCCTCCTTTGCACATTCCTCCAAAAGGAATATTGATTCCTTCCCTTTTTACACAATTAAACTTTGTTTTAATTTCCTAAATATCTTTTTCCTCACCCATGAGAATATTCCAAAGAATATTCTCTCTTCTCACTCATTTAAAAAAGGGGAATATTCATTTTCTAACAAACTTACTTGACTTCTTGTGCAAGTTAACTTGTGACCTCTTGTGCAAGTTAACTTATGACCTCTTGTGCAAGTTAAAATTGTGTTTGTTTGGACAAAGGTGAACCCTTGATTAAATTTCATCATTGATTCTCATTCGTTGATGAGAATCCATGATCCATACCTCCAAATTCTTCCATCCTTGACCATTGATTAATCTTTTTGATCTCAACCCTCCATTTCTCATTTTCTCTCCTATAAATAGGTCACTATTAAAGACAAATAGATCCATCCTTTTTAGAGAAAACTCATGTTGTTGAAATCATTCACACTCACACTAATATTTAGCATTTACTTAGTATCATTTTATCTTAAATTACTTGCATTAATTAGTTTAGCTTCCTTGGTAACTTAGATGCATACATTTAGCTTGTTTGTTAATTAGGGTTTCAATATTTTTAGCTTAAAACTCATTTAGATTAGCTTTGCATTTGCACATCTTAATCATTTTAGCATAAACCATGTTAAAATAGTTTGCATCATGTTAATCTAGTTTTAAATTATGTTTCATCACATATCTTATAATGATTTCATCAGTTTTCTTTAATAAAACTAGTTAAAACAAGCTCATTTATCCATGGGATTAGGAAAGGGTCATCGTTCCATATCAATGTGACACCACTCCCCCAATAGGATAATTTTCAATGGATTAAAGTAGGCATTTAAAAGATTTCATAGTTTAGCATGTTAGTTTTGATAAAATGCTTAGTTTAGTTTATTATGAATGATGTCTATTGGATGGGAATTTAGTGGTATGAATATGCTTCAATTCTTCATGGATCAAGTGTAGTCATCCCATACTAATCTGTCGATCACATTTTGGCACTAGAAGGAGGGCATAACCGATCACATTTAATGATTTTTTCTCAAAGCTCATTTTTTGGTTTTTGTAGATATGGCTATGCTCCAAGAGATTTCAATGATGCCTTTGTCAGGCATCATCATATAACGACACTTTTTAAGAAAATATAGCGATGCATAACTAATACCTTGACGCTAATTAAAATAAATGGTGACGTTGATACTTTTTAGAGGTATCAAGAATTTGCAAACGACGATGCTACCAAATAGTGACACTATCATCATCACTGCCTTTCTATAGAGCAACACTATTTTTCACCAGAGTGACACTCATTTCATTTATGGTGACGCTATCGAGAATAACGATGCTCTTATTTGGTAAGAAAAAATAGTCTAAAATTTTAGCATGTGTTTTAAAATTCTGGTTTTATCTACTTTTAGGCACATCACTGACTTCTCATTTTTAGGCTAACTAGGTTTTGTAGGTTGGACGATAAAATTTGAAGTGAAGAAGCATTCTTATCTTTAAATATTATAATTGTAACAAGTGTTTTGACACTTTTGGGGCAATTATAACCCATTTATCATGCTTTTTCATTTTATGCTTTAGGACCACACTAGCTTTCAATTGGGTTTTAAAATGAATGCTCAAATAGGATTAAAATGAACCCTCACTTCATCATGTTACTTTGGGTTTAAAATTGGACAATACAACTTAACACTACATTTGGTACTTAGAATAAACTCATCTTTTCTTTGAGGGTTAAAATTAACAAGTGTTTTCCATGTCTTGTGATTTACATTTTCGTCTTTGAATGCATATGCTCTTCTCTCGTACCACTCGACGATCTTGAGAATCAAAAGCATTCCTTTGAAATTTTGTATAATCACCCACATATTTCAATTTGCACTAAAATGAACCCCATGATAGTGTAGAGAAAAGGCATTGTGTGTGCTCTCTCCTTGCTTCATGTGGTCTGGGAGATCGAACTACAAATGTACTTCCTTTCTTTTTTATATCTTTGGAGGGCTTGCCTCTCCACTTCAAAAGGAGGGAATGACCCAAGTGGTAATGAGCTAAATCCAAGCTCTTTTGAACCACTATATAAAAATGTGTTTGTGACGAAAGGCATAAGAAACAGGTGCAGATGTGTCATACCGAGAAGTGCCACCCTTAGTGTCTGTGTGACACGTCAAAATCCTTTCTTAGGAAAATACTAGGAGGCCTCTTGATTGAAATAATATTGAGCTAATCTTTCCACATGTATGGCCAACTTGAACGAAAGGCCTTACTAGGAACCAATTGTTTAGAAGCCAAAAACCTTTATGCTTGTTGGTGCAAGAATGACCATTCCAAAGCCACTCCACATTTTACTATTCATTTTTGAAACAGAAAAATCCTTAGGATATTCAGATCTTCGGGATTTGAGATTTGGTGGTCTGGGGAAGTGTGTGCCATGGAGGGGAGCCAGTGTCACCGAGTCTCTAGTTGTTCACATTTTCTTAGTGTTTGGAGAAATCCAAGTCAGGATTCAACAAGTACTATCTTTTGAACCTAAGGTGGTAAATGCTTGTGAGTCAGTTTAATACTTTGCTTGGTTTCAAAACATTGAAAACAAACATCAACAAACTCATTTCAAAATTTAAAACCTTTTGGTCTAAGTATGGACACCCTTTGACAAAACCTTGATATTAATGCTTTTCCTATGAATTTATTCTTAGAGACTTCTAAGTATTTTGGTTCATATCTCAATCCATACTTCCCAAAGTTAACATAGGCAACTATGGCTTGAATTTCATACTTTTCACAGAATGGACCTTGTGAAATTTATGATATTTTTGACATAGACATTTAGTTTTAAAACTTAATCAAGAAAAGTGTGTGGTAAAATAAACTCACTTAAGCAAGATAACTTGACAAATTGAACCCCACATGACCATTTGGAGACCGATCGCTCCCATTGAACAACTCGACCTCACACCTGCTATCATGCAACCAAAATTTGAACTCATTGAAGGAGAAAAAACTGATATAATTAGTAGTTTGAGAAGCTTCACTTTTGAAATAAAAGAAAAACCAGCCTAGTGGAGAAACACAACATATTTCATAGACGAAGAAGAGGAAAAATCTGATATTGTGGCTAGAAGGCCCATATTACCACCATCTGCATGGCAATAAATAAACTCTTTTATGATTTTAACTTCTCTAAATGATCTCACAAAAATTTAGAATCCGCAAGAGAAGGTCTACATGTTGTCATTTCAAACTTAGGAATATTAGTCCAAAAGAACTCAAAAGACACCTTTTAGCACTTCACCAAAATAGATCTAGGTTGGTATACAACTTTTATAAACGTGCTTAAAGGAAAAATCCAGATTTGTATGCATTCTTTTACAATCAAAACCTTGGTCTTTTTCACAATTTTGAACCTATCTAAATCATTAGGTCTTTAGGATTTGAATACTTTAGAGTTCTAGCATGTTTCTCACTACCTTGGTCATGTGAAACAAAAGTTCACTCTAGGTCAACATTGGGTCAAACATTCTATTCACCCCTTCATCAAATTTCATCCTTCACTTCACCAAACTTTGAAAAAAATTCAAATACACCAACACTTTTTGACTTAAAACATCTATCAAACCAACCCTAAATTACCTACTTTGTATGTGAAATGAATCCTTTTCCATACATTTGGATAAGTTAGTTACCATCTTTGAACTAGTTTATCTTGAAGGTCACGAGTCTACCCTAAATATTTCCAAGTTCATAAACATCCTTTATCCAAACATCAAAACATCAAGCTTAAGTAAAAAATGTTGTCCTAAAATGTTTGCAAAGATCACTTACCATATCATCCATCTTTTCATCTCCCATTATCATCATTACTCCAAAAAGACTTAGAGTGTCCCTTTTACCTAGATTTGAGTCAACTAGAGAGTTCAAACACTACAAATCTCAACACAACTCTCCCATAGCTGACCAAAAATTTATGGTAAAGACAAGATCACGACACAAGAGAATCATGGAGAAAACCAAAGTCACATTCACCTCAAGTGATCTAAATCCTCAAGAATTTGATCCAAGAAGTCAAGTTACCCCATCACAACAACCATCATCTCCATCAAGGCCATATGAGATATAAGACATTACCAATAAACCATTTGAACTTACTAGGGAGGAAATCATGGAACATCAAGCCTTAGAAAACACAACTCCAATTTATCCATCTTTTGTTGCACAACCTTTAATGCAAGGCTTAACAACTTCATCGCTAGGGCTAAATCAAACATCCAGTTTGAGTCTTGTAACTAGTCTGGCCAAATAATTTTGTCTAACTCTTTCATTTGAAAGCAACATGCTTGTCGATATAAACACCAATCCGCCTCAAACCACAACTTGGACACCTACCTTTGGTGATCCTCCCATTCCTGAAGATCCCCAACATCCATATAAACCCCTTACACTTCATTACTCCACAACAATGTCAACATATTGAGGAAACCCATCTTCATCCATACCCATGAGTACCACAAGTGTTCCAAACATCACCCAAAGTAGTGTGGACCAAGTGTCCCAAGTGGACCCAAAAGGGAAAGGAAATACTCTCATGCAAAATCAGCCTTTAACACAGCATGGAACATCTTCATCCAATCCTCCCATTGATACATCAAACCTAGCGGTTGCCCAAAACACATCTATCCCCTCCATCATCAACCTACATCAAAACAATCCCTTGATCATAAACCCCACCAACCAAGGTAATACCTTGACCACATCCCAAACACAAGGGAATCTCCAAAACATTGGTCAAGGGAATCCTTTCAATCAGTGGACCCAATGTCCTAATATGCTCATAACATCGTAATATTTAACAGTGCCATCCTAATCTTTACCATTTGTACCCCAAGTCATGCAAAATCAAATGGGACCTCAAACTTACATTCCTCCACCCCAATCCACTATCTTACAACGAATTCTAAACCAAGGGAACTCTCAACCTCTCATCAACAATCCGCTACCTACTCAAAACATCAAAACTAAAAATACACCACAATGTTCTAACAACCAACTAATCCTACATTACAAGAACATGACTTAGCTTTACATCAAGCACAACAATATTATCAGAAAGCCATCCAAAAACAACAACAATAGCAAGAAGCCTTAGCAACACAACAATAGTAGAAACAAAAACAAGAAACCTTAGTAGTACAAAAAGTAGCCTTAACAAAACAACAATAGCAAGAAACCTTAGCCCATCAACATCAAGCCCATCAAGTAGCCTTAGCTGCACAACAACAATAGTAGGTCCAATAACAAGCCCTAGTGGCGCAACAACAACAACAAGCCCAACAAGTAACCCTTGCGGTTCAACAACAACAACAAGCCTTACTAGCTCAATAGTATTCCCAACAACAATGACAACAACACCAACAAAGTTCCTACTATAATCCTCAACTGAACATCGTCAATACAAATTTGTTAGGAACATATACATCAATACCTCAATCACCTTTACAGAATCTCAAACCAGCATACACCCCATACAACACTTTATCTTATCAGAATCCCACATACAACCCATTTTTCATCCCAACATATGTTCCTCCACCAAACTCGCAAGACGATCTAGCATCACAAATAAAGGTGTTGTCACAAGAAATGTAGGATCTTTGGATGGGAAAGAAAAAGAAGCCCCATACATAGAACCGATGTCCCTATCCATTCGATTGAAACATCACAATGGTACCATTCCCTCTCGGCTTTGAAATACCCAAATTTGATAAATATAAAGGGAGGGGAAGTCCTATGGACCATGTCAAAGAGTTCAATGTAATGTGTATGGAGGTGGCCTACAATGATCCTTCTTTAATGTGTCTCTTCCCTCAAAGTTTAACAGGTCCTACTATGGATTGGTTTTCTCAACTGTTGTCGGGTATCAAAACTTTTCAAGAAATCACCGATAAGTTCATAGATCATTTTTCCTTTAAACTTGACATGGATGTAAGCCTAGAATAATTGTTCAAGCTTATAAATACTCAAGCATATAAATACAATCACCCATCAGCTAGTTCAAGCAACAAGCCTTGTGTCTAGGCTAAGAACAAAAACATAACCAATGAAGGCATAATAGATGCTAAGGTATTCCTAAGTGCTCCTAGACCAAACAACAATAAAGTTTCTAACATTCAACCAACTATGCAACAAACAAGACCCCCTCAAAACAATTAGATCAACAACATCAAAATGCAACAAAGGTGAACCCCTAGCAAGAACAACTATCTGAAATGAAAGTACACACAGTTGTCAAAACCCATTGAGACTATTATGAAGAAATTGGTAGAGTCAAACCTGATAATGCTTCCCAATTTTGAAAACTACCAAGAAAAACAAGATAAACCATCCTGGTACAACGAGAATGATCTTTCTGACTTTCACAAAATAAAAGGACACAAAATGGAAAACTGCATGAGGCTCAAAAATATTATCCAAGACTTTATAAAGAGCGACACCATATCCATTGAAAAACCAATCGGTAACTAGGATCTTAAGATATACAAAAACCCTATGATAGATTATAGCAAAGGGAGCAATGATGGAAAAGCTAAGGATTACACAAACCTGCAACATACCTATTCCAACATAGTCGCTTCTTATGACAACATCATTATCGTCATCACCATCAAAGGGCCTAGTGTGGAATGTGGAATCACCACATGACATGGAAAATTCACCATCCAAGGAGTCCCATCTCAATCTAGGGAATAGCCTACTTTGCCAACATCAAATCCAAGCAAGTACAATCTCTCAAATCAACTTAAGAAGAACCTCACATAGATATCAATCTTAGAAATATTGAGGCTATCCCTTGCGCATAGGGGAATCTTAGAGAAAGCTTTGTCAAAATCATTTATCCCTAAGGATATTGATATAGATCAATTTCAAACTATGGTAGGGCATATAACTAATAATCTTCTCACCTTCTCGGAACAAGACCTACCATCACAACCATCTCATAATCATGTTTTACACCTTAAGTTCATCATTCATAATAATAAGGTCAAAAGAGTCTTAGTAGATGGAGGTGTTGTTCTCAACATTTGTACCCTTCAGTTGATCAAGAACCTAGGATATTCAGAGGATACCATTGAGAAAGAAAAGAGTACCACCATCAGATCATATGATGATCAAGAGAGGGTATCACAAGGTATCATTGCATTACCCATCCAAGTGGGAGTTATCGTTGTAGAAACTATATGCCAATTGTTAGACCTTGATCTTCCTTAAAAAATCCTACTTGGTCGACCATGGATCCATGCCCTAAAATTTGTAGCCTAAACCTATCATTCATGTGTAAAGATTCCTTTTGAGGGCAGAGAAATTACCATTCATGGAGATCCTAAGCCTTTTTTCTATTGCAAGAACCTTGGGGCCAAGTTTTATAAGCTCCCCCAAATACCCAATAATGATGAAGGGCATACACCATCCTCCTCATTTGTTGACCTATCATCCCTTGCATCGACCTAAAAAAGAAAAACCTATTGTGTAGAACATTCCTAACATCAAAGAAGTGATCTAGGATGATGATTGTGGAAACTATAAACTAATGAAGAAAATTTTTGTGTTAGGAGAGCTACCTCTTTCTCCTCAATCCCATGGAAAATCCGCAACTAGCAACAAAGAGGCCAAAACAATCAAGATGGAAGCTACTACCTGTACCAAGTGGGGGGATTTGAACCAAGAAGATGTCATTGAGGAGGATGTCTCTAAACTACTATATCAAGATGAACGACCTGTCCCTATTCTTCCCATTGAAGATGGAAATAAAGGCTTACAACTAATAAAGGGATGTGGCTATAACAAGAATGAGAAACTAGGGGAAAATGACAATGGTTTGCTAGAACCTATCATTCCTAAGAAACATCTAACGAATCTTGGACTAGGTTGTACTACTAGAAAGGTCAACATTATTGGAAAAGGTACTTCTGCTAAACGAGTTGAGGCTTCCTCTTTGTTACCTACATCATGTGATACGACCTTAGACAACTTCCCCCTTGATGTTTCTAACCTATTTGAGAATAATTCCCTCTTCATGATATCCATAACATCCTTTACTCTGAGTAATCAACTAACTAAAATATAGCTAGTATACCCATAACTCATTGAATTGGACCAACAAGGACCACCGATTCTAAATTTACTCAAAAATGATGAAGTGATCTCAAAATTCATGGAACTCTATGACAAATTACCATAGGAAGATCACAAAGAATTTTTTGACATAGAGCTAGACACAGGGGTGTACTATAGGGAGATGATTGAATCCTTCAGTCAAAAAGTTGATGACATGCAACTAACATGTAGATCTTTGAGTGAAAACCACACTGTGGCACTTTATGATCCTAAAATAGTAAAAAGAAAGGATGCATCCAAAGGTGAAAACCTCTTTGAGGCACCCAAGGATGAGGTATTCAATCTCCCCCTTAGTGCAATCCATCTAGAGAAGTCGGCAGTGCTAGCGAAAAAGGCCACTCCAGTCAATGTGGGAACAAAAGAAGCACCCAAGATCACTTTCTATGTTGAATCCATGTTGGATGAAGAACAAAAAAACCTAGCAGCATTCCTAAAATAGAAAAGAACCAAATTTGCATGGTCATACATAGATATTTTAGGGCTTGATCTAGAAGTGGTTGTGCATCATTTAGCAGTCTATCCTAAAGCAAAGCCAGTGAAGAAAAAATTAAGAAAAATGCACCCTCAGATAGCACTCTTGGTGAAACTTGAGTTACTAAAACTTCTTAATGTTGGATTCATCCGACCGATCCATTATCTTGAGTGGGTTTCAAACTTGGTACTAGTATCCAAACCCATTGGGGACATCAGAATATGCACAGATTTTAGAGACTTAAACAAGGCATGCACGAAGGATGATTTCCCTCTTCCTAACATCGATCTCATCATGGACTTAACAGTTGGGCATGAAATGCTATCACTAATGGATGGTTTTTCAGGCTATAATCAAATCATGATCACCAAGGAGGATCAACATAAAACTAAATTCACTTGTCCATAGGGAACCTATTGCTGGAATGTGATTCCATTTGGGCTAAAAATGTAGGAGCAACCTATTAGAGAGCAATGAACCTCATCTTTCATGACATGATCCACAAAACAATCGAAGACTATGTGGATGATATTTTGGCCCATGCGAGGGGGAATGAGGGACATTAGATTAATGATCCAAAAGGGACATTAGAGAAATCTGATGAAGAAATCTGATCTACAACCAAAAAGCTTAAATCTAAAATCTAAAAACTCCTACACATACAAAATTGAAACTATTCTATTGCAAACATGATAAGGAATCTACTAATTACCAAAATTAGTCTAAAAGATAGCTTTTACCATCCCGTAGAAAAGTGTATTCGCTTGATGTTGGTTTGTTCTTATCATAGGGAAGCCTCCAAAGTTCATATGCAAAGTGTGGATGAATGCTTGTTTTTGTTTGGTTGATCGAAGATGATGGATGAAGCTCTCTCTGTCAAGGATGATCTTGACAGCACTTCATTGATCAATGTATATGAATTCTTCGATCCTTATTTGTGAGGAAAGGGGTTTGTTATACAGAAAATGAGATTTTAAATGGACGATCAAAATCATTTTGAAGAATATCCAGATCAACGATCAGAGTGTGTTGAGAGGATTTAGACATGAGATAATTGCGCAAAGTTGATTGCACAATTTGTGTGATTGGGAAATATATTGGCTAGTCAAGACTTTGATTGATCAGTTAACTGAATAGATGGATTAGTTAACTTTGTGATGGCTTAGTTAGGAATGTGATGTTTTAGTTAACTGAATAGATGGATTAGTTAACAAAATAGATGGATTAGTTAACAAATTAGATTGCTTAGTCAGCAATCATAATTTTCTCAATCAGAAAGTGGGCGAGGAATATGAATTAATTGATTTAATTAATTAATTCATTTTTGGGGTTTGAATGTGCAAATTAGGTTTGACTTTTGTAAACAAAGTTGCATTAGTTTGATTTGATTTTTGATAATTGATTTGAATAGTTTGATTTAATTCAAATTTTTGGAGGGAAAGTGTTGTAATTAAATTATTATTTAATAATTTAATCCACTTAGGGAAATAAGGTGATTTAGTGATGCAATTAAATAATTGGCGTTATTTAATTAATCAGGATGAAATAAGGTAGGATTAGGACTTCATTAAATAAATGAGATTTATTTAATTGGTCAAAATGATGAAACGTGAATTAATTAAATAATGTTGTTTTATTTAATTAATAGAGGAATTAGGGTTTTAGGACTTTATTAAATAAATGAAATTTATTAAATTTGTACGAAATGATGAAAAAGTGAATTAATTAAATAATGTTGTATTATTCAATTAATAGAGGAATTAGGGATTTTGATGTTGTTTTGATGTGATGTGATGTGGTGTGATGCGGGAACATTGTGGTATTATTTTGAATTGTTTCAAGGTGATTTTGAGATGATTCGAGACATTGCGATATGATTATGAACTATTTCAAGGTGATTTTGAGATGATCCAAGACATTACGAGATGATTTTGAACTATTTCGGGGTGATTCTGATTTAATCAAAGACGTTATGGGATGATTATGAGTTATTATGAAGTGTTACGGGATGAGTCTGAGTCATTTTGAAATGTTATGGGATGATTCCAAGTCATTTTGAAGTGTTACAGGACGATTCTGAGTCATTCTGAAGTGTTACGGGATGATTTCGAGTCATTTTGAAGTGTTACAAGATGATTATGATTCATTCTGAAGTGTTACGGGATGATTCTGAGTCATTCCAAAGTGTTACAGGATGATTCTAAGTCATTTTGAAGTGTTACGAGATGATTTTGAGTCATTTTGAAGTGTTGCGGGATGATTCTGAGTCATTTCAAAGTGTTACGGGATGATTCTAAGTCATTCTGAAGTGTTATGGGATGATTCTAAGTCATTTCGAGATGATGTGAGATGATGTTCCATATCGTTTGACGTTTCTTGAGGTTGTTTGATATCGTTCAGTACTGTTTTGATGTCATTTAGTGTTGTTTGATGTCATTCAGTTTTGTTTGATGTCGTTCAGCGTTGTTTGATGTTGTTCAGTGTTGTGTGATAGGTGTCAAGTCAATTTTACATGTCTACATTTTGCCCCTCTTTGATACAAAGTACTGGTTGCTTTGTTTCAAAGATTCTATTTTTATGATTAAGTTTTTAAAAAAAATTATGCCCCACTATGCCCCAGTGTTTAGTGGAATGATTGCAGGACTCTATGCTGCCCCCTCGAGAGGTTGACCAAAAATTTCAAGTTTTGAGGTCAGCCTCTTGACACTATTGTATTTGTCATTGCGATGTTTTTAGATGGAATATTATATGTTAATGTGCATTGTTTCTTGTTCAGAGCTTCTAATTTGTAAGTAGGAAGATTTCCTAAGTGTAATTAGGGTTTCCTTGAGATGTTATATAGGCAATTTGTCTTCAAATTGGATCATTTTTGCTTGGTTTCATTTGCTAATTCTTGTCTATGGATTCCACATTTCATCATTTTTTGAGGGAGAATACCAAGATTTGAGGTTGCCCCACATCATTCTAAGCTCGTTTGAGAGTATAGATGACCTTCAGACATCGGTGCCTCGATATGTACCTTTTTTCCCTTCGCTTTCATCTTATTTTCGTTCTCGTTTTGCATGTGCGAAGTCCTATCAAACAAATGCGCTGGTTTTGAAGTTTTGGTGCATCTGTCTCAATTTTGGCACATTTTTCAAGTGTTTTTTGTGTTTCTATCCAAAATTGGTGCATTTATCCAAGATTGGCACATTTGTTCTGAGCACTTGTCTGGAAACTATGCCCAAAATCTTGTGCACTTGTCCTAAAACTGCACATTTGTTCAAAACCGGCACATTTGTCTGTCTCTTGTTGAGCATTTGTCCCAAAATCTAGTAATTGAGTCTCTGTCAGTCGTTTTTCTCTTAGCTTTGTTCAAACCCTAGTATGTGTCTGTTTACCGTCATGAATATCATTCTTCATCATGTTTGTGTTCTAAAACCTTCCCTTGTGTCTGTTTACCATCTCAACTATCATTTGTTACCTAGCAAGTGTTTTTTTATGTTGCTTCACTTTTTTTAGAGTGAAACCCTAACTTGCCTTCATTTTTTGCTTAAGAATCACTTTGTTGTCCTGCTTGCGTTCAAAACCCTAGTTTATACCTGTTTAGTGTCATACATGTCATTTTTCATCTAGCATGTGTCATTTTATGTTTCTTGGCTTGTTTAGAGTGAAGCCATAATGTCTTGGTTTGTGTCGCTTCTAGGCGAATCTTCGACCGCTCATGACAAGAGAGAGACGTCCTCATCACCGGTTTTATCCTATTTCCCAGTTCGGTGTATTGGAGCGAGACTTTTTGATGCAATGGGATTGCATTTTGGGATCTTTCCATTTTTGGGACTTGATCTTCATGTTGTTTCATGGTGCAGAGGCATTTTGTAGACATGTGTGTTATACATATTCATTGGTCCAATCGAGACCTCTTATATATTTTTTGATTTTTGTACTTTCCTATCACACTTGTGGCATTGCAGATGTACTTATGGCATATTTCTTTTTGATGATGATATATATATATATATGAGATATACCTTCTTCGATTTAGCCTCATTGTATGCTTATGATATGGATATGATGTAGATGTAGGAATCATAATTTGTCTCATTTTATGATGTTATGTGTGTTTGATAGATGAATGCTCCATACATGATACATGATGTTTTTAGTTAGTTTATCATCATGATATGTATTGACATCATTTGTGGATGTAGTATGGATATGGTACTGATGATGTGTTATGCAAGATGAATTTTAATTTAGAAGAAATATGTTGATAGATAGAGAAATGATGTTAATTAGAAGAAAAAAATGAAGATGTTTGTTAGTTAGTAGAAAATATGATGATGGATAGAACTGATGATGTTAATTAGAAGAAATATGATGATTTTTTTTAGTTAGTAGAAAATGTGATGATGGATAGAATTGATGATGTTACTTTTCTTCACTTTAGAGACTTCGTTGTTTGAACAATCTTGTTTGATGTAGCGAACAAATACGATGCACCAGGGTATGAATTACCAAGGTGACTTTGTATCTATTGCATGGACTTTGACTCTACAAACAAAGAGTATCTTTGTTCATACCAAACATACGTAAACTTTGTTTAAAGTATAGGGGGGTTGCGTGAAAAATGTTTCAGACCAGTCACACAAAGAGGTATAGAACACCTAACATGTGACTGCTTCACAAATTGTTTTGATACAACTTTCATACTTAATAAAGAAAGTATTTTCCATGGTAATATTACAAACAACAAATTGAAATGACACTCAGTTGCCCCCATTCCTTCTTCTCTAATTCCTTTTGGATATCCTTGAGAGATCTTGGGAATGAGTCAATAAAATAAATCACATAAAAGTAAGACCACAAAAAGATAAAAAACAAAGTTGCAGTATCACTTGCCATATCTGTTTAGGGTGGGGCTATTATCCATTGTTGATCATGTCTATCATAGGAATGGATCTGTTAAGACATATCTCAGGATTTTTTTGGGACTTGTTTAAAAAGATAGGTAGTTGATTTTTTGGCATTGTTTTGGTCAGTTTTGTCAACTCTTATGCAATTGTTTTTGCTTGAAATTTATAGTTGTTGATGTTTCCTTTGTTTGTTTTGTCAAATGGTGAGTGTGACAAGCTATTTGTTATGGATGATCCTTTATTATAGATAGGCGATGGCAAAAATAGGCTTTTTTTTTTAGATTTTTCAAATGTTTTTGTGCTTTTTGATGTTTATCTAATGTTGTTTTTGTTTTGTTTTCAATTTATCTGAATGTTTTTGTTTTTTTGTTTTTGTCAAGGAGCTATGGTGAGGATTTGAGGAGCCTCATATCACATGGATGCATTTCGAGAGTTTGGATGTCCTTTAGGCATCGATTTCATAGTATGTACCTTGTCGCTTCTTGTTTCATTTCATTACATTCTCATTATGCATGTACACAGGTTTTGTTAGTCAATAGAAAATTTCTAGTGATTTTTGAGCATTTGCATCAGTTTTGACACTTTTATCAGGTGTTTTTGGTGTTTCTGTCCAAAAACTATGCATTTTTTCAAAACTAACACATTTGTTTTTTAGAATTTGTTCAAAAACTGTGCAGTTGTTCTAAAATCTCACATTTGTTTCATGAAATTGTCTTAAAATCTCGCATTTGTTTTATGTACTTGTCTTAAAATCTCACATTTGTTTTCTCTATGACTTGTAATTTTACCCTATCCTCAAACGACCATATCTTGGTCATACAAAAGTATTTTTTAGTGCTTTTTTTTAAATGGGGTAGAATTTCATGATCTTTGCAATGGTGTAGGTGGTTTTTAGTTTTTGTGTAGTTAAATTTTCCATTAGTGTCATGATCTTGTATTTTCCTTTGTTTTATTTAAACCCTGCTAGCATTTGCTGGTTGTCATCCTAAATGTCGTTTGTCATCATTTTTTGTATCGTTTTGTGTTGTTTGAAATGTTGAGAATGAAACCATAACGTCATGGGTTAAAATTATTACAGTTGGTCCTTAAACCACTACAGCCGAGGGAGAAATGACATCGGGATCTATTTCATCTGGTTATCGATTTCTTTTGTTTTGTGAATGTTTTTGGATTTTGGAATTTTGAATTTGTTTGGATTTTGTGTTTTTGACTAAGTTGGAATAAAGCCTAATGAAAACCTAATAGGATTGACCTAAGGCCTCGAGGGATAAAAAAACCTTTCCTACGTTGTACACGTAGAGACCATGTAGTTCGACCATTTGACTCAAAGCATGAATTTTTTTTGGGTAAACAACATTGATAGCTTGGGTTGATATCCCATTTCTATGTCTAGAGGAAATTTACTTGAACTAGCTGTGAGGTTCAAGCGAATGTTGATATCTTAGATTGTTTGAGTGAAGGAATAACCCAATGATGTTGTTTTGTTTTTTATGTTTTTTAGATGTTTTTGGATTTTTACCCTTTTGCTTGGGGGATAAGATGTTGAAAACTTGGATTGATACTTCACCTTTTTTTTCTAGAGATTATGTTGCGGAAAAGCTTACTTGAACTAGCTATGGGGTTCAAGCAACTGTTGATATCTTAGAATTTTCAAGTGAAGGAACAATTTATGTTGTTGTAATGTTTGATGGATACCTTGGTAGTGTGTTGGTGGTGCACCTTGTTGTTGGGACCAACTATTTTGAAGGTTACCCTAATAGTGCATTGGTGGGACGAATTGGGAAGAGTACCATGTGGCACACCTTGTTGTTGGTGGATTTTTACCCTCTTTCTTGGGGGGTAAGATGTTGAAAATTAACTTGGATTGGTACATCACTTTTTTTTTCTAGAGGATATGTTGTAGAAAAGCTTACTTGAACTAGTTGTGGGGTTCAAGCAACTGTTGATATCTTAGAATTTTCAAGCAAAGGAATAATCCATGTTGTCGTCATCTTTGAAGGTTACCTCGGTAGTGCATTGGTGGTATACCTTGTTGTTGGGATGAATTGGGAAGGGTACCATGGAGCACACCTTGTTGTTCAGACAATTTCTAGATCACAACGTGAGCTTAGAAGACATAGATCAAGATTTATTCTGAAGCAAGATGCAAGTATTTTCCCCCAGTGTCTAGCAATGTAGGTGATGGATTATCTTGTGATAGGATAACATGTCTAAGATAGAGTATGCATCTTTGGACAATTCCTCATGGCTCAGATAATGCTAGATAAGATAGGATCAATGATAGTGACCCATGTTAAGATGTTTTCCATAAGCTAGTGTAAAATGTATATCAAACATTTGTCAAGATCAAGATAAGTTGGATTTGGATAAAAATGGATTGGATTCATTATAGATAAGTTGAGATGCTTCCGCCTGAAATGGTGCATATAGATGCTTGATTCTACACATGATGTCTATTTTCCAATTTTTCATCATGGTACTTGTCCAAAGCACCACCATAGTGGTTTTCACTGGAGGATGATTTTTCTCTTGATTTTTTTTAATTTTCTTACTTTATGATGTCACACAAGATGCATGTTCACCAAGTTTTCATCATGGTGACACCTTTTTTTTCTTTTTTTCTCATGTTGGACCACCTGGTGGTGTTGATGTAGATGTTGTTGGTGCCAATATGGTTGTTGTTGTTGTTGTCATGACGTTCCAACGATATCCTGCTTGGAGGATTTCTTTTGCTAGGATACGGGCGCTTGAATGTAACCCTTAGAAATTTTTATCTTCCTTGTTGATACCAGAGTTAACTTTACCTTGATGCACACATCGCGAGAGAGTTCCCTTAGAGTCCTTACGATAAAGAGTTGTTGCCAACACATGATGAATGTGAGATTAGGATATCACGGATGGAAAAATGCGTTGAGGGATATGATATTTAGATGGATTGGTCGATATTTTGGAACCTTTAACTCTCCAAACTTGGGATGATGATCAATGATGGGTGGATATGGAAATTCAATTAGGACCAATGTCTTGATATACTTTGTAGATCGCTCTTGAAGCTTTCTTTTGCATTGTTGGAATTTTTTGATGGATGAAATTCCCTTTTTCGATTTTGTCCCCATAGTTTCTTTGACTAATGGAGTTTGATTGGGATGATTTTCTTGCTTTTCCTTTTGTATCCATTTGATTTTTTCTTGTCCATTTTTTTTTGCTCATTATTTTTCTTTAATGACTTGTTACTTTCTTTGATATAGCTTTTTTTTTTTGTTGGTCCCAATCAGAGGATGGAAATATATGCAGATGACAATTCATGACATGGCTAGTTGTAATGTTGGTAGCAATTTTATCATAAGGACTCTTTGTGCTCTCTATGTTGATGCTTGCATTAGATAAAGTTTCCCCCAATATTATGGAGGTATCATTGATATGTTTAGCTCCCTTAGTTGTTGAATAATCAAGACCTCAATGCTTAGGATTGCCCATAATCTACATTATTTCTATGATACCTTATTCATGTAGGTCTAATCCTCTATCTTGATACTAAATCCGTTGAGAGAATTTATTTGCAATGGTATATGTCTCACCTTGGAAGCAAGGTGATAATATTTATTTGCTCTGTTGTGGATCTTCAAATGTGGTAGCTTCCTCACTAATAGGCTCCTTCAAATGTGGGATACCTTCCTAATTGATATCTTGGGCCTGATCATATGAAATATCAGATTTTAATGCTTCTTCAAGAGGTGTGTCTGATTTACTATCCACACAAAAGTCTCCCTCATGATTCATTTTTGATATGCCTTTATAAGATGTTTCTAATTCACAACTTATGTATAGGTCCTCTTCATGATCCATTTCTGATATGTCTCCATATGATGTTTTTGATTCACAACTTATGTATAAGTCTTCTTCATGATCCTTTTCTGATGTCTCTAGCTTCTATTATGTCTTGACCCTGTGTACAAATGTTAAGAGTAGGAGACTCTTGTTCTTTGGTACTGATTTCTCCTTCTTCATGATCCTTTTCTAATGTCTCTAGCTTCTATTATGTCTTGACCCTGTGTACAAATGTTAAGAGTATGAGACTCTTGTCTTAGGTGAAGATCATCTACATGTCCATTAGGAGTAAGCACCTTATGGGTAGATGTATGTGTGCTTGGTATATGGATTTGGTCTTTTGGAAAACATAGGATATCTTGGAAGATATCTGTCAAGTCATTATAGTATTTTGATGGTAGGGATTCTTGATCTTGGCTTTGTGTGGTATCATATTTAACATGCTTTGGATCACATTCTTGACATGGATCAATTTCAAAGAAGGGATTTCTTGTAAAATCTCCTTGGTTTTTCTCAAAATGTGGACATATGGATAACGACTCATGGCTTAGGTTTTTTGCATTGGGTATAAGTGTTGGATCAAGAGTCTCTTGATCATCACTATGTACTGGCATGAGGTTGTATTGTACCAATATATCTTGGATTGGGTCATTTCTAGACCTTGGTACTTGATTTCGATCATGCTTGGGATTAAATTCTTGATGTATGTCCTCTTGCTCATTGGATGATGTAGAAACATTATCAATGTGATCAATGATAGATAGCTCTTGATAGTTAATTTCAACTTTTGAGGTTGAGACATTATCATTGTTGTCTTTGGTAGATGGCCCTTGAACATCATTTTTAATAGCTATTTCTCCTTGATCAATGAGGTCTTGGATGATATTTTTTAGTGTTGCACATTTTTTCATTGGATGACCCTTGATTTTATGGTACTCACATCATTCGTATTGGTTATACCAAGGGACTTTAAAGATTGGTTCACCATAAGTTGGACTATCACTAATTTTAATAAGTTCTTGTTGTACTAGTTCATGCATGAGTACCTCTAAAGTCTCTCCCAAAGGGGTGAGTTTCCTTCTTGGTTGGTAATCTTTCCTTGATGGATTTTTTTGATTGTTTTTCTCTTGATTTTGTGGAACTCTTTGATTCTATATTTGGGGTATATTTTGATATTGTACTTGAGGTACACCTTGGTGTTGTGGAACTTCTTGATACCATGGCTAAAGTACATCTTGATATTGCACTTGAGGTACACCCTGATATTTCATTTGAGGCACACCTTGATATTGTTGATATTGGAGTGTTTTTGAGGTGCTTGTGGAATGATGTCCATTTTTTGTGGACATGTAATGTTCTGACTTTGCACATGGCATTGGTGATACATCATATTTTGTCTTTGTTTAATTTCCTCAAGATCTCTCTCCATTTTATCTAGGGTGATTTGATGTTTTGGACTTATTCCTTGTTGGAGATTTTGAAACCCTTGATGTTGTTTCCCTATTTGATATTGTGACCCTTGATAAGAATGATTTGGGTAATAGATCAAAAATTTTTAGGGATGTTTTGATATTCAAAACCCTATCAAAAGGTCACTTGGTTTATATCCTCATGGGCCACTTCCATAATTTGTGGTGTTTGTTGGATGGCTATTGGTGTCATCCTTGATTTCTTCCATTTTCTTCCTATGTTGTGATCTTGTGGTTGTCATAAAAAACTTGGGTCTCCTATGGGAGAGTTGTGTACTCTCTAGTTGACTCAAATTCTGAAGACCTGATTTTGTCCTACAGATTATGTAAGATATTGGAATTGTTGGAACAGACCTGGATTCTGACAATAGTAGAAGGAATACAAGTTTGGATTGTTCCTGGAAGCTTATTTGTAGAAGTTATATACCAACCTAGTTCTGGTTTCATGAAGTGCCCAAAGGTGTTTCTTGAGAGCTTTTGGACTTAGATGCCTAAGTCTAAAATGATGACCTATGGACTTTACCTTAGGGATCTTGACCTTACATGAGATCATGAAGTGGATAATTATTGCAATGCGGGTGGTAGTAATATGGGTCTTCTGGCTTCTATGTTAGTTTTTTCTTCCTCTTCGTTTAGGACAATTGATGCATTGAGAAACTGGCAAGGTGTCTTGTTTTCTACAAATATAAAGTTTCTCAAACTACTTATGATGTTGGTTTGTGCACCTATAATGTGAATGAGACTTGGTTGAATAATTGGTGCTACAAGATCTTATTGTTGAACTGGGGCAGTTGGTCAGCAAATGGTCATAAAGTTGGTGGTGTTATGGGATGGTTGTTGTGAAGCTCAAGACCCTAGGGTTTGAGTGTTTTTTTGGATGACACTACTTTACGAATCAAAATCTTGAGGAACTAAGGTCTATATCCCACTTCCTTATCTAGAGGATATGTTGCGAGAAATCCTACTTGTACTATCTACGAGTCCCAAGTAACTATTAATATCATGGACTTCTGAGTGGAGGAATGACCTTAATGGTTTGCTTGATTTTGATTTCAAATAGGTAGGATGGGACTAATGAATGTAGGACTATATGAGCTTATGGCTTTCCAATTGTTTTGGTTTGAACAATGATCTTGTGAACAACTATATTTTCAACTTTTTCTCCATGTTTTTGAAGTATGGCAAGTGATAAGACAACACTTGGACTGACTTCTAGCAAGCATGGACTTATGTGACCTCTATATCTATAACTTAGGTTGTGAAATCACAACACCCAAGCCATAGTTCCCAAATGTTTAATTTGATTAATCAACCCTAAAATCAAAGCCAGAATGTTCAGAAACCCTTAAGGAAAAATCCTTTCAAAGGGGTGCAAACATAAGGCTTCTCTCACAAGTGTGCACTAAATCAAAGGGTTTGTGGTGTAACCATCTCATTTAGTGTCTGTTTTGAATGTGTTATTTTTCTTTAAATCAAACACAAAATTTGATGTCAAATTATTTTGAATGTAATGGGCCAAGTTTAACATAAACCATCAATTACAACCCTAGGGGATAGGCACCATTCTCTTAGGTAGGCATGCCTCATGCTTTGAAGAGACAATTTTACATCCAACTTATGGTGTGGGCTTGTAGTTGGACATGGCAAGTAACTTCTCGGAAGTAAATTCCGATGCACCACTTTCAAAGATTTTTTTTGGATAATAGGGTGGCTTCTAAAACAATTTGGTTCTTAGTGATAACTGTGAACGTGGAAATCTGAAACTCACCTGTTGGCCACTTAAGGCATGGGATTAGGTGTAGTCTATTGTCAACATTACTTCAAGCTACTTTCTTATGATTTTGCAACCTTTAATATAGCCCACCAGTAAATGTGTTGCGAGACCTTGCAATGAGTTCTCTAGCATGAGATGTATCTCAAGGCAAGCCCCCTCTTTAAGGTAAAATTAAAAATAAAGTGCAATGCTCAAAATTTTTATTTCGCTCACCCAATATTTCCAAAAGGTGCAAGGGGAGAAGATAAAACACTTTATCTTTGCCAATAAATGAATGCATAGTGAACAATCCATAGCAATTTCATTCATTTTAAACACCTCAAGCGATGTTATCCCTTAAAATTTGTGAATAAACAAAAACTTCTTTTTAACTTGCACCAATATGAAGTGTTCAAGATATCAAGCAATTAAGATATCAATGGTCAGAAATCACAAAGAAACCTTTGTTCATTTTTATGAGCTCCAAATGAGGTGTTTCTAAGAAAGGCAATCCTTGTCCTATCTTGAACAACAAATGTAAAAAACATGCGTGCGTCAACAAAATGAAAATGATTTCGCTCTTTTCATGCACCGAAATTAAAGGTTCCTACTTATGAAAACATTAAATGTGTTCATTTTTAGAGCCCAAAACTGAAGTGTTCTTGTTCTTTTTATGAGCACTAAACAAAAAATTCCTAACTTAGAAAGCTTAAAATTGGTTCATTTTTAACAACACTAAAAGCAAGTGTGATTTTATGTTGTTCATTTTTAGATCACCAAAAGAAAGTTCCTAAGTTTAAAAGCTTAAATATTGTTTCTTTTAACGGCCCCAAAAACAACTGTGAGTTTGTGTTGTTCAATTTTAGAGCACCGAAGAAAATTCCTAAGTTATTTAAAGAGTAATTTAGAAACTAGGACCGATCCTCTTCCCTACAACAAACATGTTAGGATTATTGTAATCCAGCTCAAACTTGTCAATTCCTGCCTACACATCCAAAAACAAAACACCTGTTAGTGAAAACCTATTACAAGAGTGGAAGATTGGTGCATTTGTTTATTAGAACAAATGCTCATAATAGAAAAGACAAACACACTGGTTTTAGACAACTGCATAGTTTTAGAAATAAATGCTCAAAACCTTGTCAGATAGATGCTAACTCGGGAAATTACAAATGCACCAGTCTTAGAAAAATGTGCCATTCCCATGACAAGTGCACAGTTCTTCTGAAAAATGCACCATTCTTCTGACAAATGCGCAGTTTTCTTGTTAGAAAGATGCTCAAACTTTTCGAATAGATGCTCAAGTCTGCAAAACAAGCGCATGAAAACTATGACAGAAGCATTTTCGGGACCTGTAACTTCAAAAATGGCTCAAACGAATGTTAGAGAAAGGGACAAGGGTCCCACTGGGCATGCCAAAATGTGTGAGGGGGAATGAGGGATGTTATATTAATGATCCAAAAGGGACATTAGAGAAATCTAATGAAGAAATTTGATCTACAACCAAAAATCTAAAATCTAAAATCTAAAAACTCCTACACATATAAAATTGAAACTATTCTATTGAAAACATGATAAGGAATCTACTAATTACCAAAATTAGAACAAAAGATAGCTTTTACCATCCCGTAGAAAAGTGTATTCGCTTGATGTTGGATTGTTCTTATCACAACGAAGCGTCCAAAGTTCGTGTGCAAAGTGTGGATGAATGCTTGTTTATGTTTGGTTGATCGAAGATGATGGATGAAGCTCTCTCTCAAGGATGATCTTGACAACACTTCGTTGCTCAATGTATATGAATTCTCCGATCCTTATTTGTGAGGAAAGGGGTTTGTTATATAGAAAATGAGATTTGAAATGGACGATCAAGATCATTTTGAAGAATATCCATATCAATGGCCGGAGTGTGTTGAGAGGATTTATATATGAGATAATTGTGAAAAGTTGATTGCATAATTTGTGTGATTGGGAAATAGATTGTCTATTCAAGACTCTGATTGATTAGTTAACCGAATAGATGGATTAGTTAACTTTGTGATGGCTTAGTTAGGAATGTGATGTTTTAGTTAACTGAATAGATGAATTAGTTAACAAAATAGATGGATTAGTTAACAAATTAGATTGCTTAGTCAGCAATCATAATTTTCTCAATCAGAAAGTGGGTGAGGAATATGAATTAATTGATTTAATTAATTCATTCATTTTTGGGGTTTGAATGTGCAAATCAGGTTTGACTTTTGTAAACAAAGTTGCATTAGTTTGATTTTATTTTTGATAATTGATTTGAATAGTTTGATTTAATTCAAATTTTTGGAGGGAAAGTGTTGCAATTAAATTATTATTTAATAATTTAATCCACTTGGCGTATTTAATTAATCGGGATGAAATAAGGTGGGTTTAGGACTTTATTAAATAAATGATATTTATTTAATTGGTCAAAATGATGAAACGTGAATTAATTAAACAATGTTGTTTTATTTAATTAATAGAGGAATTAGGGTTTTTAGGACTATTAAGTAAATGAAATTAATTAAATTTGTCTGAAATGATGAAAAATTAAATTAATTAAATAATCTTGTATTATTCAATTAATAGAGGAATTAGGGTTTTTGATGTCATTTTGATGTGATGCGATGTGGTGTGATGTGGTGTGATGCGGGAACATTGTGGTATGATTCTGAACTATTTCGGGGTGATTTCGAGATGATTTGAGACATTGTGGTATGATTCCAAACTATTTTGGGGTGATTTTGAGATGATCTGAGATGTTACGGGATGATTCTGAACTATTTTAGGGTGATTCTGAGTTGATCCAAGATGTTATGGGATGATTTTTAGTTATTATGAAGTGTTATGGGATGATTCTGAGTCATTCTGAAGTGTTACAAGATGATTTCGAGTCATTTTGAAGTGTTACGAGATGATTTTGAGTCATTCTGAAGTGTTACGGGATGATTCTGAGTCATTATGAAGTGTTATGAGATGATTTTGAGTCATTCTAAAGTGTTACGGGATGATTCAGAGTCATTTCGAGATGATGTGAGATGATTTCCCATATCGTTTGGCGTTGCTTGAGGTTGTTTGATGTTGTTCAGTGTTGTTTTGATGTCGTTCAATGTTGTTTGATGTCGTTCAGTGTTGTTTGATGTCGTTTAGTGTTGTTTGATGTTTTTCAGTGTTGTGTGATTGGTGTCAAGTCAATTTTACATGTCTACATGGCCAAGTCAAGGAAAATGAGTGAGGACATAGAAGTCTTAGGACCCATCTTTGATAGACTTGAAGAATACAAGGTACGACTGAATCCAAAAAAGTCTGGCTTTGGGGTTACATCAGGGAAGCTTCTTGGCTATATCATCTCACAAAGAGGGATATAAATTGATCCAGTAAAAGTGAAATCCATCCTAGACATGGAACCACCACAAACACTAAAGCAGATGAGAGGATTACAAGGAAGGTTGCAGTCCATTAGAAGGCTCATAGCACAGTTATCAAATAAAATTCACCCTTTCTTGCATCTTCTCCATAAAGGAATAACTTACAAGTGGGATGAGAAGTGTGATAAATATTTCTAGTAGATCAAGGACTTCTTATTGACACCACCAATGCTCATGCCACCAATACCAAAAAAACTATTGATCCTGTATATCTCAGCAACATCAACAACACTAGGTCCTCTTCTAGCACAACATGATGAAAAAAAGAAGGAAAGGGCTATCTATTACATTAGAAGGACCTTGGTAGGCTATGAAATGAACTATTCATCCATCGACAAAGCATGCTTAGCATTGGTTTTTTCCTCACAAAATTTTAGACATTACATGTTGTTACATCAAGTCAAGCTTATTGCAAAGATTAACCCATTGAAATACCTATTATCTAAAGCAACTCTCACTGGGCAAATGGCCAAATGGGTAATGATCTTGAATGAATTTTACATAGAGTACATGAAGCACAAGACAATCATAGGATAAGTGATCACAGACCAACTAGAAGAGGCACCTATCTATGCAGAGAACCTGTTGATATCTAAATTCCCTGATGAATTAGTGTTCCTTGCCAATCTCGTAGATCAGTGAAAAATGTACTTTGATAGATCATACACCAAACATGGATCAAGAGTGAGTATTCTTTTCATTACCCCTCAAGGTGATTGCATTAAAAATTCATACAGGCTATCATTCCCATGCACTAAAAATATTTCTAAATACAAAGCCCCAATCATAGGTCTAAGGATAGTAGTTTAGTGGAAGATACAAGAGATGAATGGAGACTCACAGTTGGTTATCAACCAAGTCAATGATGACTATCAAACTAAGGATGACAAGCTTACTCCTTACAAGAAGATTCTAGAAAGTCTCAAAGATATTTTCATTGATATAAATTTTGAGAAAATTCCTTGCATGAACAATCGAGCAGTAGATGCCATGACAATAATTAGATCATTGTTAGACATTGTCAAACAACGTCCTCCAATGCGAATTCTTGGTAGAAAAAATTCTCATACCAACTTTTCAAATCCCTGAATCTAAATTCATGTGTGTCATTGTTGGTCTTGGATCCCCATGGTATCATGACACATTCATCTATCTAAGCAAAGGAATCCTCCCATTCGATATCACCTCCAGCCTTAAAAAGACCTTTGTTAAGAAGGAATCCTAATTCATGATCTTGGGTGATACCATTTACTTCTGAAACATTGAGGGGACATTACTATGATGTCTTAACCAAGAGGAATCCTTGACCACTTTAACAGAAGTACAGGATGGCATATGTGGATCCCATTCTAGTGGTATGACTTTAGCTAAGAAACTATTGAGGACAGGGTACTAGTGGCCAACTATGGAAAGAGAAGCCCATTAGCATGTGCATAAATGTGTCCAATGTCAACAACATGGAGATTTTATTCATGCTCTAGCTCAGGAGTTGCAACCAATGATCACACCTTGTACTTTCTCATAGTGGGGGCTTGACCTCATAGGAAAATCCAATGCAACTTCATCCAATGGCCACAAGTTTACTATAACGGCCACTGAGTACTTTACCGAGTGGGTCAAAGCCATTCCTATGACCTACGTAACGAGGAAGAAAATTTCCAAGTTTATCTTGAATTACCTAATCTGCCATTATGGTGTTTCGTAAACCCTTATCTCCAACAATGGAACACCCTTCAAGAACCGGGATGTGAAAGAGCTATGTTAAATATTCAACATCCAACACCAATTCTCCACCCCATATTACCCCTGGGGAAACATTCAAGCTAAGGATACAAACAAGACCATTCTAAAATCCTAGAGAAAATGGTCAATGAAGTTGGCCATGAATAGCATCTATAGTTAAATCCCACCCTCTAGGCCTATTGAACCAGTATCTACACACCTACAGGTGCAACCCCTTTCTCCTTGGTCTATGGATCTGAAGTCATCTTGCCTATTGAGGTCAAGCTCCCATCATTGTAAGTATCACTATAGAACTTTATCACTAATAAAGAATATAGAATTTCTCGGCCGAATGAGTTGGAATTCTTGGACGAGCATAATCTTGATGCCCTTAATCACTTGCAAGTATATCAAAACTGACAGAAATGGAGCTATAACAAGAAAATAAAATGTTGGTCTTTCTAGATAGGGGATCTTGTTCTAAAGTAGAATCAAAAAAATCTTTCAGATCAAGACAACAAAGGAAAGTTGGATTCTAATTGGTTGGGTCCCTTTGTCATCACAACAAGCTATGGATTGGGAGCATATCAATTGTCAACACCTGAAGGTGAACCCTTGCAGGAACCGACCAAATGCTTGCATCTTAAAAAGTTGTATGTCTTGAAGGGTGTAAATATGAAAATATAAAAAAAATAAAAAAAGATCAAAATCCAAAAATAAAAAGAAAAAGGATTGAAAAACAGTAAAGAAAAAAATTGTCCTCTAGTGAAAACCACTTCGGTGGTGCTTTGGGAAAGTACCTCGGTGAAAACCTGGAAAACATGCACCTTGCATAAATAAAGTACCTCTATCTATTATATGGATCTTTATCCTATTATTCTTGGCATCTTATCGATCCATCACATCATCCATCCTATTTATTCCATCGCCCATCCATGTCCATATCATAGCTTGATGTTGTGAAGTATATTATCCACTTTAGTACTACTTGGAATATTCCCAAGGTCAGTTTGTCCTACCTATATCGAGGTAGTCTATTGTGTCACGTTGGGGGGAATTCATTCTAAACCATATAGGGTTCTTGTATATCTTAAGGTTATCAAAAACCCAAAAAAAATTCATAAAACAACTAAAATCCAAAACATCCAAATCTTATATACTCAAAAATCTAAAAACATTTGCAAAATCCTATACAACTAAAATCCAAAACATTCAAAACACATCAAAATCCCTAAAAATTTTGAACATCAAAAATCCAAAATAAAACCTTGTTGAACTACGAGTCTCTGAGCTTCAACGTATGCAAGGCCATCATTGATGTACCCCCATGACACCCTAGGTCAATCCTTTAAGAGTCTATCATAATAAATTGGCATTCCATCAACTGTTCATCTTCATCTTTCAATAAGTTGAGTCAGTCAAAATACGTGGTCTTTGTGTGTATAATATAGGCAAGGATAATCTTTGATCATCCCCTAAGGCCCCTAGGATAGATCTTTTAGGTTAGATTCTTGGTTGAAATTGAGAAAATCCCTAAACATTGAAATATCTCAAAAAACCCCAAAACATTTAAAAATTGAAAATCCAAAAACATTAGAAAACATTCAAAAGACCTAAACAACATCAAATATCTTAGATAAAAACCCTAAATAGCCTCAAATAACCAGAAACTAAAACATTCACATAAACTTTAAAAAAGACCAAAACTAGCCTCAAAACATTTTTAAAAATACCAAAAACATTGAAATATTCCAAAAAAAAAACCATCCATCCCATTTCACTTTCACCCGCAATAAATCTCCATCCATAATAAATTGAGCATCACCTTCAACATTTGTCAAAACAAATAGAAAACAAGTCTAACAAGTCATAAAGAGAGAACCTAAGTGTCAAAATCTAAACTCTAGATCATAGGTAAATGTGTCACTGAAATTTGTATCAACAACTTGTCACACATCGCATCCTAATCAAACCACCTAATCAACATGTCCTAGGATGCATCCTTCCTGCAATGGACATCAACATCAAAAATCACCTTAGATATGTTAAACTTCCAAGAGATATAGATAACACTGACTATTGTCTTTGATAGTTTCTTATGATTTATCTTAATGACCCATTCTGAGGACCTCTCAATGATTTCTATCAAAAATATTTAGAAAGAAAGGAATGGGGCATTGATCATTATCTTTCATTTTTTGTGCGTGTGGGTATTCTTGTAAAATAATCTTGGCATATACTTGCTTAGTTGTGTGTAGGGAAGTTGTTGGGAGTACATTGTTGACTATTGTGTATGCTTTGGTCCAATGTATTCTAAACTTCTAACTTACATTCCAACGAGGTTTCCGTATATAAAGGTGTGAACAAGAACTATCCTATCTATTTGCAGAGTCAAATTCCATTACACTAGATACAATGCCATCTTGGTTATCAATACCTTGATACATCATGTCTATGTGTTATATCAAACAATAAGGAATGATGAAAAATCCCAATCCCAAGATATGAGAAAATCATTATCATCATGCATCATGCATCACCATATCTAATAAAGTCTTGGTGGATCATAGACTTGTTGGATCTTTTGAATCAATCATCAAAATCAATGGAAAAATAATTCAGCTTATTTCTTCTATCTTCTCTCTATGCTAGCCTGGTATCATGAAAATAAAAAAAAAAATCATCAATGCATCCATCCATCCATCCTACATCCAAAAATTATTAGCATGCATACATCTTGCATAATCCTGACATATCATAATATAAAAAACATATTTCATGCTACACCATCATTATCATTTAAGTTGTGAATGAATAATATAGATTTGTTATTCTAAGCATCTTAGATCATTGCACACATATCATGATCATCAGCATAAACATACATCAACATCTGCATACGCATACACATCATAAGCATTCATAACATCCATATGCATACATCATCATCTCATAAATTGCATAGAAAAATACACAAAAAGAAATGCATCCATATCATTTACATAAGCATAACATCTGCATATCATATCATCCATCCCATAATATGTCATGAAAAGATACTAAAAAAGAAATGCATCTATTCATTACATCACATATCATATATATCATCATATATTGCATAAACATATATAATCATGTCACATTATCTCACATCAAATGCATCCATACATTCATAAGCATGAAATAAAGAAAACATCGCATATCAAATCCATATCATATATATATCAAAAAAATGGTGATTGCCATAATACAATATTTGAGTCAGTATATGTATATTGATAAAAAATACAATATCCATGAGGCTATCAAAAAGGATCCCATGAATGTATATCTATATAAAGAACCAAGCAATAATAAAAAAGGGTCTATACAAGTAAGCTAGTCCTGATGGCTACTCTCCTCACTAGGATGTCTCTCTGGATGATCCTCAACCTGAGGATTTGCTCCACTCCTCTGTGAGTAATCTAGTTGTCTAATTTCCATAGGGACGTCTCAATGATAGTGCATGCAATAATACGCAACCTCAGTAATTGTAGCTATCATAGTCTCTAACTGCTAGTGTTGCCTGACCTCCTGTGCCAACTACATACCAAAGGATTATCAAAGCTATCACTCCTAATCCCTCTCAGTTGTGACTGCTTGTACCTACTATCGAGCCTGATCTCGCTCATCCATCACCACCTACAACAACTACTACAAATACTAAATTTGTGCATCACAAGGATCTAGCCCCGACGGTGGCTATTGTGGTGGTTGTTGCTATATCGGTGGATGTTGAGGTGGTTGTTGCTATTGATGCAATGGTGGTGCACCTAGGACCTGTCCATCTTGTTGATGTTGGCCATCCTGTCCTCTACCCCATGTTCTGCCCTATCCATCATTTGACTAGCCTCAACCTCTGCCTACTCCCCTCCCTCTCAGTCTCCCTCATAGAGGTATACATGCTAGATCTATCAATTGAGGAGGGGGTACGAACCATGCATCATATGCAGGCATAGTCTATGCATCTTCCTATCCTTGATCATAAGCTCATGGCCTCACAACCAACTATCTAAATCCCTCAACAACCTCATGGGCTGGGATTGTGTGTCCCCATGTAGTCTCTTGGGCTGATCTGGAGAAATGGTAGTATACTTATCATCAAGGTTGTCTTGCCTCTCTCCAAACTATTTGGCAACCCTATTAGGTAGGTACCTCTCGATAATTGTGTGCTCTTGGTCCTGCATGAACTAGGTTTTCTAAGAAAGAACAACTATTGTACATCATCGTACCATTTTGGCATCTGAAGCCATGAACGCCATCTAAACACTGTCATCTCATCAATCACTCTATGTTAGTACGTGATACCAAGCTGCCCTATGTGCTGAAAAGTGATTGTGCCTTTCTACCTCTAGATAACTAGATCATCTAGCTCCACATATGCCATATGGACAATCGGTTAGAGCATGACAATGTGTTCCCATGCCCATATATGAAGAAGAGTGTCTCCAGTTCCAATGGCTCTACCATCACAATACACGAAGTCATGCATATCATGGTAGAGGGAGGCTAGCATCACTGGACCCCATGCAAACCGAGTCCTCTGAAAGAGAATCCTATGCCATGCCATCCCCCATCTAGGACTGAATCCCCTGCTTCGTCGATCTGGGCCAGCCAACCTTGAAATCACTAAGGAAATGATCAATTTGAAGGTCGATGCCCGACCTCTATACATCTCAAGTTCAATCTAGAGTTGACCAAGACAATGGACTCCTGGTCAATAGCCTCATGGCAGGCATCATAGCCAACATTAGTGTCATAAATAACATGCTCACCATGTATCGACAATCACAAAATCTTCCATACATCCTCTAGTGTCACTATCGTGTCACTGGTAGGTAAGTGGAATGACAAGGTCTCGCTATGCCATCACTCGTACAACGTTGTCATCATCGCCAAATTGGTCTGCACAATAGGCATGTAGGCGACATACCACAATCCAATCTCTCCTAGGTGCTACTGTCACAACTCAAACAAATCACCAAGTCTAAATAAAACTATCAATCGATGCTCATGAGACATCAAAGGCTAGATAACCTCTAGCACCCACAAAGCACACGATGTCAAAATTCAAAAAAATTGGCTAAGTTTGGAGTTTTTATCCCCCAAAATGACAAAAGCGTCGCTATAACTCAAATTTCAAATAGTGACGTTGGAAGCCTTCAAATTGTAAATCACGATATACGTCGCTAATCATATATGCATCACCATTTGAACTTGGAAAACCCTAATTCTAAATTCTACATCGCAAGGTGTGTTGCTATTTAAACTCACATCTTGATTTGAAATCTGAAACCCTAATTTCAAATCATGAATTGCATCACTATTTACATATGTGTCACTATAAATCAAAATAGTGTTGTCGATTCTAAAAATAACATCACTATATATCGACACCACCAAAATTCAAATTTCAAATTGTAACAAATGCACTCAAAGTCAAAATGCAAGTCAAGTTTTGAATCGCATACTAGTGGTCCTGCACCTAGTGGCCTTTGGTACTTGCGAACCCAGTTGGAAATGTGTCGTGGGAGCACTCGTTGTGCCATTTCATCAAAGGCTCGGAGCTCACAATGCAAGAAATCCTGAAGGTGTGAATGCACAAATGAATTGAAAGTGACCCTTCCTAACCTATTTATTCATGTAAATTAGGGTTTTCTGCCCTAATTTAATTGTGCTGCTAGGGTTTTTTTCACCAGTTTCACTAATTTTTCCAAACTGAAGCTTATTTTGCATTGTTTTTGTATTTTTGGCATGTTTTCTACATCCTAGAGCCTTTTTGGACCCTTGGGACAACATGTAACCTTTATAAAGAAATCAACCCAAAATTCAAAATTTTCACTCGATTTCTCAAGGGGGTAGGGAACCAACTTATTCCTTCTGCTAGGGCAATAGTGGGGAATCTAAAAATTATAATTTTTATTATTTTTTGATCTGAGCAATAGTTTTTAATCCAAAAAAGTGCCAGTCTTTGAACCAAAGTAGCAGGTATCTCGCTTCAAAGAGGGAGAAAATGTAGACACTTAAAAATGTCTTGAATGATATCACACACTTGAATCAAGTATACTAACATCATTTCATCCTAAAATTCATCCTCTTTTTTCTTAATTGATTAAATTAGCTTAGATATTTAATTAATTGCCTCATTTTCTTCTATTTATCTAATTACTCTAATTAGGTTAATTCACCCCCTTTCATGCTAACATTTTGTCCTATTAAATTAAATATATCAAATTATATAATTAAATCCCTAAGTCTTCTTATTTAATTAAATAACCCTAAATTATTTCATTAAATATCATTTCATTTTCCCCCTTTTCATTAAATCACTTTATTTAATGAAAATCATTTAATTCCCCTAATTGCATAATTAAACCTTTGTTTAATTATCAATTACCTAATTAATACTAATTCCCCCCACTTGCAAAGGAATATTCTCTTAGAATATTCCTCCTTTGCACATTCTTCCAAAAAGAATATTCCCATGGAATTTTCCTTCCCCTTTTGCACAATTAAACTTTATTTTAGTTTGCTAAATGTCTTTTTTCCTCATCCATGAGAATATTCCAAAGAATATTCTCTCTCCTCACTCATTTGAAAAAGGTGAATATTCCTTATCTAACAAACTTACTTGACTTCATGTGCAAGTTAACTTGTGACCTCTTGTGCAATTTAACTTATGCCTTCTTGTGCAAGTTAAAAGTGTGTTTGTTTGGACAAAATATTCTCTTAGAATATTCCTCCTTTCCACATTCTTCCAAAAGGAATATTCCCATGGAATTTTCCTTCCCCTTTTGCACAATTAAACTTTATTTTAGTTTGCTAAATGTCTTTTTTCCTCATCCATGAGAATATTCCAAAGAATATTCTCTCTCCTCACTCATTTGAAAAAGGTGAATATTCCTTATCTAACAAACTTACTTGACTTCATGTGCAAGTTAACTTGTGACCTCTTGTGCAATTTAACTTATGCCTTCTTGTGCAAGTTAAAAGTGTGTTTGTTTGGACAAAATATTCTCTTAGAATATTCCTCCTTTCCACATTCTTCCAAAAGGAATATTCCCATGGAATTTTCCTTCCCCTTTTGCACAATTAAACTTTATTTTAGTTTGCTAGATGTCTTTTTTCCTCATCCATGAGAATATTCCAAAGAATATTCTCTCTCCTCACTCATTTGAAAAAGGTGAATATTCCTTATCTAACAAACTTACTTGACTTCATGTGCAAGTTAACTTGTGACCTCTTGTGCAATTTAACTTATGCCTTCTTGTGCAAGTTAAAAGTGTGTTTGTTTGGACAAAATATTCTCTTAGAATATTCCTCCTTTGCACATTCTTCCAAAAGGAATATTCCCATGGAATTTTCCTTCCCCTTTTGCACAATTAAACTTTATTTTAGTTTGCTAAATGTCTTTTTTCCTCATCCATGAGAATATTCCAAAGAATATTCTCTCTCCTCACTCATTTGAAAAAGGTGAATATTCCTTATCTAACAAACTTACTTGACTTCATGTGCAAGTTAACTTGTGACCTCTTGTGCAATTTAACTTATGCCTTCTTGATTAAATATCATCATTGATTCTCATCTGTTGATGATAATCCATGATCCATACCTCCAAATTCTTCCATCCTTGACCATTGATTAACCTTTTTGATCTCAACCCTCCATTTCTCATTTGCTCTCCTATAAATAGGTCACTATTTGGAGACAAATGGATCCATCTTTTTTAGAGAAAACTCATGTTGTTTAAATCACTCACACTCATATTTAGCATTTAATTAGTATCATTTTAGTTTAAATTACTTGCATTAATTAGCTTATCTTTCATTAATGGATTCCATGGTAACTTATATGCATACATTTAGCTTGTTTGTTAATTAGGGTTTCAATACTTTTAGCTTAGAACTCATTTAGATTATCTTTGCATTTGCACATCTTGATAACTTTAGCATAAATCATGTTAAAATAGCTTGCATCATGTTAATCTAGTTTTAAATCATGTTTCATCACACCTCACAATGGTTTCATTAGTTTTCTTTAATAAAACTAGTTGAAACAAGCTCATTTATCCATGGGATTGGGAAAGGTTCATTGTTCCACATCAATGCAACACCACTCCCCCAATAGGATAAGTTTCAATGGATTAGAGTAGGCATTTTAAAAGCTTACATATTTTAGCATGTTAGTTTTGATAAAATGCTTAGTTTAGTTTATTTAGAATGATGTCTATTGGATTGATGTTTAGTGGTATCAATATGCTTCGATTCTTCATGGATCAAGTGTAGTCGGCCCATGCTAATCCGTCGGTCACACATACATCATCTAAAAAGACATGTAGCCAATATCTATAAGGATTATGAAATTTGGATTTACATCTATCAATTACATTTACTTGAATTTATTTTTTTCAACAAATCTATTTTATTACACCAAGAGGCATTCTTATAGTCACATACAGGATGTAAGAGTCTTTGTAAAGAAAATACCTCAGGAAAAAAATGACATGAAAATGAATAGTTGAATGCATGCAAATATGGCATGGGAAATAAATGATCAACATGCATTTGAAATGGTAGCAATCACATAAAAAAAAAGTTGAAATAGTTGAAGTGGAAGAATGTGTTATGACAGTCATAAAAATGAAACTGATGATAGTGGAAGTGTCACTTGTGTCTATAAAATAGTAGTTTAGACGACATAAATTAATGTTTGATATGTGAAGCATTTTCTCTACAATGTTTCAAGAGCGGCGCCATCAACAATGCTAGAGGTAGGTATGAATTTATTAATACGTAATATTTCCTATTGATATGAAATCCAATACAAATTAAATTTAGTTTATACTTAAAAGGTATTAATGGTGATTTATGTTGATTTTATGCATGTGAAGGAGATGAAGAATGTGAGAAGCTTCGAATGGTGGGTATTCAAGCCCAATAGTCATGCTTCTTTCCCTCCACTACATTGGATTTTCATATTCCTTCTTGGTTTGATGGCTTATCCTCAATGGATAATGTATTAGATAATGAATTATGCTACGAGTATGTTTTGGACGTTGTTGTTACTGGTTTGATGTACTGTAAAATAGAGTTTAATAAAGATATTCCCTTGCTTCTAAAAGTGGATGTAGTCATTCTGATGAACTACTATAAATCTGTGTGTTCATTATGTTTGTTTATGATCTTAATTCTGATATAATTTTATACTATTTCTTTTCATTTACCTGTAATAATTTTATCAACAATTGGTATTAGAACTAGTGAAGAAACTCGATGAAGAAGCTCGGTGGTGAAGCTGTTTTGGAAATCAGTGAAGAATTTCTAGAATTATGGACAAAGTAGATAAATGGATATTTGAGAAGTCTTTAGGAAAAAACTTCAAGCTATGAAAAGTACAGATGGAATCTATGTTGATTAAGCAGGATCTCTCACTCACACTAGAAAGGAAAGCTAAAGGAAAATTCTCTATATCGGATGAAGAGTGGGAGAAAATAGATAAGAAAGCAAGGGCCATAATCTTTCATTCATTTTCAAGCAATGTTCTCTTCAACGTTTAAACTGAGAAGACATTGAAAGAGCTATGGGATAAAATTTCAAACATGTACCAGATGGCAACGGCTTCAAACAAGGCTTTTATCATGAAGAAGTTATATAATTTAAAAATGAAAGAAGGTGGGATCATGTCTAATCATCTAAATAAATTTAATACCTTGGTCTTCCAATTAATTCCAATGGGTATAAATCTGGATGACGAAATTAAAGAAATTTTGTTATTATTGTATAGAAGCAAATTTGTACTCTTTTGTAAATTCCCCTTTTACATCCCTCCACCTTAGAAAATCAAACCTGAATGTGAAATTCCACATCACCCATCTACCCCATATCCACTTGACACCTATTTTTTGTGTCAATGGGGGAATATTTTTTGGGGATGCAAGTGCGGCAAGTGGACGTCTGTGTGGTGCATTGTCGTCCCTGACACATTCCTACCTCCAGTTCACAGGGACATTACACTCTCCATTGGGCATGAAGCATAATGCCTCCGTGTCAACTATTTGGCCCGAAAACAACTCCTTCCCTCCAATTTTGATCTTGAAATGCCTACCTTTCTCATTCACTTCATCTCTTTAGCAATCTATCTCATATTATTTATAATTATAGCAACTTCACTTGATCTCTTGAGAAATTTCACAACTCCATTGAGCATTACAATAGATTTTTACTCTATCAACTTCATTTTGTGTGTGTTGTAATACCATAGAAGTGTGATTTTAGAGTCTTGTGAGACCTCCCTTCATCACTACTATAGTTGTGTCGACTTTTCCAAACTCATTGTCTTGAATTCTCCCTTCATTGGCCTTGAGAGCCTTTGGATGGAGGTGGTATTGCTTCACTTTCATTTCATGTTGTGGTTTGATAGAGTGGCATTGTATCTTTTGTAGTGTTCAATACTCTCCTTTCTATTTTTTTATCACATTTTCTACTTTGTGGCTTTCCTATCTATCCGTGGAGATGGAAACAACAAAGTGAGGGTTTGATTAAGGCAAAACCCTATACAACCCAGCATTTTTCCCTTTCTTGATTGTGTGTAGGTGAACGTGCATGTGGAGCTCACTAGAAAACTAGAGCCTAAGTGAGTTGATATTCATCACCCTTATTTTCATGTACCTTCTTTATCATTCACGTAGCTATTTATCATACTTCATAGTTCTTTTTATTCCATCAAACTTAGTTATCTAGACCGTTAGTAGGTTCTCTAGTATTTTACATTGTATTTCACTATTTCTAGTTGTATGAATGCCAACACACTAGAGAGACACCAACATGCCACACTGTCATCCCATTCCCACATTGTCTCCCTTAGGTAGAGAGCTATCTGAGGTGCAGTTCAGATTCTAGAGATCGGCTCGTTTAGCCCCATTTAGGTTTTTAGATCTCTAGAGTGACAAAAGCACTTGAGAGTGCTCTTCATTCTCAATTCCTACCTTAGACACCCATTAGCTTGAGGTAAGATAGGGCAGCCCTCTGCTCTCAGCTCTCCATGACCTAGAGCCTTGGTGTGGTTGGTCCCCCTACTTTACATTTTTGGTGAACCCGACGTGAACAATCTTGGTTCCATTTAGCAGTGTTGAAGGGTCCTTTCCTCATATCTTAGGAGCATTTTAGGTGTGAGTGTTGTGAGGTGTTTTGCATTACAACCCAACCTATGACCCCTAGTGGCGTAGTTGGAAGGTTCGAGAAGTGTTGTAGAATGAAACCTTAATTGGTTCACTATTTAATTAAAAAATCTTTGGGGGCTCTATGAAAGTTTTGTTTAGTGTGCGTGATGGCTTCCATTTTGCATCTTCCTATCTCTTTTGCACAACCTGTGAGTACTCCTCCTGGTATAAATTTCACCTCACAAGACATGTCGATGGGTTAAAAAAAAGAGCCATCTCCTCTATACATCTGCGCGTGGATCAACTGAAACACTGTAACAATTGTTCTTGTTGACCCGATGTTTCAAGTGAATGTTATTATTTAGGATATTATGTTGATCAATTTCCTGCACAAAGATGGGTGTGATGCATTTGAGAGTACCATCTATACACATAACGGACTTTTTGTACCTCCCCTTGGCAACATCACCTTATCGATCCTTGTTGGAGCTAAGTTAGTAAACTTTATATTTTACATAATTTTGGGGTCTGATCTCTTTAGACTGAAACTAGCTATCCCCTAGTTAGTCTCTATAAATGTAGTTCCCTCATTCATGCATAAGTGTTTGAAATTTATCCATGAGGGTTTAGTGCATATAATCCATGACATCGGCTATAAACCACCAGTTGTGTGCGGTAGCTATGCTCGAGATTCATATTCCTCCTCTTTCACTGTCTCACCTATCACTTCCTCCCACCCTGTTGTGGCATCATCAAGTTCCTCTCCTAAATTATTGATAGAGAATCCTATGGTGCCTGCTTGGTGAAAGCCTAAGCATCCAAAATTTGAACTTCCCATCCTACCCATGGTGTCTAGGCATGTTTGGTATGGTAAGGGGAAGGCTCCCCAATGGGATTCCTCTATATCTTAGCTTATGTGGCCTCCTACCACTCCTGATCCTGAGGCAGTGAATGGGAAGAGGCTCGCCACCATGGTGCTTGAGTTGACTCCCTTCATTGTTGCTCCAACCTCCTCTTAGTATCTCCCTCTTACTCCCATCCAAGAGTCCCTCACTTTGCCAGAAATGGCTATGATGGACACTTTGATGGTTGTGAAGGAGCCTTATGTTCCATCTCAGCTCCTGGCCTCTAGCTCTTGGAGTCATAGGAACCGCCTTGCACATGAGCGCAAGCGTCGACAAAAGGATTTGGCAGCTGAGTAGGCCACTTTGAAGAGGGATGAAGGGGAGTCGACCACCCCTATTCTAGGGCTTTATATTGTGTCCTCCTCTCTTATCCCCTCTACTTCAATTTCATCAACCTCAGTAGTGCTTCTAGCTCCTTCTATGAGCGTAAACACCCTTTACCCTAAAAAGGTGCAATTTTTTATTGCTTTTTCAGTCAAGCCTCCTCTCTTGATGTCCCTTCTAGACATCCTACCATTATCAAAGCTCATGGACATGCCAAACACCTTGGTGGTGTCCGCATATATTTTCTCCTCCTCCTCCACACCTTCTACCTCATATGTGGGGAACTCGCATTCTCCAACAAAGTGAAAGATGGAGGTTGGCCCCTCCAATAATGGGGGGCGTAAGAGGATTCCACCTTCTTTGGATGGTGGTCCTACACTAACTTGTGTCATCCTAGTGATGGAGGAAGTTCTAGCATCCCCAAAGTTTTTCACTACTCTCAAGTCACTCAGTGAATCTCAGGTGTTGCCTTCCTCATTCGTTGAGGTAATGCATGGCACTCCAGTGAAGTACATGTTTATTTCTTTGGATGAGGTCCCATTCCTTTCAATGATATTCATGAATTCGCTGACCTTTTCTCCACAAGAACTGAGTAGAGAAGACCTCACGGGCTCTTCTTCCTTGGATCTTATTGTGGGAAGGTCATAGGGTTCCCCCCTTAACATTCCACCCTTGCAAGCTCATTCGCCTTCCATGTATAATTATCTAGATTGGGAGGCCGATGACCTCTTGGTTGATGAGTGTTAGGGGGTGCCTCTTTTTAATGAGTAGTGTAGTCTGTGTGTGTCTGTGTGTGTTTATGTTATGTCATGCTTGTGTTATGTGTTTCTAGATGACCCTTGTCACCCTCTTAGATGCTTGGATATAGGAGTTATTATATGTCATAAAACTTCCTCTATTTTTGGCATCATTCTTCCTCTGCTATGTGTATTGATTTTTGAAAAAATAGGGACGATGTAAAGTGTTGGTACATTTAGGCTTGTCTTCCATGTTGACCCAATTTTTAATTTTTACTTTGACTTCTCATACATTTTTCATATGGTCTAATATAGTAGGGGGTTGATGATAGTTCATTAAATATACTATTATTATACTTGTATATATTTATGAGCACCTCTGACCTTGAAATATCAAATTGCCCTTGTGCCCCTTGTTTATGATGTCATTGTTTCTTCTTATAGTTGTTATCTTTCTCTCATCTTTTCTTGATTTGTGATGTGGTGGTGCTTATTTTTTATCCCTCATGTGTGTGACAACATCACCACAGTGATATCACTTTTTGTCCCACAAGCCACAACATCACTTTTTCATTCTTTCTTTTCTCTCCTTAGGATGTCATGTGCCTCTATGTTCAACACGTGCCATACTAAGGGGGGGCTATCATGTCAACTTTGATCTTTAGAAAATGCATTTGGTGACCAATGAATATTTTCTCAAAGTTATTTGCAAACTTTTTCAAAAAATCACATTCTCAACAAGGACCCCTAGCGGAACATGTTTCATTCATCATGGGTTTGCAAAGAAAGAGCTTGAAGAAATTTCCTCTGAGGAGGGAGTACCTTTTCTTGTGGGAGAAGCCTTGACCTTCGCCTTGTGAAGGGGCATTTTCTTCCTTTTGAATTCCTTGATGAAGTTTGTAGTGTCAAAAAAAGTATCCCTTTTTCACACTTAATTATGGAAGGAATAATTAATGATAAATTGGACTTAATTTTGCCTTGGTCTAGTGTTGTCAGGTATTTTACACATCCACTTTTGGTCTTGGGCACTCCTTAAGCTAAATTAACTTAACTCTACCCTAATTTAGTGTTGTAAAATGTATTTATTTACACTTTCACATTAAATTTAAGGGGCTCGTAAACTAAGTGGACTTAATCTAGTGTTGTAATGTGTTCTACATATTCACATTGGATTTAGAGCCCTTCTAAGCTAAAAAGACTCAATTTTTCCTTAATTTAATGTTGTAAAATGTATTTATTTACACTTTCACATTGGATTTTGGACCCCATTACATTTATGACCTTTTAATAGGCCCCTATGACCCCATATTGTGCATCCCAAGGCCTATTTTCACTAAAAACCTGACAAGATCAACATATAAGCCTAATTCCTTGACTTCCCAACACTTTAAGACTAAAAATAGTCCCTGTGGGACCCATTCCCCACTTTGGACGAATGAGTCCCATCTAGGTAGGACTCATTCACCCAGCTTGGTGAATGAGTCCCATTTGGTCTAATTTTTAAGGTTCTGAGTGGGAAAAGTGGGGTTTAAATTCAAATTTCTTCCATGTCGACCTTGGGGATCAGATTAATGATTATTTGAGTGCATTTCCTATATAAAAAATCTTTCAAATAATTATTTCATCATGCATTCATGCTATCAATTCAAGCACTCAAGGGTTAAGCATTCCAAGACTTTTCAAGATCATCAAAATAACTTTCAAGATCAATTCTAAGGCATTCAAGGGTAAGATTATTCATCAATTGTTGTAGAAATTCAAGATCTAATATCATATCAAATATTATCAAGGATCAAGCATGTTATTGAGCTAGTGTTGTGATGTAGCATTAAAGATCCAATATCAAGCTTTGTTCTACACCTATTGACAAAGATTGAGATCTACATCCTTCATGGCCATTTCATGTTGAGTTGCAGATTTATAAGACATCATTCAAGGTATCATTGTTCATGTTTCATATCCTATGTTTCATGTTTCATGTCCTTGTTTTTTCATCATTTGGTTTGATTACCTAAAAGGGGTTTGACCAAGGGAAACCCCTATTCCCTAACAATCAACACTTTTTCTCTCTTTCTTTTTGTAATTGTAGGTCTAGGTGCTTTGAAGACTTGAAGATCATTGAAGATTAGGTTACAAGATTGTTGGAGTTGTCTCTCCATTTGCAAGGTCATAATCTTCACTAAAAGGTCATCTACAACCCCAAAATTAGAGTTTCAGATCCGAGAACTTGGAGGAACAGATTGAGAAGACTAGGAAGAGCATATTAAGACTTTCAATTTCCAAAAAATCAAATTGGACTCATTCACCAAAAGTGGTGAATGAGTCCCACTATAGTTGTTTTTCAGAGATTTTTGTAGATTTGGATACCCATTTGCTTGAAACCTGCTCATGTCCAGAAATCTAGAACTGGTACTGATTTTCCCAAAATGGTGAATGAGTCCCAGTAGGCCAAAATTTTAGGATCAGTAGCATTTCTAGTCTCTACAAGTTTCCAAGTGTACACATTCTATTTTTTAACTTTCTATTTTGTTTTATACACTTTTCTAGGTCATTTTGTAGATCATTGCATCAAACTAGGATTTAGTGTTGCACCTTACATTGCATTGGTCTTTCCAAGTTATTACTTGGTGGTGAACCCCACTTGTCATCTAAAATTATACCCTAGTGCATTCCCTTAGTAGATCTATTTCCCTTTTGCATTGAGATCTCAAGGGTTTTTTCTTGAGTGAAGTGTTTGAAGATTACCCCTTTCCTTTTAGGTCCAAAACCCTAGAGGTGAAAGAAGAGCCCATTTTTTATCATTTCATTTTGGTGAACCTGCATTTAGAATATCTTCTCTACTGGTTTCGATTCCATCATCATCCTAGATTTGGCTTGCATTAACATTGCATTAGAGTTTGTATTAGTTAATTGGCATTCTAGGGTTTCAATTTTTTCCATCAGTGAAAGTGCATATAGTTTGCATTTTTGCATCTCAAAGCATTGAAAATCATCTGAAAACTGCATTTGCATTTATGCTACAAATCATACAAACTAAAAATCATAAAAACCACTTAAAAATTTCTGAAAATTTTGAAAAAAATCCCTACTGGGACTCATTCACCACCTTGGGAGAATCAGTCCTAGTCCATATTTTAAACTTCCTGTTACAACATCAAAAACCTCATTTATGTGCTTCCTAAGCCTCTTGGTTACATAAACTATAAGTTTGGAAAGTTTTAGTAACATTTGTATTATGCATCTAGGTCAAAAACATCAATTTAGGATAGTCATTTTTGAAATCATTTTATATACAAGCATCATTAGATCTGAAAATTTTCACATTTCTGAAACTTTGCAAAGTATGGATAAAATTACTTTTCACTTTTTCATATACAATGTTTACATTCATAAAAAATTACATAAGTTTGATAAAAGTGTTTTTCATTTTTGGATATACATTGTTTGCATTCTTAAAGTGTTGCATACATTGGATAAAAGTAATTTTCATATTTGGATAGGCATTGTTTACATTCCTAAAGCATTGCATAAAATGGTTAGAAGTTATTTTCATTTTGGTTCAAACAATGTTAGTACCTTACCTTTCTAGGCATGCTAAGAAAAAGTTCATATCCCCTCCCTATGAGAGTGTTTTAGTGAAAGAGAATACAACCTTGGACATTCCTAACAATCATATTCATTCTTCTCCTAATATCTCTCCTATTGGTGAAGAAGATATTTTGGTGTCAGAAGAACCAATCAATGAGAGTTTGGAGAATCCCAGTTGTTTCTCTCCTTCTACCTCTCTTATTATACAAGACATCAATGAACAAGAAGAAACAACCATAGGTAACTATGATGACAACATAATACAATAAGAGATCATTGAAACTTCAACTAGTCTACATTCATCTCCCAACATCTTCCCCTCTTGTGATAATGTTTTAGAGGATGAAAGCATAAGTGAGGAAGATATGTTGGTGTTGAATGATCAACCTTTAAGATCTATAAAAACCCTCTCTATGATCATTCTCTTGCCTATCCCTATTTTGGAAGACATTAGGGGTTAAAGGAATGAAATCATAAATTATCATGACAATCACATATGTTCTTCTCCTAGTATCTCTCATAGTTGTGAAGAAGATACTGTGATGTTAGAAAATACATCTGATGAAATTCATGAGAATCCTAATCGCCCCTCTTCCCCTAGGGAAAACATTATTGAACAAGGAAACACCATCATTGATAAACAAGAAAATCCAACCATTGATCATTCCCCTACTTGCGATGAAGTCATTTTGAAAGAACCAATCCTTAAATGTCAAATTACATTTGGTTTGTATTTCTCCTAACAACTCTCCTCCTAGGGAGAATATCATGGTGCAAGAAGAAGACAACAATAGTAATATGTCTTCCTTAGGCGATGATAAAAATTTGATTCTAGATTGCCCTTTATTAGAAATACATCCAACCAAGAACATTGAGGTTATGAATGTGCAAGTGTCCATTAGATCCCCCTTGATTAATGGACCTCCTACATACCCTGTGGGACATCCTAAGAATCCTTTAATTCTTTATCCACCTTCACACAAACCTCAAATTCAAAACAAACCTGAACTTATCCTTTACCCACCTAAGCATAATGTGTTGCAGCATCCGAGTAATATATTGTTTCTCATACATATAACACTAGGAAAAATCTGCAACCATGAAAAACACCTTCAACATCCCTCCCATTGCCTAATCCTATCCTACCTAACCCTATCTTACAGAGTCCTCATGGAAAGGAGTATGATCTTGTTGAAAAATTTAAGAATACTCCTACTAAGATATCATTATGGGACCTTATTCCATCCTCCCCTCACTATCACAACATGATTCAAAGTGCCTTGCAACAAGTTCCTATCCCTTGTAATGCATAACCAAATGACATAGAAGCCATGATTCAAGGAATAAATAATGACATTTTTTCTACCAAAGTGAGATCCCCCCTTTGGAAGTGTAAAAACAAAATGATTCTTTCATGATCATAGCTCAATACAATAGAAAATGGATAAAGAAAAACCTCATTGATAATAGTGTTTGGTGGTGTTTTCATTAATGTTGTCATTGATTTCAACATAGTTTAGGTTGAGTAAGTTGTGTTTTTGCCAAGTGCTTTTAAGAAAATTTGAGAAATAATGAAAGCAGTGTTGAAGTGTGTTCTGAATGTGCTCCAGTATTGTGCTCCACATTTTCTCTATGTTGATCTTATGCTTATGTGGATCTGTGAGTGTGTTCATAAGCTTCAATGGATTGTATATCTTGATTTTTTGCTTCTAGGTCAATGGAGAGTAGAAGATATGTTCACTAGTGTGTGAACTGGTTTGCCAGAACTATCTGTTTGTGGGTTGGGAGAAACTTTGTGGCTCCGTAGTCCTCTGATATTTGGTTTTAGATCTTGCGGATCTGTGAGATGACTCTTTCTGATGGTTTATGTGTTTTGACAAACTTTCTTGTGATTTGGCACTCTGGAAGACCTGCTCCAGAGCTTCTTTGTTTTTGCCGGTTGGTCCGGTTGGACTGGTGAAGTGTTCTCTGTGAATGAAGTTTGTTGTAATTGTTGTGGATGTACCTAAATTTTTCTCAAAGTTGGTGAAATGGTGGGTGAAGTGTGTTGAGTGTTCCATGTGTGATTATCTTGCTAGAGATGTGTGTACTTCAAATATTATTGGTGTTTTCATTAGGTTTGGCCAACCTGGTGTTTACACATTACATTAGGGTTTTGCATTGATTTAAGAAAGGGTGTGTTTGATCCAAGATGTTGTTTGGGTTGTAAATTAAATATGTAATTGGTCCTCTCGTATTCTTATCCACCACGGGAATGTTGAGTAGCTGACCTAGTTTGAATTTATAATTTGAAATTGTATAGCTGACCTTGGTGAATATTTCTAAGGTTGAAGATTGTATAAAAGAAAATCAGGGTTGTGGCTAATTTCATATCCATCAATTCATCATCCATGAATCGAGCAAGTGAGTGAAGTGTGTGAACAAATGTGAAAAGAAAAGATTGGAAGAGAAAATTGAGGCAACAATACTTTAAGGTGTTAGATCCCTGAAAGCAGTGAGCTAATGGAATCTACAATCTTCTGATCAGGTTGCGAATGTATGGAACCTTAGTGATGGATCTTCATTTATCTCTTTGTATTTTTTTGTAGGTAGTGAGCCTCCTTTCTAGATAGTGATTCCTTCTCAAGGTAGTGAGCCCTTAATCTTGGTAGTGATCCTTTGTATCTAGGAAGTGAACCCTCTAGAAGTGATCCTTTGTATCCGGTATTGCATTACTACTATATTGTGAGTTAATCCTCACTGTGGTTTTTCCCTCATTAGGTTTTCCACATAAATTTGTTGTTTTTGGTGTTTTCTTTCTGTTATTTGCATTTCATGTTTACACTTAATAATAGATTGAAGTTAAGGTGAAAAGATTAAGTTTATAAGTAAAGTGATTTGATACAACTGATTCACCCCCCCTCTTAGTTGTCTTGTGAATTTGAACAATTGGTATCAGAGCTTTGGTTCCTCGATGAAAAGCTTAACCGCTTGAGGTAGATCAGATGGCGCACAAGTTGCAGATTCTTATTTTTGATGGAGCTGATTATAGTGACTAGAAAGAGTAGATGAGAAGTTATCTAATTTCACTAAATTTCAATACCTAGAAAGTCATGGAGATAAAGTATGTGATACCAAGAATTGGTCCTTCCTCTGCTGATGAGGTTGCAACCTTTGAAGAGAATGAAAGAGCAAGGTATGCTATCTTCAGTGCTTTATCTAAAACTGAAAGAACAAAATTTATTTCTCTACCTATTGCTTATGAAGTATGGACAAAGTTGAAAGACATTTATCAAGGGAATGATAGAGTAAAGTTTTCAAGGAAATTAACTGCTAGGCAAAAATTTGAGAACTTGAGAATGGAAGAGGGAGAAGACATTGCAAGCTATTACTAGAGAGTTGAACTTATAGCAAAAAAAATCAAGAATCAAGGTGGTACCATATCAAATGAAGATATAAATGAGAAGATCTTAATGACCTTACTAGACAATTACAGTGACAAAGTATCTGCTCTTGAAGAATAATATGATCCAAATAGATTTACTAAGTAGCATCTATTTAGTGTCCTGGCTACATTCAAGATGAGAAAATTTGCAAGAGATAAGGAGAAGACTGAAACAACCTTTAAAGCAATGAAGATAGGAGATGACTTGGATGATGATGATTCAGAAGATTTGGAAGCAAATTTCACAAGGAGATTGAAGAAAGGTACTGGTAAATACAAAGGTAAATTGCCTTTTAAGTGTTTCAGTTATGGAAATATTGGTCATTATGCATCAAGATGTCCTAATAGAGCTACATAAAAGAAGAATAAGGATGGTAATAACAATTACAAAGATAAAAAGGATAGGAAGTTCAAAAAATTGTACTATGTCAAAGAAGATGCAAGAATTTTTTATGATGAATCTGACTTTGAGGAACATAAAGATGAATTGTTGTTCCTAGCCCTAGAAAATAAAGTTGTATCTACTAACCATGGGAGATATGCAAAATAATCTAGTTCAGAAAGCTAGAAATATGAAACGAAAAGTACTCTGGTAACTTCTTTTCATGCCAGACAGGATGAAGAATTTTGGGTAATTGATAGCGAATGTTCAAATCATATGACTGGAGATAAGATTAAGTTTACTAAAATTGAGAAGTATGATGGAGGTATAGTCATGTTTGGAGATGACTCTGGTGCTAAGATTGTTGGTAAAGGAATAATTAGTTTTGATGGAAAACATAATACTGATGATGTTTACTATGTAAAGGGTTTAAGGAATAATCATTTAAGTGTTGAACAAATGTGTAGCAAAGGTTTTAAGCTTGTGTTTCAAGATAACATGTGTGAGATTAGGAAAGAATCTAGAATTGTGGTAGTATCTAGAAGAATAACTCATGGAAACATCTATCAACTTAAAGGTGGAGATGGTCAGAGTTTTGTTTCTCAGATTAATGAGAGTTGGCTCTGGCATTGGAGGATGGGACATGTGAATTTTGATAATATGATCAAGATCAATTCTAGGGAAGTTGTTAGAGATCTGCCTAGAATCATAAAGCCTTCAAATTCAATCTTTAGAAGTTGTCAGATGGGAAAATAGACAAGGAACCGTTTTAAAGGAAAGGATCAATCTTCTATTGGAATGTTAGAATTAATCCATACAGACCTCCATGGTCATATAAGAACATGAAGCCTAAATAGTGAAAGGTACTTTATGCTCTTAATTAATGATTACTCTAGGATGACATGGGTTAAATTTCTTAGAGAAAAGGCCCAGGCTCTTGATAGATTCAAAGTATTTAAGGCAAGAGTAGAAAATGAGGAAAATCAGAAAATCAAATGCTTAAGGTCTGATAGAGGAGGATAATTTACATCTGGTGAGTTCAATGCATTTTGTGAAGAGTATGGCATAAAAAGACATTATTTTTCTCCTAGAACCCCTCAGCAAAATGGAGTTGTGGAAAGAAAGAACCGGACTGTTCAAGAAGCTACCAGAACTATGATGAAAGAAGTAAATGTTCCTAATGTGTATTGGAGAGAAGCAATCCACACTGTTGTTTACATTCTTAACAAAGTTCATATCAGAGGTAACAACACTAAGACCCCTTATGAGTTGTGGACTGGTAAGATTCCTATTGTTAAATACTTTTAAGGTATTTGGAAGTAGATGTTACATTAGAAGAGATGAAGAAAATCTTGGAAAGTTTGATACTAGATGTAATAAAGGAATTTTCCTTGGTTATTCAAATAACAACAAGGCTTACAAATGTTTCAATAAGAGAATAAGGAAAATAATTGAAAGTATTAATGTAAATATTGATGAATCCATGCATAGACTAGTGGAAATAAATGAAGTTGAACTTGATGATCCTATCCGTGTGCAAATACAAGAAGAAGAAAAGCAAGAGAAAGAACAAAGTGATGAAATAGAATAAATTCTAGAACCTGCACCTAAGACTCCTAAATATGTTTAGAGAAATGACCCAGAGGAACAAATAATTGGATACAAAAGTGAAGGAGTGAAGACAAGAAGCAAGGTGGTTGAGGTAAACTTAAGTCTACTTTCTATGAATGAAGCATGTAATGATGAAAGTTGGGTTAGAGCAATGGAAGAGGAACTATAGCAGATAGAGAAGAATGAGACATGGGAACTAGTCCCTAGACCTGCAAAAAGGAATGTAATTGGTTCAAAATGGGTATTCAGAAACAAGCTAAATGAAGATGGTGAAGTGGTGAGAAATAAAGCAAGAATTGTATGGAAAGGATATTCACAGGTTGAAGGAATAGATTTTGAAGAAAATTTTGCACCTGTAGCAAGAATGGAGGCCATTCAGATGTTCTTGGAATTTTTAGCTCATAAATACTTCAAAGTATATCAGATGGATGTTAAGTCTACATTTCTAAATGGATAATTGGAAGAAGTGTATATGGAGCAACTGAAAGGTTTTCAACTATCAAAAAAATTGGACATGGTTTGTAAGTTAAAGAAGGCATTATATGGACTGAAGCAAGCTCTGGGAGCTTGGTATGCTAGATTGGATAAATACTTGACAAAGCAGGGATTCAACAAAGCATCTACAGGAAACAATCTTTACTTCAAGGTCAAGAAAGATAAGATACTGATAGTTGCGGTATATGTTGATGACATCATCTTTGGTGGAAATGAAGGTATGTGTAAGATATTTGTGGAAGAGACGCAAAAACAATTTGAAATGTCTATGATTGGTGAACTGAATTTCTTCCTTGGAATTCAAGTAAATGAAAGTGACAAAGGGATGTTCATTTCACAATCTAAGTATGTTAAATAATTGTTAAAGAATTTTGGAATGGATGACTCTAAACCGGTTTGTACCCCTATGGTAATTAGATGTAAGCTGAGTAAGAATGATGAATCTTCTAAAGTTGATCAGAGCATGTAAAAATCTATGATTGGTGGACTATTATATCTTACTACTACTAGACCTGATATCATGCATGCAGTATGTTTAGTTGCAATATTTCAAGTAGAACCTAAGGAAGCACATGTAACAACTATGAAGAGGATATTTAGATATCTTAAAGGAACTCCAAACTATGGGTTATGGTATCTGAAGGACAATGATTTCACTTTGAATGCCTACACTAATGAAAACTGGGTTGGTTGTGTAGATGACCGGAAGAGTACAAGTGGCGGTGCATTCTTCCCTAGAGGAAGGTTAGTTTCATGGTTGAGCAAGAAACATGATTTAGTTTCTTTATCCACTGCAAAAACAGAGTATATTATAGCATCATCCTACTGTACACAAGTACTTTGGATGAAGCAAACCTTGATGGACATGGGTGTGGTAAGTGATGAACCTACTTCTATATTTTGTGACAATACAAGTGTATAAATATTTCACAGAATCCAGTGATTCATTCTATATCAAAGAACATATCTATCAAGTATAACTTCTTGAGGGAGAAAGTATTGAAGAATGAAGTTAGACTTGAATATGTACCTACCAAGGAACAAGTTGCAGACATATTCACTAAGGCCCTTCCAAAGGATACTTTTGAGTATCTCAGAGGGAAGTTAGGAGTTACTTCCCCTCCTTTGAAATAAGTGCACATGGAGGTGCATCAATCCAATGGATTCATATACTCTTTTGTTTTGGACTGATGATTGAGGTCTACTCCTCATGAGGAGTAGAGAAGTGCATTGTTGCAATATGTGATATGGGTGTACTCCTAAAGGGGAGTGAAAAAATCTTTATATTGCAAGAATTTCCTTTTCCATTGATGTCAAAGGAGGAGAGAGAATCATGTGAAAATTTTATGCTTCGCAGGTTGTCACTTCTGGAAATCATGTATGTTGTCTTTGATGGTTTTTCACATCATGTGTTGCCATGAATAAAAAAGGGGGAGATTTTTGCAAGTATGGATGTGTTTAGTGTTGTTTTCATTAATGTTTTCATTGATGTCAACATAGTTCAAGTTGAGTAAGTTGTGTTTTTTCCAAGTGCTTTTGAGAAAATTTGAGAAATAATGAAAGCAATGTTGAAGTGTGTTCTGAATGTGCTCTAGTATTGTGCTCCACATTTTATTTTTATTGATCCTATGCCTATGTGGATCTGTAATTGTTTTCATAAGCTTCAATGGATAGTATATCCTAAGTTTTAGCTTCTAGGTCAATGGAGAGTAGAAGATATGTTCACCGGTGTGTGAACGGGTTTGCCAAAACTATCTATTTGTGGACTAGGAGAAATGTTTTGGCTTCAAATTCCTCTGATATTTGGTTTCAAATCTTGTGGATCTAGGAGATGAGTCTTTCTAATGGTTTCAGTGTTCTGAAAAACTTGCTTTTGATTTGGTGCTCCGGAAGACCTGCTCCAAAGCTTCTATATTTTTGTTGGTTGGTTTGGTTGGACTGATGAAGTGTTCTCTGTGAATGAAGTTTTTTTTAATCATTGTGGATGTACCTGAAGTGTTCTCAGAGTTGGTGAAATGGTGGGTGAAGCATGTTGAGTTTTCCACGTGTGATTATCTTACTGGAGATGCATGTACTTCAAAGATCATTGGTGTTTTCATTAGGTTTGGCCGACTTGGTGTTTACACATTACATTATGCTTTTGCATTGATTTAAGAAAGAATGTTTTTGATCCAAGATTTTGTTTGGCTTCTAAATTAAATATGTAATTGGTCCTCTCTCATTCTTATCCACCATAGGAATTTTGAGTAGCCGACCTAGTTTGAATTTGTAATTTGAAACTGTATAGTCGACCTTGGTGAATGTTTCTAAGGTTGAAGATGGTATAAAAGCAAATCAAGTTGTGGAGAATTTCATATCCATACATTCATCATCCATGAATCGAGCAAGTGAGTGAAGTGTGTGAACAAGTTTCAAAAGAAAAGAGTGGAAGAGCGAATTGTGGCAACAGTACTTTAAGGTGTTAGATCCCTAAAAGCAGTGAGTTGATGGCATCTACAATCTTCTGATCAGCTTGTGAATGTGTGGAACCCTAGTGGTGGATCTTCATTTATCTCTTTTTATTTTTCTATAGGTAGTGAGCCCTCTAGCAATGAGCCTTTGTATTCAGTATTGTATTACTACTATACTGTGAGTTAATCCTCACCATGGTTTTTCCCTCATTGGGTTTTCCATGTAAATTTGGTGTCTTTGGTGTTTGATTTATGTTATTTGCATTTCATTTTTACACTTAATAATAGGTTGAAGTTAAGGTGAAAAAATTAATTTTATAAGTAAAGTGATTAGATACAACTAATTCACCCCCTCTCTCAGTTCTCTTGTGCATTTCAACAAATAGCTTCGCCCTTAATGTATGTAGTGTATCCCTTTTGGATAGACTTGGAGTAGACAAATCAAAAATTCAACTGGCCTCTTTATCTATTAGTCGATTTGACAATATAGGAAAAAAACTAGTTGGTGTGATTAATTTTCCTATTACATCTGGAAAATCCACATTAGAAACACCTATTCATGTCATGCCCAATAATCTTTTATACAACGTTCTTTTAGGAATACCTTGGATTCATGAGATGCATGCAGTGCCTTCTACTCTTCATCATAAAATGAAGTATGTCTACAACAAAAAATTGCACACACTTGATGTTGATCATTAGCCTTATAGTGTCTTACAACGTGAGAAAAACAAAGAGAACCCCTTGAAAACATTAACACCAACTACACAAGTAGAATTCATGCAACAAAAAGAAAAATACAAACACATTGAAGAGGTCACAAAGCTATTAGAATATGATTGGGGTTCCTTAGAATTCAAACCAACATCCATGGGAGAATAAAAGATCATACATAAAGACTCTGAAAAGGGAAAATAAAAATTGGTAATGTCAACACCAAATTTGAAAGACCCTTCAAAAGAATCCACCTCAACCCATTTTAGAACAAAATACAACAAATTACACAACAAACTTTGATAAAGTTGACTATCAAAAACCTATGAATCCTAAAGAAATGAAAAAGATTTATGGCAGAGGTTATGAACTTATGAAACAACTTGGATATAATGGAAAAGGATGTGGTGCTAGAGAACAAGGTATATGTGTCCCTCTAGAACCTAACACATAAGAAACAACTAATGGTCTTGGTTATTATCCTTTGATAGAAATCAAACCATCAATCAAACCTTCACTCAATATCAACACTCTAACAAAAGATTCTTCCAAGCTCACTTTAACAATAGTGCATCGTAAATTGATAGACACTAGTGCTCTTGGTTGTTATCCTTTGCAAGAAACAAAAAAAACAAAGAAGTCTTCACTTAATGTCAATTTCATCACACAAAACACTAATGATTTGAATTCGTTAGATTTTACACCCTCCTGTAAAGGAGAGTACAAAATCTTGCAATCTAAATGTTGGCAAAACAAGGATAGACAACTGAGAGGGGGGGTGAATCACTTGTTACCAAAATCAAAATTATTCAACATTAATCAGCCTTTAATCTCATCTATGATAATTAAGAATGCAAGCATAAATCAATAACATATCAGAGACACATGAACACCAAGATTTTATATGTGGAAACCTTGTTAGGGGTAAAACCACAGTGGATGTTAGTCCACAAGATTATACCCTATTAAAAGTATAATGAAGAATGAATAAAGAATGCACTTGCATTCAAGCACAATGCCTAGAGCTCACTACTCAGAGGGAAGGCTCACTACCTTACATAAGACAATCATATTAAATCCATCTAATGAATATGAACTAAGAAATTAGCTTCTTCACAAGCCTGATTACAGTTCTGATTAGGCACAAATACACTTCACTCAACCTTCTTCACACTCTATTCTGCATTCAGATGATTTGATCTTTATTCGCACATGCACACACTCACACTAAGCATACACACACATTACAATGAAGAGACAGTCACTCTTGTATATCCACTACATGGATTTACATCAATAACTCTTACGTCCACATAATAAATGAATTACAACTTGTCGGCCTTAGTACATGAACAATTCTTAATATGCACCAACCTAAGTTAGTCACAACATATAAAAGACCTAAATCAACATCCTTGAGCATGCTAAACAATAAGATATTAATACATAAGGATTTGCAACACGCTATCACCATCATGTCGGCCAAGAACATGAAAAAATTGATCACACAAGGAAAAATCTTCAATCACGAACACGCCGATCAATGAGGATGTATTGAACTGCTAGAGCATGATCTAGAAACATTACTGAACATCTCAGAGACATACGCAACAACCAAATTTACCAGAATAGCAATCTCATCTTCCAGAAACACTTGCTACAATAACTGAATAAGTGTAGGAACACAAATCTTCATAACTTTCTTAATTCTTGATGTGTACCACTAAAACTTTCGGAAAACATACTAGATAAGCTCAGCAACAAACCCTTTAGTGTGCGCCAACTGATCATCTATGAACACAACTTTCCATCACTCTGACCTTCTCAACTTCACTAGCTGGCTGCAATATATTTATTACAATTTTCTCAATATCCTCAACATATACAACCTTCAGAATCACCAATGCTAATAGTGTTCACATCAATGACAACCACATATCATCAATGAAACTTTAGCATCTAACAATCTCCCCCTTTGGAATTTATGGCAACACATGATGTGAAAAATACCATCAACCCAACTAGCTCTTCTTCAACAATCTCCCCCTTAGATTGTGCACTCTTTTCCTATTTTCTTCTTCCACTTTACTCTTCTCCCATATTTTTCACTTTGCTCCTCTCCCCCTTTGACATCAATGGAAAAGGTACACATGCTCTGACACACATTTTTGAATCATCTTACTCCCCCCAAGTAGTAGCCACCACAACATCAATCTGAAATAAGATCTGACTGTGAGTCCATAGATTGATGCAAAGACTTGCATCTTAGTTCAAATTAGGAGGGGAAATTACCCCTAACTTGCATCTGAGGTACTCAAAAGTATCCTTAGGCAATAGTTTAGTGAAAATATCTGTAATATGTTCCTTTGTAGGCACATACACTAGTCTGACCTCTTTCTCACTCACTTTGTCTCTCAAAAAGTGATACTTAAAAGATATATGCTTTATCTTAGAGTGTAGCACCAGATTCTTAGAAATGTTTATGGCACTTGAGTTGTCACAGAATATAGTGATAGGCTCATAATATTCAATTCTAATATCTCTCAGCATTTTCTTCATCCACAACACTTGGGTAGAGTCATTTGCAACATCAATATATTATGTCTCAGCAGTAGATAAGGAAATGGAATTCTGATTTTTACTTAGCCAAGACACCAGCTTCTTCCCTAAGAAGAATGCACCACCACTTGTACTTTTCTTTTCATTAACATCACCTGCCCAATTTGCATTTGTAAAAGCATTTAGAGTAAGATCATCATCCTTTGGATACCATAACCCAAAGTCAACTGTTCCTTTCAAATATCTGAATATTCTCTTTATTGCAGTCACAAGTGATTCTTTTGGATCTGCTTGATATCTAGCAACCATGCACACAACATTCATAATGTATGGTCTTGTCTGAGTTAAATATAAAAATCCACTAATCATTGACCTATATCTTGTTTGATTAGCTTTAGGATAATCATCATTATGTGTTAGCTTACATCCGGTTACCATGGGTGTACCAACTGGCTTTAAATCTTCCATAGAAAACTTTTTCAGTAACTCTTTCACATACTTGGACTGAGATATGAAAATTTCATCATCTACCTGAGTAATTTGCAATACTAAAAATAATTTAAGCTCTCCTATCATTGACATTTCAAATTCACTTTTCATTTCATCAGAAAAATTCATGCATAAGTCATCATCACCTTCAAAAATAATGTCATCTACACAATGATCAACTCTTTATCCTGATCTAACTTGAAATAAAAATTGTTTTCAGTAGTACCTTTATTGAATTCAAGCTTTAGAAAGTATTTATCCAATCTATAATACCAAGATCTAGGGGCTTGTTTGAGTCCATATAAGGCTTTCTTCAACTAACACACCATGTCCTTTTCATTAGTTAATTGAAATCCATCTGGTTGCTCAACAAAAACTTATTCTTCTAGTTCACCATTCAAAAAAGTTGACTTAACATCCATTTGATAAACTTTATAATTCTTGAATGTAGCATAAGCAATAAATAACCTTACAACTTCAATTCGAGCAACAGGGGCAAAGGTTTCTTCAAAATCAATACCTTCCATCTATGAGTATCCTTTACATACCAGTCTTGCTTTGTTCCTGATCACTTCACCTTGTTCATTTAGCTTATTCTGAAAGACCCATTTAGTTCCAATCACATTTTTTTCTTGAGGTCTAGGAAAAAAAATCCATGTTTCATTCTTCTCTATCTACATCAGTTCTTCCTTCATTTCTTCCATCCAATGTTCATCTTTGCATGCTTCACTGATATTTCTAGGTTCAGTCTTGGATATCAGACAATATTCTTCTGTAATTCTTCTTCTAGTTTGTACACCTTTGTTCTTGTCTCCTATGATCTAACTTTCAAAATGACTTCTCTTCACATATTTTGGAGTTTTGAGTTCTTTTTTTTTTCTTTTTGCATTTCCATTATCTTCTTCTTCTTGATTTTCTTGATTTATCGGAACAATTTGAACTTGATTTTGTTTTTGCGCATCCTTTCCAATTTTAGTACTATCTTGTTTGTCATTTGAATCATATCCGCAATACTTGGATGATTTGACAATATTCTCATCAACTCTGACATTTTCACTTTCAACTATCTTCTTCAATATTTTATTGTAGCACTGGTAGGCTTTTCTCTTAGTAGAGTAACCCAGAAAGATTCCTTCATCACTTCTAGCTTCAAACTTGCCAATATCTTCATCTCTTTTGATATAACATCTACTTCCAAATATTTTGAAATAATTAGCAGTAGGCTTATAACCAAACCATAGCTCAAAAGGATTCTTACTAGAATTTCCATTTACATTCACCTAATTAATAGTGTATATTGCAGTGCTTACATCTTCTCTCCAGTAGGAATAAGGAACATTTCCTTCCAACATCATAGTTCTGGCAGCATCTAAAATTGTTTTGTTCTTTCTCTCAACAACTATGTTTTGTTGTGGGCTCTGGGGAGAAGATAATTGTATTTTTATTCCATGCTCTTCACAAAATGAATTGAACTCCCAAGAAGTAAATTCACCACCTCTGTCTGATCTCAAATATTTGATCTTCAAACTTGTCTCATTTTCTGCCATAGCCTTGAATCTTTTGAATTTCTCTAATGCCTCATGTTTTTCTCTTAAGAAAGCAACCCAAACCATTCTAGAATAATCATCAATAAGCAACATAAAGTACCTTTCTCCTTGTAGACTTTTGATTCTAGATGGACCACATAAATCAGTATGTACCAAATCCAGTACTCCATTTGAATGATATTGTTTGCTCCAAAATGAAATTCTTGTTTATTTCCCATCTAACATTCCTTGCATATAATGTAAGTAGGCTTCACTAACTTAGGTAGATCTTTGACTGCTTGTGTGGAGCTTATTTTGAAAATGTTATCAAGTTCACATGACACAAACTTTTATGCCACAACCAGTTTACATCAACTTGAGAAATCAAACAAATTTCACTAGGAGCATTCAAGTGAAAAATATTACCTCTTGTCTTTGTTCCTGAAGTGATCACATTTCCTGAGCTTCCCAAAATCCTGCACTTACCATCCTTGAATTGAAGATTGTAACCTTTATCAACCATCTGTCCAACACTCAAAAAATTGTGTTTCAAACCTTCAACATATAGAACATCATCAGTATTGCATTTACCTCCAAGAGAAATAGTGCCTCTGCCACAAATCACACTAGCATTGTTATCTCCAAATCTCACAACACCACCATCATATTTTTTCAAACTTAGAAATTTTCTTTTGTCACCAGTCATATGATGTGAGCATCCACTTTCAATCACCCACTCATCTTTCTCATCAATCTTGGCTAAAAGAGCTTTCTCAATATTTTGACTACTAGTTGATTTAGTGGACACCGGATTATTTTCCTTGATAGCAATGAATACCCATTCTTCTTCATTTCCGGTTTCTTTATCAGATTTATCATCAGTTACACCTTCTTCAGCATAATAACATTTCTTTTGAAATCTAGTCTTCTCAGGTTTGTACTTAGAAATTCTTTCAGGACATCTTGATGCAAAATAACCTATCTTACTGCAAGAGAAACATTTAATAGGTAGCTTTCCTTTGTACTTACCTTGTCCTCTGGCTTCTCTTTTCACAATTAATGCTTCTAGTTCTTTTAGCTCTCTTTCTTCATCTTCAATCAGTTTCATTTCTTCTTCATACTTGAATGTCTTCTTGGAACTCTCTCCCAGATTATATCTCTGTTGGATTTTTTCGGATACAATAGTTTTGAATGCAGACTCTATCTTAGGTGAAGATTCACTAAATTCACTCAACTCAAAGACAACTATTTTTCCAATCAGCATGTCTCTTGTCACATTTTTAATTGTCCTGAGCTCGTCAATAGCATGATCTTTTGTTTTGTAAGAAGTAGGCACAAATCTAAGTATCTTAGCCACAATATCTTCTTCATCCAAGGTTCCACTAGCACATCTAATGTCCATCACTAATTCATTTACCTTTTGCGAGAAAAAAAATATGTTTTTATCTTCACTCATATTCATGTTCTCCCACTTGCCTTTCAGACTTTGTAGCTTAGCACTTTTCACTAGTGCATCTCCTTCATACAATGTTTCCAACTTCTTCCAGATCTCATGTGCAGTCTTCAATCCTATCACATTTTTCATCTTTGAATCTGTCAAATCACTCAACAATGCTTCTATAGCCCTGGTATTAAATTTTGCTTGCTTGATCTCATCTTCAGAGGAGAGACCATTATGAGGAATAGTATATGCACTCTGTGTAATCTTCCAGAAAGTCTCACCAATGCACTTCAAATGACACTCCATTCTAACTTTCCATAGAGAGTAGTTTGTACCATTGAATCTGGGACTATCCTTCTTGTATGATGCCATCTTGGATCACCTCAAGATGTCAAAACTTCTTTAGAGGAACCTACTCTGATACCAATTATTGGCAAAACAAGTATAGACAACTGAGAGGGGGGGTGAATCGGTTGTTACCAAAATCAAACTTATTCAACATTAATCAACCTTTAATCTCAGATCTGATAATTAATAGTGCAAGCATAAACCAATAACACATTAGAGACAAATGAACACCAATATTTTATACGTGGAAACCTTGTTAGGTGAAAAACCACGGTGGATGTTAGTCCACAAGATTATACCCTATTAAAATTATAATGAAGAATGAATAAATAATCCACTTGCATTCAGGCACACTACCTAGAGCTCACTGCTCAGAGGGAAGGCTCACTACCTTACATAAGAAAATTAGATTAAATCTATCTGATGAACATGAACTAAGAAATTAGCTTCTTCACTAGCCTGATTATAGTTCTAGTTAGGCACAAATACACTTCACTCAGCCTTCTTCACACTTTTCTCTACATTCAGATGATCTTATCTTTATTCGCACATGCACACATTCACACTGAGCATACATACACCTACACACACATTACAATGAGGAGACAATCGCTCTTATATATCCGCTATAGGAATTTACATCAACAACTCTGTCGGCCACAAAATAAATGAATTACAACTTGTCGGCCTCAATACATGAACTATTCTTAATATGCACCAACCTAAGTTAGTCACAACATAGAAAATACCTAAATCAACATCCTCGAGCATGCTAAACAATAAAATATTAATCCATAAGGATCCGCAACACGCTATCACCATCATGTCAGCCAAGAACATGAAAAACTTGATCACACAAGGAAAAATCTTCAATCACAAACATGTCGATCAATGCAGACGTATTGAACTACTAAAGCATGATCTAGAAACATTACTAAACATCTCAGAGACATACACAACACCAAATTTACCAGAATTGTAATCTCATCTTCCAGAAACACTTGCTACAGTAACTAAATAACTGTAGGAACACAAATCTTCATAACTTTCTCAATTCTTGATGCATACCACTGAAACTTTTGGACAAACATACTAGATAATCTCAGCAACAAACCCTTTAGTGCATGCCACTTGATCATCTACGAACATAAATTTCCATCACTTTGACCTTCTCAGTTTCATTGGCTGCCTATAATATATTTATTAGAATTTTCTCAATATCCTCGACATAGACAACCTTTAGAATCACCAATGCTAATAGTATTGACATCAATGACAACTACATATCAGCAATACAATTTCAGCATCTAACACTAAAGAGTCTTGTGTAGGTATGACATCGTATACTAAGCAAGAGATGTCTTTGTCACAAAATAAAGGAACATCTTCTACCATTGATCAAGAGGGTATCTTTTTCAGACTCCTCCAAGATCGTTTGATATCCCTCCCTCCAAGAATACAAAAGACATTTTACTACAAACATTCATTTTTTGAATATCATAGAGTTCATGGTCATTATACTAATGAATACAAGGATTTGAGTAGTAAAATCCAACATCTTAAGCAGTTTGGTGCTCTTCCTTATGTGGGGCACCTAGTTCCTCTAATTGATACTAATTTTCACTCTAGCATGCCTCTCATCAATCATTTCAGCTCACCCTTGTCCTACACTAAGTGGGGGCAAGGGGTTAGGTATCCTTTTCCTCGTATGTCACTTGTTGTTGTCACTTTTGGCTAGTTGATCACCTTTCATGAACATATAAGAGCAATCTTGGTATGTGGATGACATGCCTTAAGTTGACTCACATGTGGCATACTCATTCATGATGTAGTTCAATATAGAAACATATGAATTGGCATAGGGCTTTCCAAGTAAGCTCTAATGTATTCTTCTACTTTAAAGAAATTTCTCATAGTGATGGTGTTAGCAACCACTTTAAAGTGGGGGTATACAATGACACTCATGATTTACTATGCGATTTTCTTTATTCTTGTGATGCATCCTTTTCTTGGGAGAGTCATTAGGTCTGATTTCCTCCAAGAGTGTGATATTCCTTTGACTTGTCCTCTCTTGGAGACATTAGGAACAATTTTCCCTAATAAGAGACCTTGCACAAATCATGCAAAATCCCTTTGAACATTCCCTACAATATTTTGCAATTACAACATTGGTTTGTTCATTAGCTCCAAGCATATGAAGTTTTTCTTGTCTCATGAAGCTTGAAGATCATTTTTTTGTGGTGCCTTATCAAAGTTATTAGGAGGTATAACTTTGGTATGGTTTGAGTGGGAAGCCTAACCAAGGCATTAATTTCCCCATAGCCACTTGTGTGTTTTTGTGAGTACATACCAGCCATGGGTGTATGTTGCTCACCTTTTTGGACTTCTCACCCAGAAGACAACCAAGAGTTTTGTTGCCTCAAAGTGAGTATGAATTTTTGGACAAACAACCTAGATCTGATCCACATCATGTTGGAAAAATGGTCGAAGCTTGATCTACCCTTTCATTTTTTCTTCTTTTTGTTTTCTTCCTTTAGTCATTGGCATTGCATGATAATTTACCTTGTTTTGTTTCATATCATATATCTTTTGCATGTCATTTTGTGATCATGTTGGTTTGACATAGGATCTTGGACCCTGGGGCCTTGACCACCTCCTTGATCTTTTTTATCCTATACCATCTACATCGGTACACTTGGACCCCTTTTGAATTTCTACTTTAGTGTGATTTTGAAACAAGTTCATCCTCTCACTAAAGTGGGGGATAAATGTAGTGTCAAAAAAATTATCCCTTCTTCACACTTAATTAGGGAAAGAATAATTAATGATAAATTGGACTTAATTTCACCTTTCTCTCTTCTTGTGAGGAGTTCTACACATTCACATTAGGACTTGGGCCCTTCTTAAGCTAAATATACTTAACTCTACCCTAATTTAGTGTTGTAAAATGTATTTATTTACACTTCAACATTAAATTTAAGGGGCTTGTAAACTAAGTGGACTTAATCTAGTGTTGTAAGGTGTTGTACACATTCACATTAGCTTTAGGGCCCTTCTAGGCTAGACAGACTCAATTTTGCCTTAATTTAATGTTGTAAAATGTATTTATTTACACTTTCACATTGGATTTTGGGCTCCATTGCATTTATGACCTTTTAACAGGCCCATATGACCCCATATTGTGCATCTCAAGGCCTATTTCAACTAAAAACCAATAAGGTCAACATATAAGCCTAATTCCTCTACTTCCCAACACTATAGGAATAAAGTAGCCCTTGTGGGACCCATTCACCACTTTGGGTGAATGAGTCCCATCCATGTGGGACCCATTCCCCCAACTTGGCGAATGAGTCCCATTTAGTCTATTTTTAAGGTTCTGAGTGAGAAAAGTGGGTTTTTAATTCAAATTTCTTTCATGTTAGCCTTGGAGATCAAATTAACGGTCATTTGAGTGCATTTCCTATATAAACAAGCTTTCAAATCATTATTTAATCATGCATTCATGTTTTCAAGTCAAGCACTCAAGGGTTAAGTATTCCAAGACTTTGCAAGATCATGAAGATAGATTTTAAGATCAATTCTAAGGCATTCAAGGGTAAGATTTTTCATCAATTGTTGCAACAATTCGACTATCATCATGTCAAATATTATCAAGCATCAAGCATGTTATTGATCTAGTTTTGTGATGTAGCATTGAAGATCCAAGATCAAGTATTATTCTACACCTATTGTCAAATATCAAGATCTACATCCTTCATGGCCATTTCAGGTTGAGTTGTAGATTTATAAGAAATCATTCACAAGACATCATTCAAGGTATCATTGTTCACATTTCATATCCTATGTTTCATGTTTCATGTCCTTTTTTCATTTTTTCATCATTTGGTTTAATTACCTAAAAGGGGTTTGACCAAGGCAAACCCCTATTCCCTAACAATCAACACTTTTTCTCTCTTTATTTGTGTAAATATAGGTCTAGGTGCTTTGAATACTTGAATATCATTGAAGATTAGGTTACAAGATTTTTGGAGTTTTCTCCACATTTGCAAGGTCATAATATTCACTAAAAGGTCATCTATAGCCCCAAAATCAGAGTTTCGGATCCAGGAACCTAGAGGAACAGATTGAGCAGACTGAGAAGAGCAGGTTCATAATTTGAATTTCTAGAAAATCCAAACTAGACTCATTCACTAGTTGTGGTGAATGAGTCCCACTGTAGGTGTATTTCAAATATTTTTATAGATTTGGATACCCATTTTCTTGAAACCTACTCCTGTTTAGAAATCTAGAACTAGGACTGATTTTCCCATAATGGTGAATGAGTCACAATAGGCCAAAATTTTAGGATCAGTAGCATTTATAGTCTCCATTCAAGTCTCCACAAGTTTCCAAGTATACACATTCTATTTTTCAACTTTTTGTTTTGTTTTACACACTTTTCTAGGTCATTTTGTAGATCATTGCATTAAACTAGGGTTTAGTGTTACATCTTACATTACATTAGTCTTTCCAAGTTCTTACTTGGTGGTGAACCCCTCTTCTAATCTAAAATCATACCCTAAGACAATCCCTTAGTATATCTCTTTCCCTTTTGCATTGAGATCTCAAGGGTTTTTTCTTGAGTGAAGTGTTTGAAGATTTCCCCTTTCCTTTTAGGTCCAAAACCCTAGAGATGAAACGAGATCCGAATTTTCATCATTTCAAAGTGAACATCTTTCAAAAGGATTCCTTGATGATGAATTGATTTTAAAAAAATGATATCTCACTTTCAAACAACACGTCCCTTGAGTGGACCCCTCTTCTTTTGAAGGGTTCCCAAGGGACCCCTTTGAAAATTCTCCCTTCAACTTTCTGACTATTTGTGTGACTATTTGCTTATTTTCCTACGTGGCTACTTTTTGTTTTCTAACATGTTCTATCTATCGATTAACATGTTGCTTTGTAGGTGCACCTATGAATCTCCTTTCCATTCTAACTTTGTAGAGTCCCCTTACACTGGGCTTCCTTCAGAAGAGAGTACTTGGGGACCACCTTCTTTGCAGGTTTGAGGGCCTATGAAGTGCTTTCATCCTATGGGATTTTTCCATCATTGGTCTACAAGACTTTAGTCTACTTTTTTCAACTTTGTAGTTCTGCAGATCTATGGAGTCCTTTTGTTTGAACCTCCTCAGGAGAGTACTTGTGGATTCATTTTCCTACCCTACACTTTCAAGCTTGCCAGATTGCAGTTTGCTTCCTCAACGGTTCAAGTATACATTTATAAACTCTTTGATCTACTTTACTGAAAACCCATCGATACTAGTGCTCGCTAAAGTGGGGACAAAATGTATAGGAGAAAATTTTCACCCCTTGTGTAAATTCCCCTTTTACATCCCTCCAACTTAGAAAATAAAATCCGAATGTGAATATCTATGTCACTCATCTGCTCCGCATCCACTTGGCGCTTGTTTTTTGTGTCGGTGGGGGAATATTTGTCGGGGATGTGAGCGCAGTGCATGGACATCTATGTAGTGCACTGTCATCCCTGATAGATTCTTGCCTCTAGTTTCTACAAGGATATTACACTTTCCATTGGGCACGAAGCATATCACCTCTGTGTCAACCATCCAACCCGACAATGGCTCCTTCCCGCCCATTTTGATCTTGAAATGCCTAGCTTTCTCATTCACTTCATCTCTTTAGCAATCTATCTCATCTTCTTCACAATTCTAGAAACTTCACTTGATCTCTTGAGCATTTTCACAACTCCCTTGAGCATTACTCTAGCTTTTTACTCTATCAACTTCATTTCCTATGTGTTGAGCTACAATAGAAGCTATGAGTTTTAAGTCTTGTGAGACCTCCCTTTGTTAATGTTGTGGTTGTGTTAGCTTTGACAAGCTTGTTGTATTGCATTCTCCCTTCATTGGCCTTGAGATCCTTTGGGTGGAGGTGGTATTGCTTCACTTTCATTTCTTGTTGTGGTTTGATAGAGTAGCATTGTATCTTTTGTAGTGTTTAATACTCTCCTTTCTATTTTCTTTATCATATTTTCTACTTCATGGATTTATTGGCTATCCATGGAGGTGGAAACACCAAAGCGAGGGTTTGACTAAGGCAAACCCCTATACAGCCCAACATTTTTCCCTTTCTTGGTTGTGTGAAGGTGAATGTGTGTGTGGAGCTCACTGGAAAATTGGAGCCTTAGTGAGTTGATATTTATCACCCTTATTTTTATGTATCTTTTTTATCATTTACGTAGCTATTTCTCATATTTCATAGTTCTTTTTATTCCATTAAACTTAGTTAGCTATACTATTAGTAGGTTCTATGGTATTTTACACTGTATTTTAGTCTTTCTAGTCATACAAACACCAGCACGCTAGAGAGACACCAATGCATCATGTTGTCCTCCCAGTCCTGCACTGTTGTCCTCAAGTAGAGATTTATCTGAGGTTCAATTCAAATTCCAAAGACCGACTCATCTAGCCCCATTTAGTTTTTTGGATCTATAGAGTGATCAAAGCACTTGAGAGTGCCTTTCATTCTCGATTCCTACCTTAGACACCCGTTAGCTTGAGGTAAGATAGGGCAGCCCTCTACTCTTGTCTCTTTGTGACTTAGAGCCTTGGTCTAGTTGGCCTCCCTACCTTACAATTATGCTCTTTACTGAAAATTTGGGAAGGGGTTGTGATGGAAGTTAGCACTTTGGTAGCTTCCAAGAGTAAATTAAAATTTGATGATGTAGCAACCGCCCTTCTCAATGAAGACATGAGGAGAAAAAATCAGGAACCCTCATCTGGTGACACCTTGACTATTGTAAGTTATGTCAATCAAGGAAGGGGTCAAGATAGAGGTGAAAATAATAACAAAAGGATGTCCAAATATTTAAGAAGATCGAATTCCAAGGGAAAAAATGGTGATTTTTGGTTTTATGGAAAACTGGCTCACACAAAAAAGAATTGTTGGAATTACAAAAAGGCACAAGAAAAGGTAAGAAAAAATGAAGTAAACACTGCATATGATAAAGATGATGGTTTTTTAGTTTTATCATCAAGTGACACTACTGAAAATTCATGGGTACTTGATTTTGGTGCCTATTTCCATGCTACTCCATGTTGGGAGGCTTTCACAAACTATCAAGAAGGCAAGTTCGGAAGAGTTTTTCTTGGTGATAATAAAAAATGTGAAATAATAGGAAAAGATGATGTGATGTTGCAACTGAAAAATGGTAATAAATGGATTTTAAGGAATGTAAGACATGTTCCCAAATTGAAAAGAAACTTGATATCAGTAAGCCAACTTTATGCTCAAGGGTACAATATCATTTTTTTATTTAGATACTTGGAAGGTAACCAAAGGTGCCTTGATGATTGCAAAAGGAAAAAAAATAGGAAACCTATATGTTTTAGAGTGTCATTTCAAAGTGTGAGCTGCAATGGCAGTTGTGGACAATGGTACTGAGCTTTTGCATGAAAGACTTGAACACATGATAAAAAGAGGACTTGAAGTTATGTTAAGGATGAATCAACTTCCTAATCTAATATTCATTGACTTGGAAATGTGTGAGCATTGTCTTTATGGAAAACAAAGGCATATCATCTTCTTGAAGATTGGTCATGACAAGTGGTCAACACCTTTGGAATTCATGCACTTAGATGTGTTTAGACCTATGGAGGTACCCTCTTTTAGAAAAGCTAATTATTTTGTCTCTTTTATTGATGATTGTACTCATAAAGTGTGGGTCTCTATGATGAATAGAAAATCAAAAGTTTTTTATAAATTCATAGTTTTCAAAGCCATGGTCGAGAATCAAACTAGAAATAAAATAAGATGTTTGCAAACTAATAATGGGGGAGATTTTTGTTCCTTTGAATTCGATAGCTTTTGTGTAGATAATGGCATTAGACGGATCAAAATAGTTCCTTTAACTCCTCAAGAAAATGGTACGGCCAAGAGGATGAATTGAATAATTTTAGAGAGGGCAAGATGTATGCTCTCTAACGCAACCCTAAGCAAGGAATTTTGGGTTGAGGCGGTTAACATAATAGTATACTTAATTAAAAAAATCCCCTCATCTAGATTGGATTTTGATATTCCCAAAGAGAAATGGTTGGGCAAACAATTTTCTTATTCTCATCTACGAGTTTTTGGTTGTGAAGCATAACGCTCATGTTCCTAAGGAAAAGTGAATGAAATTGGATTCAAAGTCAAGGTGATGCATATTTGTTGGCTATGGTAAAGAATAATATGGTTTTCATTTGTGGGATCCAGTCGCCAAACAAATTGTTCATAGTAGCGATGTTGTGTTTAATGAGAAAGTTTTCCTAGGTCTACTAAAATAAGAAACACAACACAAAGAATATGTTTATGTTCCTAATGATGTGTTTGAAAGTGGAACTGGTAAGTTTAAAACACCTCCAAATGTAATGCAGTCCTCAATTCCTTCACTTCCTAGTTTCCAAACTTTAACGCAAGCATCAAAATCTGCACATAAATTTGTCTCTTAATCATAGCTTTTGAAAAATCACCCCCCTATTTTATCGACTCCTTTGGAAATGTCAAAATAATCACACCATATTCCCATGCAAGGTTTAAATTTCACTCCCCTTGCTATCTCCATGTGCCATGCTTATTCCTCTCCTACCTATGTCATTCCCTTTGACCTTTCATCATTGCATAGTGCCTCTCTACCAATATGTGAGGTGAAATTTTACTCTGCCACTAGCAATGCATTTGTTGAGTCAACCTTGCAACAAGATATGTCCACGCGGTTTGGAATAGGAAGCAGTTGTTCAACACAACCTATAATTGGTTCATCACTGCCTTTGTAAGTTCATTCCTAGTTGTATAAAGATCCCTTACAAGAAATTATGGTGAATGATTCAATTTCAAATGATGGTAATTTTTAAGAAGCCAGGAGAAATTTTAGTTCGTTGTCCTATTCAATAGGGGGTATATAAGGAAGTATTGATATGCAAAATAATAAGGGATAGGGGAGTATGCAACAGCAGGGAAATTTGCAATCTGCTATAGAGGGTATCCAATGTCAATTACAAAGATTAAATTTGGACAATACATTGCAGCAACAAGCTCCTCAATTAAGGTCTACCCATGAGAAAAGGTGTCTAACTAAATTTGATGATTACGAGTTATTACTTTCTAATCAGGTAGAACTAGCAACTTACAAAGATGCTTGCAAAGACACAAATCATTTCAAATGGATGGAGGCAATGCAATATGAAATGAGAGTCCTTGATGGAAAATGAAACTTGGGATTTGGTGACCCTCCCACCAAATTGAAAACCATTAAAGAATAAATAGGTGTACAGGTTAAAAGAAGAAGATGGAGGTAGTAAATGCTATAGGGCCATATTGGTAGTGAAAAGATTTGATCAGAAAAAGGAAATTGATTTTAATGAGATTTTCTTGCCAGTTATGAAAATGACAACCATTTCAGTAGTCTTGGGCATGGCAACTATCTAGAATCTTGAGCTTGAGAAAATTGACGTAAAAATCAAATTTCTTCATAGAGATATTGAAGAAGATTTGTATGTGGAGAAGCCTGAAGGATTCACTAAACAGGGCTAGGAGCATTTATATTGTAGATTGAAGTGAAGTTTGTATGGGCTCAAGCAAGCCCCAAGGTAGTGGTATCTCACCCATTTGTTTACTACATGAAGCTTGCTAATGGTGAGTTTTTTCTCTGATTACTTTATGTTGATGACATGTTGGTTACCAACACTAGCATGAGGATAGTTTTTGAATTGAAGCAACATTTTGGCCCAATGTTTTACTATGAAATATTTAGGGGCAAAGAAGAGGATTCTTGGGATGATAATAATTAGGGACAGACATAAGAGAGAAATCAGATTGTTTCAAGAGAAGTATATTGCCAAAATTTTGGATACGTTCAATATGAATAATGTAAAGCCTATTAGTACTCCATTGGTTGACCACTTTTACTTATCATCAGCAATGTGTCCAAAAACTCAAGAATATGAACACATCAAGGGTGTTTCATACTCATCAACAGTTTGGAGTATCATGTATGTCATGGTTTGTACTCGTCTAGATATTGCTCATGTAGTGAGAGTTGTGAGAAAATTTATGAGTAATATAGGTAACTCTCATTGGTAGGAAATACAGTGGATATTATAGTACCTAAAAGGTACTTCAAATCATGTATTGTGTTTTGGAGGACAGGATACTTAGCTGTGAGGTTATGTTGACTCCGATATGGCCGAAGATTTGGAAAAATGGAGGTCTACAACAAGTTATGTGTTTACATTTATTGGGGCTGCAATTAGTTGGGTTTCATAGTTGCAATAGGTGGTTGCACTCTCCTCTACCGAGGTTCATTATATGGCTCTCACTGAAGGAGCAAAGGATGTGATATGGTTACAGCAGTTATTAGGAGAAATGTGGTGTAAGAAATTAGATTTCACTTTTTTTTGTGATAGCAACAACACTATTCACTTGGTGAAGAAATTTTCCTTTCATAACAAAACCAAGCATATAGAACTTCAATATCATTTTATTTGACATGTACTTAAAGAGGGTAAGCTATAGGTGGAAAAAAATGATACAAAAGTGAACCTGGCTGATGCGTTGACGAAGGTAGTACCAAGGGATAAATTCGAGTTTTGTAGAGCTCTTCTCTCGGTATTTTAACCCCTTTTTATTCTTTTATTGATTCTTATTTTCATTTTTTTTGTTCCTTTATGCTCTCTTATTTATGTTTTCTAATTCTTTTAGAATTTTTTTATTTGGTGTGCTTTTATTTTTATTCGTTTGTTCTTATATTTTCTCATATATATAATTGTATGTTTTATGTTTTTGTTTTTATTCTTTTGTTCCTATATGTTCCCATATATGTGTGTGTGTGTGTGTGTTTTGAACACACTTCCTTTTTTCATTGATTTATGCTTTTTGTTCTTATATTTATTTATTTTTATTCATTTATTTATGTATTGTAATTTATATAAAATTTTGCGTGTTTTTTCTTTTATTAATATTTTTTCATTTTTTTCGTATATCTTTATTTTATGTTCTCTCTCTTTCTTATATAAGTGCCTTTATTTTTCTTCTCTTCTCTATTTTTTAGACTACAGGAATCGAGTAGCATGACCCCCTATAAACAGCAGTACGTTTGGTAAACTTTTTAATGTGATCAGCGATGCTGGCGTGACACACCCTCCAGTACCACAAGGTGGGGGAGACTAGACCTCATGACCAACCTCCTGCAACAAGAAAGGTTTAGCCAACATTCTTATCTTCTCTTTTATTTATATTTTTTCCTATATATTTTTTATATATTTGTTCTTTTATATTATATATGTTCTTATAGATTTTATGCAATTGGTGTGATTGTGTTAATTTTTGTTCCTTATGTTCATATTCAGTAATATTCAATTGTTTTGTTTTTAATCTTCTATCCATTCTCGAGGCAAATTGTTATATTTTTTATGTTTGAGTGCCCATATTCTTTCATATTTTGTTATGTTATTATTTTTTAGTTGCATAATAAATTACTTGTTTTTGGTTTATTGCTTGCTCTTTCTTAGTGCATTGTTATAGTCTCTTTTATATTCCTTTTTTTGTTAATTATTATATTACTTTCCTTCCTTCCTTTTACTCATTGCATGCTTTGATATTGCTTAATACTTCTTGATAAAAACTTCATAAGGTTTGTGGTTTTTTAATTTTTTGTCAGTATCCTTTTCCATTTAATCACTTTTTTCTTCTATTTCACCTCTCCTCCTCCCACCCTTTATTAGGCTCCTTCTGCATTCATTTTTTCTAATTCTTCCTCTTCTTGATGATGGATCACTAAGTGTGATCTGAAACATCGATGCAAAAACATACACATTTGAATCTAAAATCTTGCAACAATAATAATTTCATTTATTTTTAGAAGAGGATAATTTATGGAGGAACTATTAGCTAATTAAATAATTATAAATAATTATTTAATTTAGAAGAGATGAATTGAAATTGAATTAATTAAATAATTATAATTTATTTAATCAATATGTAAGAGAGGAATAATTAATAAATTAATTAAATGAATAAAATTATTTAATTAATGTAGAGGGAAATGATGAATAGGTGAATTAATTAAATAATTAAGAATTATTTAATTAAAGTAGAAATGAAGGGAAAATTCAAATTTTAAATAATTAATATTATCTAATTATCCAAGATGAAGGGTAAATGATATTATTTTAATTAAATAATAAAATTATTTAATTAAAGTCAGAAGATGAATTGATGAAAAATGATGATAGAATATGTTAGTCATTTTAGGTGTCTACATTTTTCCCCTCTTTGATACAATGCCTTTTTACAATGTTGTTTCAAAGAAAGTGTGAAATATTTTTTGATGGAATGCCCCAGTTTGTTCCAACAAACAAAGAAATGAAGGTATGATGCCCCCTTGAGAGGTTGGTAAAAAAATATTTTTAGGTTGAACTCTTGAAAAGAGTTGGATAAACTTGGTGGAGGTGAAGAGAATGATCAATTAGGATGAGAAAGTTCAAGAGGATATAATGAAAAGATTGAGAATGAATGTGGGGAGAGAGGAGGGTTCAAGATGAGAAGAATTAGGGTTTGGTTGGATATAAATAGATAATTTGGGGTTCAAATGTCCTCATTTGCACTCTTATTATTCATAGATATTTAGAGCTTTAGAGCCCTCAAGAGTGAAATATTCAACACTATGGTAGGAATTCCACTAATAGATCACTACGTTGACTGAGTCCAGACATATGGCTGGCCAACTAGTGCACCCTTAGTGATATGTAACTAACTCCCAATTTTTGAATTTTATGTTAACTGCATTTGTTGGGCCTAGAAAGTCAACATAATTGATTGTGAACAAGAATATGTTTTTGCACATTTGATGCTAGAATCGATGCAAATGATGTGTTTGTAGTATTTGACACTCAATTCAGTGCAACTGAAATGCTTTGGTGTAATTGGTTTAGAAGTTTATAAATGATTAAAATATACATAAATTAAGTCTTGCCACATTTTATGGTGAGAGTTTTGCAATTGAGAATAGGTGTCATAATTGATGCAACAAATGGTGCAATTGAAATCTAGTTCGCAAATGATTGGGAAAAAGATGCAATTGAAAAATTAAGTCATTGGGTAGTGGAAAAGCATGGATATTATATTTTTATTGTAGAATTTGGGAAATGTGATTGACAAAGTGTGCATTATGGTTGTGACATGTCCTAAAGACATTGGTGTATTGGGAGATGCATCTAAAAGCACTTATATTAAGGTGGTAGCTAATAAATGATGAGTGTATGTTCTTAAGAGTAGTAAGGCTATTCAACATCATCTATATGCCCAAGATTTGGGCTAACAGGGGGATGATGATAGTGTTAGCTAAGAGATGGTATAGTGAGTAGAGCAAATTCTTATTTCCCACTAACGAAGTGATGATCACTCTCGAGGACGTTTGGAGGGTACTAAGGATTCTGATCCATGGTGCATGGGTTATGTACAACATAAACACCAAGGAGAATGCTTTGGGTTGAGTGTTCTTGACAAAGGATCTCATTATTGAGGACTCTGAGATTAGGTTGATTTATTTGATGGTGCACTTTGATGCACTACTAATTATGATGGCAACAACAATATACAGAGTGTTAGTACTTGATAGGATAGGTTTAGGGTTCCTTATTGGCTACAAAAGAGTGATGGATAGGATGTTGGATGAGGGGATCACCTATGCATGGGGTCCTTATGTGTTGGAAATATTGTATTATGAATTATATCAAGTGGGCTACAAGTTTGGAGCAAGTATAGGTTGCAACATGACTTCACTACACATTTGGGAATGGGAGCACATTACAATTACCAAATTCGTGGTTGATGGGTCACATACACCAAGTCTACCCTATTCTCGGTGCTATTATGGTGTTGTGACCCAATGAAATCTAGGAAATGTGTGATATTAGAGACAAGCATTTGATGATTTGGTGTCATTCACCTAGAAATCATGTAAATTATGTGAGGTATGGTCAAATGATAGGGAGAACCTACCATATTGTAGGTAGATATGATATCTAATAATTCATGTTATGCACATTATAGAGTTATATCTACTAGAGCAGGTAGTTCAATTGTTCAAGAAAATACATAATATCCTAGTTGGGGAGGCTACATATGTGAGTCACAACAAGAGATCTCGCATTGGGGCCCCATGATTATTCCCGACATAACCATTAGTGATTTTGAGGGAGTAGTGCATGTATAGTGGGACTTATGACCAAATATTATGGTTGTGGGGACATTGAATAGGTATAACACTTTATAGGTTGGTTAGAGGATGACCCAACTAACATATCTAGTAGGAGGGGAGATGGGGAGAAGAGAGGCAAGAGAGTACATTGAAAATTCAACCAAGGATATGATAGAGGAGGAGGTGGAGGAGGAGATAGTGGAGATGAAGGAGGAGGATGAGGTGATGATGGTAGAGGGGTAGGAGGAGATGGTGGAGATAGAGGAGGAGGAGGATATGATGGGGTAGGTGTAGCACCAATGGTTGTACAACCAATAGTATAGAAACCAATGAGGGAGATCAAGGATAAGTATCCCTCTTGTAGACCCAAGTGAAAACTTACATGAATAATTTGTTGGTGTACAAGCATAGTTGGCTAGCATGAGAATAGAGAGGGATACAATAGTGTCTACTACCATAGGTCACAATAGTCCCTACTCAGGGTTAGGGGTATTGCATAGGGGTCTACAACATATATTATTATTGAGATAACATGGTTAGACTAGGATGCATTGTACTATTGATATCTATACAAGATTTTGATTCCAAAGAGTGTCAAGCTCCTAGTTTTACATCAAATAGATCAAAGAATCCAAGTCTCAAAGATCAATTAGTGAGGGGGTGATGAGGCCACAACCACCTAGACCACCACAAAGATAGGGTAATGAGAAGGTCCAAGAATGATCACATAAGTAGACAAGCTTAGGACCATCAAGGTCTCAACAACTGGCACCCTCTCATTTGGAGGGAGTTCAATATAGACCCTATTTTATAGATGATATTTTTTGTAATCACACTATCATTTTTGTATGTGACCTGATTGCACTTGTATATTTTTGGCTTATGAGCCCATGTACAAACATTTTTTATTGATGTATCATGATATGTATTATTTTTTAGATACATATGATATAAGATTCCTTTTTGGTGGCAATATTTATGCATGATATTTGATTTTTTTATGGTTTCTATATGATGATGTATATCGTATACCATGCACTTTGTGTGATGATTATATGGTTTCTATATGATGGTGTATATCTTATGATCTATGCTTATGTATATAATATTTTTATGCATTTGATTATATCTATATGAGATGTGATATTATGATCTAATGATGGATTATGCTATGATATGAGTTTGTCAACTTAACATATTTATGTATTCAGGATATGTGTAAATGCTATAGATGAATTATGTTTTGTTTTTTGTATTATGATACATATATGATTGTGTGTTAGTGTAAGAGAGGGGGACCAACCACTACAAGGCCCCAAATCATGAAATGCCAAGAGCGGAAAGGATGCCCTAACTTACCTCAGTTTAAAGGAAGGTTAGGATGGAAGGGATGAGAATGATGAGGATTATGAAGTCCTTCGATCACTCTGCAATCCCGAGAACTGAAGGGAGACTAGGTGAGCCAATTTTTAAGGTCAACTCTGCGTCTCAGGTAGTTCTCTGTCAGAGGACAGAAGCGCAGTTCTGGGATGACAGCACAGTGCACTCGCATCTCATAGGAACGCTAGCATCCATACGGCCAGAGAACCGAAGAGACGAGGTTAAACTCTAAAAGGTATACTAACAACCTACTTTAAAAGTTTCTTGAATAGCATAATGAGATTAAGAAGAATGATACGTAAATACTTATGTGATAAAGGAAATATATTACCACAAGGGTGATGAAGATAATTTTGTACAACAATCCTCTCACCAGCTTGCTTCAAGATCTCTCCACCTACACATAGAAAAATGGGGAATGTTGGGGTTGTTTAGGGGCCTACCTCAGTCAAACCCCTGTTTTGGTGTTTCCACCTCCATGGACAGCCAAGTTTTCAATGATAGGAATAAAGATAAAGAAAGGAATACAAGCTACGTAAACAAAAGACACTACAAAATAGTACATGCTTACTCAACCAAGATGATAGAGAAGATGAGAGGAGCTTACCACCTTCATCCAAAGCGCTCAAGGCTTGTGGAGGAGAAAATGAGAGGAACTCAAGCCTCTATTGCAATGGTGTGTGTCCTTCGCTTGCACTATCAGAGTGATAGAGTGGTAGATTGCTGCAATGGAATGTGAAGTGCTACTACAAAGCTTGAAGTGAATGAATGGAATGGAGAGAGTGCTCAAATTATCTTTAAAAACTTGAGAATGGATGGAATGGTCAAGAATATGAAGGAAAAGATGAAAAATAGTCATGTTCGAGTCGGCTAGCCGAAGGGAGGCGTTACTCTTTGACTTCCAATCGAAAGTGTAACTTCTCTACAGTCTCCAGTCGTAGGAATCTGCCAGGGATGTAAGCACGCTGCATGGATGTCTGTGCACCACACAGGCATCCCCTACAGAAATGCTCCCACTAACACACAAAATAGGTGCCAAGTGTGATGTGGACAGCGGGCTTAAGTGTAATTAATCCTCTTCCTTAGGTTTTCTAAAGTGCAAGGGGGTTAAAGGGAATTTGTGTTAGGGGTGTAAATTCATGCTTATACATTTTTCCCCCACTTTAGTGAGCACAAGTACTGATGAGTGCTTCAGTAAAGTAGAGTAGTAAGGGAGTAACAAATTAAGAGAAGTATACCTAAATCGACAAGGAAGCAGAGCACGGTCTGGCGAACTCAGAAGTACAGGAGAGGACTTTGTAGTTTCATGGAAATACAAGCTGAAGTATGAAAACACCTCACAGGCTCATGGTCCTGCAAGGGAGGTATCCTTCAATAACTCTCACATGAAGAAAACCAGGAAAATCACCTTACAAATCCACAAACCTGCAAGGAAGGTATCCCCCAAGAACTCTCACATGAGGGAAACCGATCAAAGGGGACTCCCCAGAGTCAGAGAGGGTGACATGTTTACCTGCAAATAGAACACATCAGGAAGTGGTTGCGTAGGCCAGTGAATAGATAGTCACGTAGACCATCGCTAGGTTGTAAGTCTTTCAAAGGGATCCCTCGAGAACCCTTCATAAGGAAGGAGGGTCCACTCAAGGTATTCACTTTTTGAAAAGTGAAGTCTAGTCAAGCTACCCCCAAGCTAGACATAAGGGTGTGGAGTAGGTCTAGTCAAGCTGCCCCCGGACTAGACATGAAGAAGTAAGATCGGCCTAGTCGGGCTACCCCCGAGCTAGAAACAAGGATGTGAAACAAGTCTATCCAGGCTGGCTCCAAGCTAAACACCATAGAATTTTGATGAGAACATTCAAAGGGATCCCTTGGGAACCCAACGTGAAAGGAAGGGATCCGCTCAAGGGATGCACTATTTGAAAGATGATGTATTCCTTCTCGAATCGATTCATCATCAAGGAATCCTTTCAAAATATGTTCACTTCATCAAGGAATTTGAAAGGAAGGATATGCACCCATGTGAGGGGAAGACTAAGACCATTCCCACTTTGGAGGAGGGTTTCCAAGTCCTTTCTTTACAAACCCATGATGAAGGAAACATGTTTCGTTAGAGTTTCAAGTTGAGAATGCAATTCTAACAAAGAGGTGTATGAGGAGTCTTTAAGAAAATATTTTTTTGGCAACGAATTCATTTTCTAAAGACCAAGCAATGTAGAAGTAATGTTGTCACATATAAAAGGGACAACTCAAGCAAAGAAGAGAGAAATATAAAGGGAAATGTAAAAGAAAAGAGAGCGCACACAAAGGGCACAAGGTATCTAGTTTCATGGGGTCAAATCTACCTTTATTTATCTGTATATGAGGTATTCATGGTGCAAGGTGAATGATCATCAATCCCCAACTAGATCAGGAAGAATGCATGCAAGACAAAGTAAAAATTTAAAAAATTGGTCAACATGGAAGGAGGCCTAAATGCTCCCGATGCTTTGCATCATCCCCAATTTAGCGAAATCCAATCACAAACATGGAAGAATGAAGATACATATAGAGGAAGATTTACAACATAAACACCACACATGTATCCAAGCACCAATAGGGGTGATGAGGGTCATCCAAGCACATATAGCACGATCACAGGGGAACACATTACAACACACATATATCTAATCTAAAGATCAAGAAGAGGGTCTCCCCCTAACATTGGTCAACCAAGAGGTCATTAGATTCCCACTCTAGATCATCGTAGGGGGAAGGATGAGGAGTCTACAATGGTTTAATGTTAAGGGGAGGAGCTTCTGATCCTCCTGCAACAAGGGCTAAGGCAGAGGGACCAATGAGATCTTCATCGCTCAAATCTTGTGGTTCTAAGGTCAGCGACTTTTGGAAGATCATTGACAAGGTCAGAACTTCATCCATCAATTTAAACATACACTTGATGTAAGTACCATGTTTCACCTTGGTGGACAGATGATTTTGTACCTGAGGTTCACTGCTAGGCTCACCAAGAGACTCAGGAGCGGTGACAAAATCGAGGGAGGCAGGAGCTAGTTTCATCACTAAGATAGAACAAATCAGCATGGGTCCACCTTTCAGAGAAGGTGGGATTTTTTTACATCCTCCATTGTTGGAGGGACCACACTATACCTTCTTCTTCATCAGAGGAGGTGAGCTCCCCACAGATGAAGCAAGGTGGATGGAAGAGGATAGAACCACAATGGATACAACCGAAGTATTAACCATATCCATGGGCTTTGGGAAAGCTGATACATCCAAAATAAAAGTTAGCAGAGGTGGCTCCATGGAAGGAGTGATAGACATTTGCACCCTTTTGGGTGCATGTGCGTTCACAATGGGAGCTGAAAGAGATTCATAACTAGTTAGATCAGAGGTAGAAGAGGGGAAAGAGGAGGCTCCAACAGGAGGTTTGATCTTCTCTTCCTCCTCCTGTGAGGAGGATTGCTCAGCCAGGAGAGAATTTTGCTGACGCTTCCACTCGTGCGCAAGGCGATTTCTATGGCTCTTCGAACCAAGAGTCAGAGCTTCCAAAGTGATAGAAGGATTCTTCTCACCAATGGGAGTGTCTTCCATAGCTAATTCCAATGGAAGGAAAAACTCCTGAATGGCAGTAGAAGGAGTAGGTTCATAAATGACAAGAGGAATCGACTCTAGTGCCTCAGCAGCAGACCTCTTCCCATTCACTATTTTGGGAATAGGAATAGTAGGAGGTCATGGAGGCCGAGACAAAGAGGACTCTCCATAGGGAGCTTTCTATCTACCATACCAAATAGGCCTAGGCTCCATGGGTAAGATAGGAAGCTCAAATGTAGGATGCTTGGCCTTTCTCCAAGCGGGCACCATGGGATTCTCTCGCAAGCGCAAGACACAAGCAGATGGCACTGCAGTAGGGTGAGAGGAAGCATCAGGTTGAGCAATGTAAGGGGAAGCAGGATCTCAAGATTGATTCTCTTCTTCTCTCTTACACATCTTGGCAACATCATTGTCATCTTTTAAGCAAGATCTATGTGAAGAATCAAAAGGCGAAGGAGGGAACCTCACTTTTGGCCTAGCACACCCTTTCTTATAGTTTTGATACATACGGTGTAGGAGGTCCTTCCTAGGTGGGAGAGGACCAAGAGATGTAGGCCAAAAGTAATCTAGGGTGTATCTACCTCATGCAACCAGTGGTTTATAACTAGTGTCATGGAAAACATGTACCGAACCTCCATGAACAAACTTCAGGCATTTGTGCACAATCGAGGGCACTACATTCATAGCTACCAGTCAGGGGATACCTAGCTTCACTTTGAAGAGTTCAGACCCCGAGATGATGTCAAACCTAAGCCTCATAGATTTAGGGCCAATGAGGATTGATAGGACAATACTTCCTATAGGAGGTACAAAAATTTTGTCGTGTGTGTAGATGGTACTCTCAGGCACATCATACCCATCTTTATGCGGGAATTTAATTAGCATGATCTCCTCTGTTATGATATTCACTTGAGATGTGGGATCAACAAGAACACCTGCTACAGTATTCGCATTTATCCTTGCAGGAATATAAAGAGGAGATGGATCTCTATTGAATCCCATCGACAAGTCATGTGAAGTAAAGGTTATGCTAGTACCATTACTCATAGTCTACATAGAGGGAATAGGTTGGTTTAAGAAAGAGGCCATCATGCACACCAAACTATACTTCTACAGAGCCTCCTAAGGTTTATGAGATAAGGTAGTGACCCAATTAAGGTTTCATTACACAATATTTTGGAACCTTCCAACTACACTTACTAGGGGTAACAGGTTGGGTTGCGAGGTGAAAGCCTCACAACACTCACACCTACAACACTCCTAGGATACAAGGAAAGGAGATTTTAGTATCGCAAAATGGAACCAAAATGGTTCACATCGGGTTCACCAAAAATGTATGAGAGGGGGACCAACCACTACAAGGCCCCAGGTCACGAAAGGCCAAGATCGGAAAGGCTGCCCTAACTTACCTTAGTTTAAACGAATGTTAGGATGGACAGGATGAGAATGATGAGGATTATGAAGTCCTTTGATCACTTTGCAATCCCAAGAACTGAAAGGAGACTAGGTGAGCTTCTTTTTAAGATCAACTCTGCATCTTAGGTAGTTCTTTGTCAGAGGACAGAAGTGTGGTTTCGGGACGACAACGCGGCATGTTGGCATCTCACAGGTGTGCTAGTGTCCATACGGTCAAAGAACTAGAGAGATGAGGTTAAACACTAAAAGGTAGACTAATAGCCTAGTTTAGAAGTTTCTTGAATAGTAGAATGAGATTAAGAAGAACGAGATGTAAATATGTATGTGATAAAGGAAATATATTACCACAAGGGTGACGAAGATAATTATGTACAAAAATCCTCTCACCAACTTGCTTCAAGATATCTCCACCTACATATAGAAAAAGGGGGAATGTTGGGGCTATTTAGGGGCCTGCCTCAGTCAAACCCCCATTTTGGTGTTTCCCCCTTCACGAACAGCCAAGTTTGCAATGATAGGAATACAAGCTACGTAAACAAAAGACACTACAAAATAGTACATGCTTACTCAACCAAGATGATAGAGAAGATGAGGGAAGCTTACCACCTCTGTCCAAAGTGCTCAAGGCTTGTGGAGGAGAAAATGAGAGGAACTCAATACTCTGCTATAATGGTATGTGTCTTGCACTTGCACTATCAGAGTGATAGAGTGGTAGATTGCTGCAATGGAGTGTGAAGAGCTTCTACAAAGCTTGAATTGAATGAATGGAATGGAGAGAGTGCTCAAACGATCTTGAAAAACTTGAGATTCGATGGAATGGTCAAGAATATGAAGGAAAGGATGAAAATTGGCCATATTCGGGTCGGCCAGCCGAAGGGATGCGTTACTCTTCGACTTCCAATCGAAAGTGTAATGTCTCTACAATCTCCAGCCATACGAATCTTCTAGGGATGTAAGTGCATTGTGCAGACATCGACACTTCGCATGGGCATCCCTGATAGAACCACTCCCACTAACACACAAAGCAAGTGCCAAGTGTGATGTGGACAGTGGGCTTAAGTGGATTTAAGCCTCTTCCTTAGATTTTCTAAAGTGCAAGGGGATAAAAGTAAATTTGTGTTAGGGGTGCAAATTCACACTTATATAGTTAGTATGGTAGAAGACAATGTAGGATGATGATGGTTATTAATCGATATTAAGTAATGAAATTTGTAATGGACGAGATGAAATAGATAGATTGATATAGATGGATATGAGATAGATAGATAGATACTATTTTTTTTGTTTGTGCTTTTTATCATCATAGATTCTTTTATGGTGGCAAATAGATATATACAAAAAGGTGTAAAAAACCATGGTGACTTTGGTATCATTTGCATGGACCTTGACTTTGTAAACAAGAAGGATTGTCTTCATTCATACTAGACATAATAGAACCTTGGTGGAATATGTGGGGGAAATTATCTTAAAGCATGATAGTTCTAGTGAAAAAATGTATTTAAATGAACCCATATGTAAAGGAAGTTTGTTAATACTAGAAGCCATTCCAACACACACAAGGAAGGTATCTACCTTAGTAATACAACAAGAACATTCCACAATCACATCAGATAAAACAATGACCCTTCCTCATTCTTGCTCCTCTAATAATTTCAATATATCCTTGAGTAGCATAGGAATAGGTAAATATGATAAATCAATCATTTAAAAGACAATAACAAAATAAATCAACAACCATTAGACTTTCTTGTCAAAAGATATGTGCTCAAATTGGATAATGCTTATTGTTTGAAGGATGCATATGTTTAAGGCATGATATTTTAGATAAGAGTGGCTAAAGTTAATTACAAAATCGATTAGTAGATAGTAGGCTAGCTTAGTAGGAGTTTTATTTTTTTGTGATTGTTTGTTGTTTTCTTAGGTACTATATGTTTTTATACTTGCTTGAGTGTCATGCCTAAGTATTGGAAATTTTATTATGGTTACAATAGATGAGTATGATTTAGGTTTATTATGGTTTATGGTAGTTGGGATCTTTTATTATGGATAATGTATGATACATACTCCAAAGATACAATCTGAATACTAGGTCAAGGAAATTCCCCCGGTTAGGTATAAGACTTGTGTATTATAGGATGGGTGTTGTGAAGGTTATTATGGCATAAGGTGAAATGGAATGACACTAATTATCGATAAATATCAATCCATAATAGGTGTGGTACATATATGAAAGGATTTAATTATGGATGGAGTGGATTAGATGCTAATAAATGGTGGATAGTGGCTTCTACATATGGTACCTATAAATAGGTTTTCCCCATGGTACTTATGTTCCAAAGACGATTGTCGTTGCACCAAAAGATCGACCTATTAACTCCTGATAGAACCACTATATTTATACAAGATCCAAGATCCATAGGAGGCGATTAAACCATGTCACGAAGCCCGAGCGTCGCATTATCTCACATGGAGGGGACCAAGGGTGACACCTTGCAACAATCCCCCCCTAGCACAAGTTATGGGTTCAAATCTATGACCTTGGCTCTAATACCAATTGTTACAAAGATGGTTTTCATTGCACCAAAAGATTGACCTGTTAATGCCTGATACAACCATTGGATTTATATAAGATCCAAGATCCACGGGAGGTGGTTAAACCATGTCACAAAGCCCAAGTGTCATGTTGGCCCATGCCAAGGAGACCAAGTGTGACACCTTGCAACAACTTACCCAAGGCACCACTGAAGTGTTTTTACCATAGGGTGAATTATTTCTCTTCATTTTTGTCTTTTTTCTTGTACTTCTTTTAATTAGTATACTTTGAGGATAATTGAAAGAATTTCTTTAGGTGGAAAATATATATGATCTCATCTAGTGGTTCACCCTCAGGTGTGGCAAGTTGGTATGCTCCATATCCTTAAGTTATTATAATTATAAATGGTCCCAAAAAATATGGTTTAAACTTCCCTTTCTTTTTTGACTTGCTAACTCTTTTGGTTCTCTTTGAGTACTAGATATCCTATCTCAAACTTGCATGATATTACATTCTTGTTATAGCTATAAAAAAGGTGGTTTTTATAATCCTATAAATAATTGAGTGCATGAATATATCTTTCATATAACATTTCTAAGTCATATATTCTAGAAACTCTATACTCCTCATCATCAACGATATGTTGTAGAGACTCTCAAGGATGGAAGCTCAACCACAATAGGTAAAATGGTTTCAGATCCAAAAATTGTAAAATACATAGTGGTTCTTATTGGTGTCCATTTATTGGTTTGATAAGCCCATAAGGTGGGATTGATATAAATATTCCAATCACGATCAACTTTATTAACTATCTTTTTGAGGATTTTCAATATTATTTTATTTGACACCCCAACTTGATCATTAATTTAAGGGTAGTATGGGGTGGAGAATTGATGTTGGATATGGAACCTATGGTAAAGATTGTGAACATCCTTACTTTTTAAATATTGATCATTTTCAATGACAATGGCTAAAGGGGAACCATACCAAAAAATGATATAATTTAGTTTGAACATGGCTATTTTCTTTCTAGTGATGAAGGTGAGGGGAATGGCTTCAATCCACTTTGTAAAATACTTAATGGAAGTGTTAATGAAATTATGACCATTGGATGATGGGGGATATATTTCACCTACAAGATTGAGTCCCCACTATGAAAAATTCCATAGTGTAGTAATTGATTGTAGCTCTTATTTTGGTGCATTAATGAGATTTTCATGTTTCTAAATTTTTTGATATTTTCAAGCAAACTAATGGGCATCTTGTTCCATTGGATGCTAATAATAAATAGTTATCATAAGTTTCCTAGCCAAATTAGGACCACCAAATTGTGCCCCATAGATACCATTGTGTACCTCATGTAAGGCAGTGTGGGCTTCATCTAAGTTGAGACACCCAAGGAGAGTATTATCGATACTCATTCGATAAAGTGTATTGCCAAGTATTACAAAGTGAGATGAGCATCAAGTGAATGTTTTTTTTTTTTGGAGGTTAAATTGGGTGGAAGGATACTTTGATGGATGTATGTGTAAATATATTGATACCAAGGAGAGTTAGGACCAACTATTTTGTACATGAGTTTAGAATCTAGGACATTGAATACGAGGACCAAGAGTTGTTTCACTAAGAATTCACACTATTGAGTATTGTGTGGCATATCCAAAAGAGACCCAATGGTTTCTATTGCATCAACTACTTTGTTATTAATCTTGGGGATCTGCATAAATGATATTTGAGTGAAGTAGTTCTTCAAACTATTGACCATTTTCTTGTAATTTTATAGTTTCTCATCTTTTGTTTGATAGTCATCCTTCACTTGTCTAATAACCAATTGGGAATCACCATAAACCTATAGTTGCTTGATTTTCCATTCTTAGTCGAGTGATTAATACTTCATACTCAACAATAATTTTAATGCAAGGGAGTGCTAGCCAATATGATTTTTGCATACTTCCATCTTGTGGTGTTATTGTTGTAAGAATGATGTTGGTGTTGTCATCGATGTCAGTAGTTGTTGGTGTTGGTCATTGATGTCAACAATATGGATATGGTTGGTGTTTTCAAGTACTTTTTCTAGTATGGATGTGTTGTGGTGTTCTTATTAGTTTTTTAATTGATGTCTTGATGGATAAGAGTTGTAGTTGCAGTAAGTTCACTTGGTTTCCAAGTGCTTTTGAGAAAATTTGAATAGAGTACGTAGTGTGATAAAGGTGTGTTCATTGTTATGCTCTACATTTCTTCATGGTTAAATATGTGCTTGTGCAATTTGGATATGACAATTAGAGGTGTTCACAGGATCTATATCTAACGTTTCAAGTTCTAGATCATTTGGAAGTGAAAGTTGTGTTTAACAGTTTGTATTTCTATGTAAAAGGTTATTTAAGAGAAATGATATTGCTCAAAATTTCTCCATAGTAAGGTTTCTTCTCTTGTAGATTTGATAACATGCTTATAAATTTTGTAACATCCTTCCCTTGAGGTTTCAAGTGTTGAGGTGTTCTGCAAGTTTGGGTAGTAAGTTGTGTTATGTGGCAGTATGTCTGGTTGCACAAAATGATGGTGTTCTTTGTTTTAGGTGGTTGTGGAAAAGGCATAATATTCTGATGATGCTAGAATATTTTGATATGTTGTGTGGATGTTGTGAAGTGTTGTTGTGTGGTATGCATCACCTAGAGAAGCATGTATGTGGTCACTTGTAGTGTTAGTTCAGGTTTGTCTGACCTAGTGTCCTAGCGCTATTTGTGAAGGTACCTCATGGATTGTGAATGTGTTATATAGCATGGTGATGTATATTTGGGTCATATTTAACCCTTTTTGTGGTCATACTTCAAATATTTCCACCATGGAGGTGTTTGATGTCAACCTATTTTGGTGTTACACATTTTAGGTGCATATGTTTCATTAAGGCTGACCTAATTGAGATTTTTTAGGTCACAGATGGTATATAAGTAAGGTAATTATTGATGTGTTTGGATATATAGAACGTGTGTGAAAGATTCAAATTCAATTAAGTATGGTGATTTGAGTGTGAGCTTAATGCCTATGACTCCAATGTAGTGAGTAGATGGGTTACATTATCAGTGTGCTTGAATTTGTTAGAGGCAGTGAGCTAAAGGTTGCAAATGGCATAAAGTTTTAGTGATGAATTTCTCTTGTTCCTTTGAGACAGTGAATCTCTTTGTAACATATTTCTTCTATCTTCTTTCTTCTTGATAGTGATCCACCTAGTAGTGAGCCTAATTGTATTCGTTGTTGCAATTCATATATATGTAAGCTAATCCTCACCATGGTTTTTCCCTTCTTGGGTTTTCCACGTAAAACCGGTGTTCTTATGTGTATGGATGTGTTTTTATTGTTGTTTCATATGTTTTAATTTTTCTAATGCATAATAAGGGTTTGATGGTTGACAAGGTTTGAAAAAATATTGAGGATTTGAATGTTTTAAGTATACAATTGATTCACCACCCCTCTTAGTTTTCTTGTGCTTCTAACAATTGGTATCAAAGTTGTGGTTCCTTAGAGAAAGTTTAACCACTTGAGGTAGATCTAGATGGTGCATAGGAAGGGTGTCAAATCTCCTATGTTTGATGGAACAAATTATAATTATTGGAAATATAGGATGGATTCCTTTTTGGTCTCTCTTAGATTTGGTGTCTACTAGCTAGTTGAAAAAGGATATACTATGCCTAATAATGTTCTAACAAGTGATTATCAAATCAAGGAATATGAGAGCAATGGTAAAGCAAGGAATTTTATTCTAAGTGGTCTCTCTGATTCTGAAATTGGAAAGGTGATAAGTCTAAAATCTACTTAATATGTTTGGATAAAGTTGGAAAGTATTTAGGAAGGAGATGATAAAGTCAAGCAAGCAAATATTTAGAACTATAAAGAAAAATTTGAAACCCTAAGGATGTCTAAAGATGAATATATTACTGCCTACATGCTTAGAGTGGATGAAGTTTTCAATGTCGTCAATGGTCTTGGTGGTAAGCTAGAAGAAAGTGAAGTGGTGAAAAAGTTATTAATAAATATTCCTAAAACTTATAGTTCTAAAGTTTTTGCTATTGAGGAAGCTCAAATTTTGGATAATCATTCGAGAGATCAGATGTTTGGTGCTTTAATTTCTTATGAATTGAGAGATTTTTGTCAAGATGCTACAAAGAAAGAAACTACCTAAATAAATTTTACAAAGCAGAGAAGGATGATGAATTAGATCTGAATGATCTTGATGAGGTGGAAGAAATTTTTTTAAGGAGATTGAAAAAGGGCATTGGAAAATACAGAGATAAGTTACCCTATAAATGTTTCAATTGTGGAAATATAGGTCATTATGCATCTAAATGTCCAATAAAAGTTACAAATGACAAGCCTAATGATCACAAAGGAAATTTTTTTAAGAAAAGTTATTATGTTAAAAAATACAATGGTGTATCTAATGATGAGGAATTTGACTATCCTGATGAGGAAAATGATGAATGCTTTTTCATGGCTCTAAAAGTTGAAACTAATTTTGCTAACCTTGAAAGATGTGTGAAGGAAAGTGCTCTAGTAATAGGTCATAACATTGAAGGAACTATGTTGACTTCTTTTCATGCAAGAGAAGAAATAAATTACTAGATAATTGATAATGGATGCTCAAATCATATGACAAGTGATAAGAGTAATTTTTTTAAACTTCAAAGGTATGATGGTGGTCTTGTTAAGTTTGGTGATGATACATCTAATAAGATCTATGGAAAATGTTTAATTAGATTTGATGGCAAGCATATATGATTTTATTTATTTCAAGGGTCTCTAGGTAATCTTCTAAGTGTAGGGAAAATATGTAGCAGAGGATACAATCTTGTGTTTCAGGATGGTGGTTGTGAAATCAAAAAAGGAAGATCTGGTACTATGGTTGTTGTTGGAACAAGGATAAAAGGTAATATTTATTAGCTCAAAGGTAGTGGTGCAAGGTTCTTTATGTATCATATTAATGAAAGTTTGCTATAGAGTAGAATAATGGGTCACATCAATTTTGATAGTCTAGTAATGATCGACTCTTTTGATGTTGTGAGAGACCTATCAAAGATTACAAATCCTATCAATGCAATGTGCAAGGAATATTAGTTTGGAAATTAGACTAAGAAGAGGTTCAATACAAAATAATATTCTACCGTAGGTCCTTTTGATTTGGTGCATATAGACCTATTTGTACCTATCAGAATAATTGATAATTGACAAGTATTTCATGCTATTAATTGATGATTATTCTAGAATGACTTGGGTAACATTTATTAAAGAAAAGTCAAAATCCATAGATAAGTTCAAATCATTTGTCTATGGTTGAGAATTAAATAGATGTAGAAATAAAATTCTTAAATTTTGACAGAGGTGGTGATTTCACCTCCAATGGGTTTAAAATTTTTTGTGAAGATCATAGAATAAAGAGGCATTTGTTAGCTCCTAGGAATCCTTAGTAGAATGGAGTTGTGGATAGGAAGAATATACTAGTTCAAGTAGCTAGGACAATGATGAAGGAAGAAAATATATTGGATGTCTATTAGAGAGAAGCAATTCATACTATAGTCTACATTCTTAACAGAGGTCAAGTAAGAGTGAATAGTTCAAAGACTCCCTATGAGTTATGGTATGGTAAACCTCCTACTATAAATTACTTCATAGTTTTTGGAAGAAAATACTATATCAAAAGAGATGAAGAAAACTTAGGAAAGTTTGATACAAGATATGATGAAGGGATATTCCTTGGATACTCTACAAGAATCAAAGCTTATCGGTGCTATAATAAAAGGTTGAAGAAGATTGTTGAAAGTGAAATTTTTAAGGTGGATGAAGAACCACTATAGAGTTTAGTAGTGATAGAAGGATATGAATATAATGAATCCCATTATAGTGAAGAAGAAAAGGATGAAGAGAAGGAAAAGGAGATGACAGTTGAAGAGGAAGAAGATCTTAAAAAGATCCCTAAGAGTCCTAAGTATGTGTAAAAGAACCATTATGAAGATCAAATCATTGGAGAGAAAAGAAAAAGTGTGTTAACAAGGAAGAAAGTAGCTATGATAGAGGAACAAGTAAATTTTTGTTTACTTTCAGAGATGGAACCTAAAATAGTGACTGAGGAATGTAAATATGAGAATTGAATCAAGGCTATGAAAGAGGAATTGGAATAGATTGAGAAGAATCAAACTTGGGAATTGGTCCCAAGACTTGCAAACAAGAATGTGATAGGAACTATGTGGGTTTTCAAGAACAAATTGAATGAGGATAGAAAAAATTTTAAAAACAAGGATAGACTTGCGTGTAAGGGCTATTCACAAGTAGAAGGAATAGATTTTTAGGAGACATTTTCTCTAGTGGCAAGGATGGAAGCCATTAGAAGGTTTTTGGATTTTGTAGCACATAAAGACTTCAAAGTATATCATATGGATGTAAATTTTGTGTTCTTGAATGGTGAGTTGGAAGAAGAGGTATACATTGAAAAATTGAAAGGATTTCAATTAACATAAGATGTTGATATGGTATGTAGGTTGAAGAAGGTGTTGTATGGACTCAAGCAAGCTCCTATAGCTTGGTATGTAAGGTTAGATAATTACCTATTGCAGAAAGGATTCAGGAAAGGTATTGTAGATAGCAACCTTTACTTCAAGGTTGAGGGAGAAAAAATCCTAATTGTGATAGTGTATGTGGATGAAATTATCTTTAGAGGAAATGAATGCATGTGCAAGAAATTTTCAGAGGATATACAGAAAGAGTTTGAGATTTCAATGTGTGGGAGATGAATTTCTTCCTTGGATTACAAATTAGTCAATCAAAAAAAGGTATTTTCATTTCACAGACAAGTTATGTCAAGGAAATGTTGACGAAATTTGGAATGGAGGATTATAAACTAGTGTGTACCCCTATGGTTACTAGTTGTAAGTTGATAAAAAATAATGAATCTCCTAAGGTTGATCAAAGAAAATATAGATCAATGATTAGTGGATTGCTATATCTAACTGCTACTAGACCAAATACCATGCATACAATTGTCTTGTTGCATGATTTCAAGAAGATCCCATAGAATCTCATGTTGTAGCAATGAAGAGGATATTTAGATACTTGAAGGGCACTTTGGATTATGGTTTGTGGTATCCTAGGGATACTAATTTATCCTTGAGTGCATATACAGATGCAGATTGGGAAGGTTGTACAAATGACAAAAGAAGTATAAGTGGTGATGTTTTCTTTCTTGGAAGCAGATTGGTTTCTTGGTTGAGTAAGAAGCATGATTCAATTTCATTATCTAATGCAAGGTAGAGTATATTACAACAACATCATGTTGCACACAAGTGTTGTGGATGAAGAAAATATTGAATGATATCAAAGTATCATATGATGAACCTATTTCTATATTATGTCATAATACAAGTGTTATCAGTATCTCAAATAACTTGGTAATGCATTCAAGAATAAAAAATATCTCTATCTAGTATCACTTTCTAAGAGAGAAGGTTGCAGAGAATGAGGTGAATTTAGAGTATGGTCCAACAAAAGATCAAGTTGCAGATATATTTATAAAGGCTCTTCCAAAAGATACTTTTGAATATCTCCAGCAAAATTTAGGGGTTATTGCCCCTCATTTTAACTAGATGCATAAGTTGTTGCATCTATCTAGGTGAGCATTCAAGATACATTATTGGTCCTAGACTGATGTTGAAGGCTACATCTCAAGGGGAGTAGGTAGTAGTGTTATTTGGTGTAGTCAGATGAAACATATGGTGTGCCCCTAAGGAGGAGAGTGTAGAAAAGTGAGTGCAGTGAAGAGAGAGAGAGAGAGAGAGAGAGAGAAAGAGAGAAGTTGCTTGTTGGTGTTGAAAATGTTATCTAAAGTGTTGTATGTAGATGTCAAAAGGGAAAAACAAAAATAAAAATTCTATGTAGATGATGTGTGAAAGGTGCAAGTGTTGCCCTTTGAATGTTGTCAAAGGGGGAGAGAAAAAGAGTTTAATGCAAGAAATAGATTTAGATGAGTGGCCCTTTTCCATTGATGTCAAAGGGGGGGGAGAGTTGGTTGATAAACCATATTGTAGAGGAGTATCAAAGAAAATAATATGTTCTAAAAAACATAGAGGGATAGAGTGTTCATAAGAGAATAAGAGAATGAAGAACTCCTTAGGTAGGGGAGAAGCAATTTGCGAAGTAGAAGTAAAAGAGACAATGTGGAGAGTAAAAGATGCTCCATTCAAGGAAGTGTTGCTTGTTGTAGAATTGTTGTTGGCTATTTTTGTTGTTGTTTATGTTTTTTCAAAGTGTTGGTGTTGCCATCAATGACAAAATGGGAGATTGTTTCAAGTATGTTATTGGTGTTGCCATTGATGTCAACAATTGTTGGTGTTGATCATTGATGTCAATAGTATGGAGATGGTTGGTGTTGTCAAATGCTTGTGCTAGTATGGATGTGTTTTGGTTTGATAAGAAAGTGTTGTGGTGTTTTCATCTATGTTTTCATTGATGTCCCAATGGATAAGAGTTGCAATTGCAGTAAGTTCACTTGGTTTCCGAGTGCTTTTTAGAAAATTTGAATAAAAGAGTGTGTAGTGTGATAGAGGTGTGTTCAGTTTTATGCTCTTCATTTATTCATGGTTGAATATGTGCTTGTGTGGTTTGGGTATGATGATAAAAAAAATTTAGAAGTTCTATATCTAGTATTTTAGGTTTTGGATCATTCGATAGTGAAAGTTGTGTTTGATAGTTTGTTTGTCTATGTAAAAGCTTATCTGGGAGAAATGAGATTTTTCCACATTTCTCCGTAGTAAGGTTTCTTGTCTTGTGGATTTGTTAACTTGATTATATTGTTTATAACTTCATTCTCTTGAGGCTTTAAGTGTTGAGGTGTTCCACAAGGTTTGGTAGTAAGTTGTTTTATGTGGCAGTATGTTTGGTTACATAGAATGATGGTATTCTTTATTTCAAGTGGTTGTGGTAGAGTGGTAGAATATTCTAGTGATGCTAGAATACTTTGAATTTTTTTTTGGATGTTGTGAATTGTTTTTGTGTGGTCCACATGACTTGGAGAAGCATGTATGTGGTTGCTTGTAGTGTTAGTTCAATTTTTCCTGACCTGGCATGCTAGCACTATTTGCAAAGGTACCTCATGGATTGTGAATGTGTTGTATAGCGTGGTGATGTAGATTTGGGTCCTAGTTAACCCTTAGTGTGTTAATCCTTCTCTTCTTTTCATCATGGAGGTGTTTGATGCTAACCTATTTTGGTGTTGCACATTTTAGGTGCATACATTTCATTAAGGCTAACCTAATTGAAATTGTTTAGGTTGTAGATGGTATATAAGTAAGGTAAATTGTTGGAGATGTGTGTGGATCTATAGAAGGTGTACAAAAGATGAAAATTTTATTAAGTATGGTGATCTAAGTGTGAGATTAATGCCTATGACCCCTGATGAGCCAATACTTTGGTGCATTTTGATCATATTTTTATAAATACTTTTCCATTTTTATTATGCTAAAAACAAACATTCAGTCTGATTATGGGATAGAACATAGACCTTTTTATGACTTAATATGATGAATATATTATGATGAAAAGTCTCATGATTATTATCTTTAATGTTTTATTAGTCTGATAAATACTTTATGGCTTTTTGTGATCATAAAACCTTCCTACAGCCTCCACTACCAAACTTCCTGCAGCCATATCTGAAATGATGTTTGCCTTAGTTTAATACTTAATGAATGAATGAATGAAGTAACAGACTGTCTTAAAGATGACTGTGTTGAGCTAACCTTCTTCTCCAGGAAAGGTGGTGAGTTATTTTGCAGGTGTCGCGATTTGAGGAAGGAATTTAAAATCCACTTGAAGAGTAGAAGGCCAAATCTACAAAGATTGGTTCAAGAGCTAAAGATGGGGAGACAGTTTCAAACTTATCCACCAAGCAAGAAGAATGTTCCAGGAATCTAGGCCAGGCGTCCTGCTGTTGCTCAAATCCTGGATGATGGTGCTTTATGTCTTTCAAACCAATTTGACTTGGTCCTTGCATTATCGTTCGCCTCTTTAATCAAGTTAGTTGTATGTAATAAATACTTCCCATTTTATAAGGGAAGGTTAGTTAGTAGTTAGGATTAGTTTTCAATAAATGGCCCATACTTCTTCAAAGAATGAGCTAGAAGATCTTGTCATTTGTAATACACTTTTTTCAGTATCAGAAATACAGTTAAGAAGGATTGTGCTATGTACTTGTTCACTTTAAATCAATAAAGTTTATGGAGCTTTTCACCTAATCTGTTGATTACTTTGGCATGACCTAAGGGGGCCCACTTAGGAAATTGCCTGTACTTTCATTTTGTAGGTTAGGATAGCTGTACTTTCTTTTGCAAAAGTTAAATGTGTCTGTTCCTGCAGCAACAGAAATACATCACTGTTGACTGTTCCTGCAGCCACTAGAAATAGAGTAGTTTTACCTTTCAGTTTTTGTTCCAGCAAGTTATTCAGTAAAGTAATTCCAAAATTTAGAGTTCTAGTTTTTTTAGAGATCATGCATATCTGGAAGGGGTGGTTAGTGCATATATTTTTCTGTCTCATTTCAAGTCTACGTCCTCAGGTTGATAAGTAAATGAGGTTCTTTAACAGATTATAGCTGCTTGTTGTGATGTCCAATCCCTAAGTTGGGGAATTTATATTCCTAGTTATCAAGCTGATTAAAGAACACTACATTTTTGGCGCCATTGTCGGGGATGGTGTCAAACTAAAAACCTGTTGCAGGCATGCTAGCAGGTAGCTTTAAGTTGTATTCCTAGAATTTAGATCGCAATTCACTATTCTAGCATTTTTCCATAGTTAGATTTACTTCTTACTATATGCTTAGAAGAAGAGACCAATTTGGAAGATTCCTTCCTAGAAGCTTTGATATCCAAGAAAACAACCCAGAGATTGACCCCGAAGTTGTCTCAGAAGGACCATATTTGGATGTCGGCCAGGACCTTGTCACTTCATCTTCTTCTTCCTCAAAGGCCAGTTTGAACCTGTTTGATGCACCTGACAATCTTGATTTACTCACAACACAACTGAATAATCTACATACATTCAATAACCAGCATTCCCATAAAAATCCACTGGCCCTTGTTGTCTACCAGCCAAGAGCTAACCCAAGACCACCATCAAGGATGGTAGTGCCTACTTTTCCATTTCCACTCCCTGAGTTGCATGACAACAACAATCTCAAAAACATTCCTGCTTCATTGCTTCCAAAGTTCTATGGCCTGATTACAGAGGACCCTCATACCTTCTTGTTCAAATTTGACATCCTATGTAGGAGTTATGATTATACTACTGAAGCCCATAAGATGAAATTGTTTCCTTCTACTTTAAAGGAGTCAGCCTTAAAATGGTTCATGGGATTAGGGGGTAATACAGCAGCCACTTGGAATGAACTGAAGGAATTGTTCTTAGGAAAGTATAAAGAATATTGTAGGGGCAATGATATGAGAGGAGATAACCTTTTCAAGATGACACAAAAGGAGGATGAAACCTTGGAAGGTTATGTATCCAGGTTTTTGTTCAGTGTGCAGAAAAATACTCAGCACCAGCTAAATGAGGAGTCTAAAAAACTTCTCTTTCTAAGGGGAGTCAATGATACTTGCATGGAAGTTCTAGACCTCATGGTTGGAGGAGATATTACCCAAAGCAATTGGGATGATATTAAGACAATATGTCTTAATTACTCTAGGGAAAATGTGAAGAAAGGCAGGAGATTTTGACCCTCTGTTGCCAAAGGAAGTGGTATCAGTGTATCAAAAGGAGAATTATCTAATCTTTTGTCTGACTTCAAGCAAGACATCATCAATGATGTTGCTACTCAGTTGGACACCATGCAGGCTAGGAGGAAGAAAGAAGAAGCTAATGCGATGCTGGCTGAATATTGTCCTCATTGCAGATTGAGGAAGAGGGACTGTAGATGCAAAGCAGTTGCCAATTTGGAGATGCAACATCTCCCTACTAAGTTCAAAACCATTGAAGGAGAGGAGGAAGTGTTCTTTGTTGCTCAGCACAGGCCATGGGCCCCAAGACAAGGTATGCCTCAGGACCCCTTGCAAAATTTTGGTTCCTATAATAGTCAGTGGCAAAACCAGTACCCTCCAAACTATGGGCCATACTCCCAACCTTAGTGGAATAACCCTTGGCCAAATAACCAGCAAAGTCATTGGCAATCCCCACAAGGGAATTGGCAATCACCATAGCAAAATCAGTGGCATCCTCTGTAAGGAAATTCGCAACAGTCTAACCAATGGAGAGGAGGCCAGCAATGGTCAAATCCACCCACTGGTTTCTTGCAGCAACCCCAGCAGTAGTCCATTATGCCACTTCTTACTGCTAATCAAGGTCTGAATCCAAAGCCAACCCAGTTACCTGCTCAAGCAGCACCTAATCGAAATAACCAGTAGCAGCAACAAGTTTATTTTGCTAATCTTAATAATCAACCTGCCTATGCTATCAACTTGAACAATATCAATTTACGTTCAGAAACTGTGTTGCCTACACCATCTCCTCCCCTAATCTCAGAATTACCATCTAAGGAGATTGAGCAGGAAGAAAATGCCAATGGCCTAGCCCAATCCAATGAGCCAATTCGGACTCCATCGTTACCTAAGGTACCTAATACATCACCACCTCCTTTCCCACAAAGGTTGGAAGGTGAAACTGTGAACAAACAGGAGGAACCTACCTTTGATATTCTTGACCAACTAAAGCACATATGTGTCAAAATTCTTTTGTTTCAAGCAATTAAGGAGGTACCTATTTACAGCAAGGCCATTAAAGAAGCATGTCTAAAGAAGCCAGGTAGGAAGAAGAAAGACCCTCAGACTGTTCATGTCTTAGGTCAAATCTCTGATTTGATGCTAGGGAAACTTACCATCCTAAAATATTTAGACTCTGGCAGCCTGTTGTTGAAATTAATATTAATGGGGTTCAAATTAAAAATGCTTTGGTCGATCTTGGAGCTGCTATCAATGTCATGACAAAAGACCTTGTACTGAAACTAAGTATTTTAGACCTAAGACCTACACCTACAGTCTTGCAACTTGCTGATAGTTCAACTGTCAAACCCGATGGAATAATGGAGGACTTAGTTGTCACCCTAGATTCATGGGAATATCTTGCTGATTTCATGGTTTTGTCTCCAAAAGCATCATTAGGAGGTTATCCTGTGATTTTAGGAAGACAATGGTTAGCTACTGTTGATGCTTATATAGGTTTTAGGACTGGTAACATAATAATATCTTATGGGTATACCACAAAGAAGCTTACCCTATATTCTCCAACCCAACCTCAACTTGAGGCTGGATAGGCTATTTGGCCTGATTTGGGTGAAGAAGAGGAAGTAAACTCCATGGCCAAATTAATGATGATTACCAAAGAACCTTTCATTGAACAACAAGCTAAGGAATATATACTGTCCAATATCCTGCTGAATAACTATGGTACTGAATACCCTCAATGTAACAAAAATCCATGCTCTTTGTAGACTATTCTTCCTTCGCCTACATCAGCTCATTATCCTGCAGCAACTGACTGCTTACACACTTTGCTACCCCATGAAGTAGAAATGCCATTTCTGCCTGAAGTATCTATGGTTGATTTAACCTCCCAAGTTGAGGTAACAGCAGGAAAAACCTTGAGCATCAATAAAAACCTCACCAGTGAGCAACAAGAATCTATGCTTAAAATGCTTACCAGTCATAAGTCAGCTTTTGCTTGGGAATATGGTGACATGAAGGGTTTAGACCCCAAACTCTGTACACATCACATATACATTAATAGTAAGTTCAGACCTGTCAGGCAGCCTCAGAGAAAAATCAATCCAGCCTTGAGAGAAATTGTTAAAGAGGAATTGCAGAAAATGTTAATAGCTGGCTTTATCTACCAAATTTCAGATAGTCAGTGGTTTTCCCCATTGGTTATTGTTCCTAAGAAAGGAGGAAAATAGAGGGTATGTGTAAACTATAGAGAGATCAACTTGGCAACAAAGAAATATTACTTTCCTCTTCCCTTTATTGATCAAGTTTTAGATAATTTATCTGGGAAAAAGTATTTCTCATTCTTAGATGGCTTCAGTGGGTACAATCAAATCAAGATTGCACCTAAGGATCAAGAAAAGACTACCTTTACATGCCCTTGGGGGACATTTTCCTATTCTTTTTTGCCTTTCGGTCTCTGCAATGCACCTGCAACTTTCCAGAGAGCAGTCATCAGTATCTTCTCAGATATCTCATATGATTGCATAGAAATATACATGGATGACTTTACTATTTATGGTGCAAAATTTGAAGAGGCTCAAGCAAACTTGAAGAAGGTGCTGCAGAGGTGTGAAGATCATAACCTGTCACTAAATAGTCAGAAGTGTTTCATGATGATGCAGGAGGGAATAGAGCTTGGTCACTATATTTCTGCTACAGGAATACAGGTTGATCCTTCTAAGATCGAGGTCATCTCTAATTTACCCTTTCCCACCAAACAAACAGAACTGAGAAGCTTTCTAGGCCATGCTGAATACTACAAAAGATTCATCAAGTATTTCAGTCAAATAGCTGCCCCTCTCTACGGTTTGCTAAAGAAAGATGCAGATTTTGCATGGACAAAAGAATGTGAAAAAGCATTCCTTGATTTAAAAGTCGCCCTTACACAAGCACCTATTTTAAAAGGACCTGATTGGTCACTTCCATTCCATATTCATACTGATGCATCTGATTATGCTGTCAGCGCTGTCTTAGGTCAAAAAGGTGGTTAAACTGAGCATGCACTGTATTACATAAGCAAAAATCTGCAAGGGGCTGAATTAAACTACACTGTTACAGAAAAAGAAATGTTGGCAATCATCTATGCCCTCGATAAATTCAGGCATTACATCATAGGTTATCAAATATTTTTCCACACTGATCATGCAGCAATCAGATATCTTATGAACAAAAGCTCAATAATCGGAAGACTGGCAAGGTGGTTGTTGCTGATGCAGGAATTTGATATTACAATTGTGGACAAGCCAGGTAAAGCCAATGTGGTTGTTGATTTCCTTTCTAGAATTCAAAGGCAAGATGACTCTGCAGTTGTTGAAGATTCCTTTCCTGATGAGCACCTATTTGCAATCAAGTTTATTCACCCATAGTATGCCGATATAGCAAATTATCTGGCTATAGGAAGGACTCCTCCTCAATTCTCCCCTAAGGAAAGGAGATTATTGGTAGAGAAAAGTTTTAACTTTTCATGGATTGTAAATTGCATGTTTTATACAGGGCTGGATGAAATTATGAGGAGATGTGTGCAGGAGGAAAACACTTATGATATATTACATGCAAGTCATGATGAGCCATGTGGTGGACATTTTGCTGCCAAAAGAACAGCAATGAAAATTTTAAACACTGGCTACTATTGGTCAACTCTACATAGAGATGCAACCAAATATACCAGGAGGTGTGATAAATGCCAAAAGATGGGAAGACCAACTAGATCTGATGAGATGCCTCTATTTCCACAAATTGTTGTTACACCCTCGACAAATGGGAACTGGATTTTGTAGGACCAATTGATCCATCTTCCAATGGTAAGTCCTATATCCTTGTATGCACTGATTATGTGACAAAATAGGTAAAAGCTAAACCTATGAAACATGCTAGGGATAATAAAGTAGCAGAATTCCTTTATGAGGAAATTTTCACCAAATTTGGTGTCCCTAGGGAAATAGTAACAGTGATCAAGGAACACAGTTTACCTCTACCTTGATTACAGCCTTAGTCAATGAATATAATATAAGGCACAGAAAATCAACCCCTTATCATCCTCAGGATAATGGCCAGGTTGAGGTCACCAACAGGGACATAGAGGCCATTTTGACTAAAACTGTAGCTTTGCATAAGAAGGACTGGGCCGCAAGATTACCAGAAGCTTTGTGGGCCTACCAAATTACCTGGAAGACTGCTACAGGATATACACCCTTTGAAATGGTGTATGGTAAAACAGTTGTGATGCCAATAGAATTTGAACACAAGACACTAAGAACATCATTAGAGATGGACATGGATTTGACAAAGGCACAAAAGGATAGAGTCATGTAGCTCAATGCTTTGGATGAGCTCTGCAAGAATGCCCTGCAACACACTGAGATGATACAAAACCAGAGAATAAGGTGGCATGATAAATACATTAAGAAAAAGAAATTCAAAGCAGGAGATTGGGCTTTGCTTTATGATTCACGGTATAAAGACAGTCCAGGAAAGCTGCAAACCAGATGGTTGGGTCCATATGAGATAGAGGAAGTATTCATAAATGGAGTCGTTCAATTAAGGACCATTGATGAGGTCCGGTTCAAGCTATTAGTCAATGGGCATCGCCTAAAGCTCTATTCTAAACCCATTGACAAGGAAACATTTCTGAAATAGTTCGAAATTGACCAGGACAACAGTGATCCTACAGCCACAGGAATTGAGCCTAGGCTCAAATTTCCAGGCCATGCATAAAGTGCATACTAAACCATAATAAAGGGGTTATCTATTAAGATCCCCATTCCATTCATTCATTTCATCCACAATCCGTACTCATTCTCTCTCTTCCACAATCATCCGCCTACCATTCCATATCATCCACGTTTCTCCGTGTCATGAATTGCAATGAAGCTAGATGTCACATCAGATAATTGTGGTGATTCTCTCTAGGTACACTCCACTTCACTTTAAGATCACTTTAGTTTCTTTATTTATTGCATTTAATTTAGTATTAATTAGCGCAAACAACTTTCCTATATGATTGTCTTTTCCTTTAGCTAAATCCACACGAATAAGCACGTTTCTTCATAACTCAAAGTTCTGCCACGTCCTTATTATCACCGCCATAAGCCTTGCTCCGTCAGTTGTCAAGAACCCCCAATATTAGAACCTGTAATTAATAATCATATAGCCTTTACTTCCTCCAATAATGACCCTAAGTGTATTCTGCCAATTCATGATTACTCTCTCCTTCCACAAAATTGCATGATCACATTATTTTCCCTATTTTTTTCTGTAACTTTTGAAGAGAGGTTCAAAAGTCTTGGTTGAGGGGAGGGGTAGAGCACTGAAGAATTGTGAAGGATTCATTAGTTGGATTGCAGGAAGTTTTGTTGTAAAGGCCAGGAGAGCAATACTTCAACGCATTTGATTACAGTAAACTAGAGAAATGGGAGGTCAGCCGATTCGGCATGAGCCTACAGACCACAACATCTTGTTGCAGGATGTGCTGCATGTACCATTGTTCAGACAATATGGGTGGCTAAATTACTTTGTGAAGCTCGAGACTTTCAGCACGGATATCGCGAAGGAATTCATGAGGACATTTCAAAATGGTGAAGCAACAGTTAGGGGCATAACAATCAATGCATCAATTAACAAGATTGTTGAAATAATAGGGTTACCCCAAGTTGGAGAACCCTATCCCAGGGGAAGAGATGCAAGGAGCGCCAGGGCTGAATTCACTTGGTCAGATCATCCTCCTCTACGGGTAGACAAGCAAGGTGCACAGAGGATGAGTCTACCTCAGGAATGGGTACCACGAGCAGGATATATAATGAAATACATAACCTGTGAAGGTAGATTCTCAGTCTTACATTCTCATCATTTTAAGCTTTTTTCTCATTTACATCATGGCTTATTGATGAATGTACCCGACTTCCTTTATAACTTGTTAGCCAATAGTGCTGCTGAATATAGGAAAGGTAGGGTTAATTTTGTATCCCACCATTGCCTCATAAAATTGCTTGTTGAGAAGTCTGTTAAGATACATCAGGGATGACATGGGAGGAGTTCACTATCCAATTCAACCCTGAAATTCAAAATATAGGACCTAGGGGTGAACCCCTTACCTTTAAGCGGTGAACTTCCTGGTCAATAGGGTAGACCTCTGTTGCTATGTCCTCCCCTGAGACATCATCCAATTCATAGGATGATGTTCCTATTTCTGAAAGAACTTCCACACAGCCAGCCCAAGGCCCTATTAAAATCCCTGAGTCTTCTTCCAAAAATAGGAAAGGAAAGTCACCTGTTGTAGTAACCTTTGAACCTGTGAAAAGGAAGCAGAAGGAGAACTTATCTATTCCTGCAGCAAAATCTTCCAAAAAGCATAAGTCAGTTCCTACCTCCATAAGAAGGAGCTCTAGGCTCCAAAACCAGGCAGCCCACCAATCGCCTAATACTACTCCTACCGCACCACCTTCAAATCCTTCCAGTCTTGAACTAGGGAAAGAACCTGTTATTGAAGAAATTATGAGTACACCTGAAGGGGCTGGTTTGAGTGAGTTAACTGCCATTGTAGAACAGCTACAGGAAGGTATGGAATGTGGTAAAAAGGAAGAAGAGCCAATTGTGTTTCTAGCAGATGCAGAACATGAAAACATTGGCATGACTGAGGTAATGGAAGAAGAACAGGGGAAGATGGATGAACTTGAAGAAGTGCAGGAAACACCTGCAATATGCTATAAACATAGACCGCCATTCCATGTTACAAACTTTGCCACAGGAATGGAATGCTTTCAGGAACTTCAACAACAACAGACTGCTTATGCACTTGAAGTTGAGAGACTGCAAAGAGTAATCCAGAATAAGAATCTAGAAATCGCCAATCTAACTGATACTCTCAATCAGGTAGTAGAACTTGTTCCACAGCTACTACAGTGTCGAGCGCCTTCACCAATTTACGCCATGTACCTCAAAGAACTATATTTGAATTTCTAGCTGATTAGAGTCTGGAAAGGGAAGAACCCTTCTTTGCAAACCCCTGAGGAATTTTTTGAAGCATACAAGGATTCACCTCTGCACATTAGGAACCTCCTGTGTGAGTTTTACCTGCATAATTTGGCTGTATCCCAGGACAAGGAATGGAATCCTTTGTGTTATGTAGGTGATATTCATATCAGTGCCTTGATTTCTTGGATCACCAATGAAATCAGCAAAGGGGAACAATTTAACAGTCATATGCATGATGAAAGGAATATGCCATTATATGCAAGAAATGAATCTCGAAATGGCATGGGTATTTATTTTGACTGGAAAAAATTTTGATGAGATGAGAGAGCTAGACCATTGATTGAGCCTTTAAGGCAAGAGGTATTTTCTCAATATTCTCAAATCATAAATAGTGATTTTAATGCTGCAACTCTGCATATTCAGAACAGATGGGAGCACCTTTCATTTCAGTTAAAGAAAGCAGAGCCACATTCCCCCAATACTTTGTATGTTGCAACCCGAAGAGCAGAGAGGTACATGAGAAATGCCAGAACAAGGAAGGAGGATTGGTTGCCCTTGGTTATGCAACCGCCTATTCTCCTATGGCCATTATTGGCTATACAAGGCGATAATAGTACTTACAATAGGAGTTCAGAGGATAACCGATGGCAAAGACTGCAGGCAATGATGGCTCACTTCTGGAGTTTCCAAACTGGTGAATGTGGACAGCAACTGAATGCAGATCTGAGAGAGTTTGTTGAAAGGAAGAATGCTAGACTTGCTGAAGGGTCCAGCAAGTAGTTGGTTGAGGGGAGTGATGAGCCAATACTTTGGCACATTTTGATCATATTTTTATAAATACTTTTCCATTTTTATTATGCTAAAAACAAACATTCAGTCTGATTATGGGATAGAACATAGACCTTTTTATGACTTAATATGATGAATATATTATGATGAAAAGTCTCATGATTATTATCTTTAATGTTTTATTAGTCTGATGAATACTTTATGGCTTTTTGTGATCATAAAACCTTCCTACAGCCTCCACTACCAAACTTCCTGTAGCCATATCTGAAATGATGTTTGCCTTAGTTTAATACTTAATGAATGAATGAATGAAGTAATAGACTGTCTTAAAGATGAATGTGTTGAGCTAACCTTCTTCTCCAGGAAAGGTGGCGAGTTATTTTGCAGGTGTCGCGATTTGAGGAAGGAATTTAAAATCCACCTGAAGAGTAGAAGGCCAAATCTACAAAGACTGGTTCAACAGCTAAAGATGGGGAGACAGTTTCAAACTTATTCTCCAAGCAAGAAGAATGTTCCAGGAATCTAGGCCAGGCATCCTGTTGTTGCTCAAATCCAGGATGATGGCGCTCTAAGTCTTTCAAACCAATTTGACTTGGTCCTTGCATTATTGTTCGCCTCTTCAATCAAGTTAGTTGTATGTAATAAATACCTCCCGATTTATAAGGGAAGGTTAGTTAGTAGTTAGGATTAGTTTTCAATAAATAGCCCATACTTCTTCAAAGAATGAGCTATAAGATCTTGTCATTTGTAATACGGTTTTTTCAGTATCAGAAATACAGTTAAGAAGGATTGTGCTATGTACTTGTTCACTTTAAATCAATAAAGTTTATGGAGCTTTTCACCTAATCTGTTGATTACTTTGGCATTCCCTAAGGGGGCCCACTTAGGAAATTGCCTGTACTTTCATTTTGTAGGTTAGGATAGTTGTACTTTATTTTGCAAAAGTTAAATGTGTCTGTTCTTGCAGCAACAGAAATACATCACTGTTGACTGTTCCTATAGCCACTAGAAACAGAGTAGTTTTACCTTTCAATTTTTGTTCTAGCAAGTTATTCAGTAAAGTAATTCCAAAATTTAGAGTTCTAGCATTTTAGAGATCATGCATGTCTGGAAGGGGTGGTTAGTGCATATATTTTGCTGTCCCATTTCAAGTCTATGTCCTCGGGTTGATAAGTAAATGAGGTTCTTTAACAGATTATAGTTGCTTGTTGTGATGTCCAATCCCTAAGTTGGGGAATTTATATTCCTAGTCATCAAGCTAATTAAAGAACACTACAACCCCAATGTAGTGAGTAGAAGGGTCTACATTTTCAATGTGCTTGAATTTGTTGGAGGTAGTGAGCCAGCGGTTGTGAATGGCATAAATGTTTAGTGGTGGATTTCTCCTATTTCCTTGAGATAATGAATCTCTTTGTAACATATTTATTCTATCTTCTTTCTTCTTAGTAGTGAGACACCTAGCAGTGAGCCTTTCTTCTTTTTCTGGGTAGTGAGACCTTGGCAATGAGCCTAATTGTATTTAGTGTTGCAATTCATATATATGTGAGCTAATCCTCACCATGATTTTTCCCTTCTCAGGTTTTTCCATGTAAATCTGGTGTTCTTATGTGTATTTATCTGTATTTATGTGTTTTCATTATTATTTCATATATTTTCATTCTTCTAATGCATAATAAGGGTTTGAAAAGATATTGAGGGTTTGAATGTTTTAAGTATACAACTTAGTCACCCCCCTCTCATTTGTCCTATGCTTCTAACAGTTATGAATAATATGCCTAATCTTGAACCATGTTGAGAATATGAACCATAAAAATATAGTTTCCATAAGTGAGAGGGGAATATAGTGAATATTCCTTCATCTAGAAAATTAGATATTAATGGGTAATCAGTAATTATGGGGGAATCCACTAACTGATCAGAAATCACTTGTCCTTTGATATATTTTTTGTCTAAATATTCACTATCAAATTCACTTAGGATCTGACCCATTTTTCTAATCTTTATGTGAGTATTGCCTTGTTTAACAAGAACTTGAGTGGATCAATCTTAGAAATAAGCTTGGTGTGATTGCTTAACATGTAGTGTCTTAGCTTTTGAGAAGTGAAAATAACTACCAAACATGCACATTCAGTAGGAGTGTAGTTGATCGCATAGCCTACTAGTGTGTGAATAATTTAGTATACGACCCTTTCTTTGCTTGAAGAGTCATGTTGTGCAAGGAGGGCTCTAAGTGTTGATGTGGTAGTAGATATGTACAACAACACAATAGTTTTCCCTGAATTGGTGGCATCAATACTGGAGGAGAAGTGAGGTAATATTTCAAATATTAAAAAATTTGTTGAAAATTCCCATCCTAGTTAAAGGTGGAACCTTTATACAATAGATGTGTAAAAGGATGACACTTGTCAGGTAATTATGCAATAAATAGGTATATGGACTGTAGTTTCCCTTGCATACTATATAATTATTTGAAATTTGATGGTGGAGGCATATCAATTATGGCTTTTACCTTTGTAGGACCAACCTCTATGCCTATGCATGAAACAATATAGCCCAATAGTTTCCCTTAAGTAACCTCAAAGAAATTTCTTTGGATTCAATCTGACACTATTTTTTGAGCCTATCAAATATTTATGTAAGAACATATAGAAGATTTTCTCTTGTAGTTGACCTTGCTAATAGATCATCAACATAATATTTCATGAGGGTGTGCATCATATCATGAAATATTGTGGTCATTACCCATTAATAAGTAGCCCCGACATTTTTAAGGCCAAAGAGTATGAAATTCCAGCAAAAAGTTCCCAATGGACATGTGAAATTTGTTTTATATTGATCCTTTGTGGCTATAAAAATCTAGTTATACCTTGAAAATATATCCATTAAATATATCATCCCATTTCATTTATTCAAGTCTACAATCATGTCTATGTTTAGAAAACAAAATCCTTTCAGACATGCTTTGTTGAGGTCTCTAAAATCTGTGCATATAAAAAATCCCCCAGTTAGCTTGGTAATAGTTAAAAGATTAGATATCCTCTCAAGATAATCAATTGGCCTAATGAATCCTACATCTAATAATTTTTGTAGCTCTACTTTAACTAACAATGTGATTTGGGGATGGACCTTTTGTAGCTTTTGTTTGATAGGCTTTGCCCCTGGGGATATTGTTAGATGATAAAGAACTAGATCAAGATCTAATCCTAGCATATATGTGTAGGACCATGAAAATTTCACTTGTCTTTCCTATAATAATATCATGAATTTAGCCTTCTTGTATTCTAATAGTGATACTACAAAATAAGCGACCCTAAGATTCTCTATTGTGCCAATGTTGACTTCCTCATATTACTCTACCAGCACCAAGGATATCTCCTAATTTTTGGACATGGTGAGAATGGAAATCATTCCATCCTTAGGTGACTTAGAAAGGTTTTCATCTTTGAATGTGTCTTTTTTTTACTTTTTCATGGTCTAAGAGTGTCGTATTATGATTTTCACCAAGGCACCTTTTTATGATTTTTACAATTTTTGTAGTTGGAAGGTTTGGCATTCTCACCAAAGTATTCGATTTTATCAAGTTCTATATAAAAACTAACTCTATGACCCCCGAGTGTTATTCCATCTCATAGTCCCATAAACTTAGCATTGGCTTCATTGTTTTGGAATATACCTATACTCAGAGGTCCTTGTTGATCCCAATCGATAAGTTGGGGGTAGAGAAATCAAAGATTGTTGTTAGATGGTGTGAGGTTAAAGGATATGGATGATAAGGTGTTAACATTATATTCCTTGAATAGATCAATGATATGCTCAACGGAGTCATCAAAAGTATCAACCATGGGAGAAGCTTTAGCTACATTTGTAAGGATAACCTCGATATTGAAGGACATAGTCTCGTATTTTACAAACCCAAGCCCTTGAGAACATGGATTCTTGGTTATTGAAATGGGTTTCACATTTTTTTGTTTTTGTATACCAAGACCACTATGACCATCATATCCCATGTGTTCCATTATTTTAAAGCCTTCAGTGTATTTCTTGATAGGGAGTATGAAGGAATCATCTTCATGCTTGTAAATCCATTTAGATATGTCCTTTCCAATAGCATCTTTATGAATTTCACCCCATTTTGAAAATGTGGTTGGATTGTATTTGATGATAAGTTTGAAAACTTTTTGCATTCTATGTGGTTTCCCATAGGATCTTGTTGATGATAGAAGTTGTCCAATGTAAAAGGATTGATTCATATTGTATTTGATACACACTATTTGTTGTACTTGGACCTTGATCTTGGGAATGATGGTGGATTGGGTGGATTATTTGGTTAATTTTTGGGATCAATGTAGGATGAAGAAGATGAGGCCACACTATTGTTTAGAACATAATTTGTTGTTTGTCCTTTCAAATTACTACAATAATTAAGGGGTTAGGATCTCCAAAGATTGTAACCTATCTTTCATTATGAGGAAATTTATGCATTAGTGAAAGTTAGATGGAATGGACTACATGTCATGTATCCATGGGTGACCAAGGAGGATATTATATGGGAGATCAAGCTCCAAGACTTGACATACTATATATTTTATTATTGGACCAGCTCATATAGGAAGTGTGATTATTCCTTCAAAGGGGAGTTTTCCATCATCATATGCTTTAATGAATATTTTCTTATTCAGATCAATGACTCCTTCACATTATCCTAATCTTTTCACCAATTTCAAATTGAAAATTTTCAATCCAACTCCACCATCTATTAGGACTCATTTTATCTTATGTTTATGAATGAAAACCTCTAAGTGGAGAGCGTCATAATGAATTGGCCTATGGATTGACTCATATTTATTAATGTGAGATGATGTTGTTGAAATGCACAAGACAACTAAGAGGTGAATCAATTGTATCAAATTCTTTACTCCTTAACTTAATCAATTCCACTTTATCTTCAATCTGTTATTAAGTATGAACATGAAAATGAAAATAGTAGAAACACAACACCAAAGACACCAAATTTACTTGGAAAACCCAATGAGGGAAAAACCACGGTGATGATTAACTCACAGTATAGTAGTAATGCAATACCGAATACAAAAAATATCACTGCCAAAGGGCTCACTACCCAAATACAAAGGCTCACTACCCATATCAAGGGCTCATTGTTCAAAAGAAGAGGCTCATTTCCTACAAAAAATACAAAGAAATAGATAATGATCCACCACTAGGAGTTCCACACACTTCACAACTTGATCAGAAGATTATGAATACAATGAAGTATTGTTGCCACAATTCGCTCTTCCACACTTTTTCGCACAGTCTTCTCTTGATCGGATCAAATGATGGATGGATATGAAATTTGCTACAAATTAACTTGTATTTATACCATCTTCAACCTCAATAACATTCTCCAAGGTCAGCTATACAATTTCATTTTATAAATTTAAACTAGGTTGGCTACTCAACATTCCCACGGTGGATAATAATGTGACGAGACCAAATACATATTTAATTTAGGACCCAAACAACATCTTGGATCATGCACACGCTTCCTCAAGTCGATGCAAAAACCAAATGTAGTGTGTAGACACCAGGTCAGCCAAACCTAATGAAAACACAAATGAACTTTGAAGTACATGCATCACCAGTAATATAAACACATGTGGATTGCTCAAAACTCTTCAACAATCATTTTACCATCTCTGAGAACAACTCAGATACATCCACAACAACTTCAACAAAATTCATTTGTAGAGAACACTTCACTAGTTCAACTAGGACAACCAACAAAAACATAGACTCTGGAGTAGGTATTCCAGAGCACCAAACCACAAGAAACTTTGTTAGAACACATATATAATCAGAAAGAGTGATCTCCCATATCCACAAGATCTAAGGCCAGATATCAGAAGACTTTGGAGCCAAAACATTTCTCCTAGTCAATAACTAGATAACTCTGACAAACCAGTTCACACACTGGTCAACATAATTTTCTCTCCAACAAACTAGAGGTTGAAACTTGGAGAATATAATTCATTTTAGCTTATGAACACACCTATAAATCTGCACAGGCATTGGGTCAACACGGGAGAAATGTGGACCGCAATACCGGAGCACACTCAGAACACACTTCAACATAACTTTCATTATTTCTCAAATTTTCTCAAAAGTACTTGGCAAAAACCAATCTTCCACAACCTGTATAGTGTTGACATCAATGACAACATTAATGACAACACCACCAAACACATCCATACTTGCAACAAATGTGTGGATGTGAGATGTCTTACCATGACTTGAAATTGGTTGATATTTTTATCAATAGGTATCGAAGACTAGTTGAGAGCCTTATCAAGGTTATCCTTGTGTATGTGAGATATACACAAGAGCTCTAAGATTGATATTTATTTAGGTGTTTTACCCAAATTTAATAAGAGATTATACTGAATTATAGGTTGGTATATGGATGTATCCCCTTGAAGGGTGACTTTGCCAACTAGGGTTCATTTGTGGTTATGGCTAAAGTAATATTAAGACATTAATAATTTTAACCCTAATAATTCTTTTGATTAGATTAGCAAGGAAGGGCCCTAATCCCGTACAAAATGAAAAAAATAGATACAAATAGATCAACAAAATAGACTGGCCAAGCGCACCCAACTAGAGAGAAACTTCAAGACAAGAACCACACAACCAACCAGTAGCAAGGAAGGAGCTACCATCAAAAGGCTAGTTAGGAACAATATCCAAAAAGAAATTGTTCAAGCAACAGAGCTTGAACCCAAAAAATCCTCTAAGGGCATGTTAAACAAAATCATAACCTTCTTAGAATTATTCTTCTTCTTCCTCTGCATAGTTGTCCAAAAAGAATCAGAAATTGAAATTGAGAAATTTTAATTAGAAGGGGTAGACTCCCTTCCAGATTTTTAGACAAGAGAAAAAACTAATACTTCAGGTGGAGCATCTAAAACCAAACCTAACGTAGCAAGATTTACAACATCATTTTCCAAACTGGGAGCAACAGGGGCCTCAGGGGAGGCAACACACACAACATTAGGAGAAGCCATGTCTAGAGACCACACAATAGTAACCATAGGGGAAGAAGCATCCACCTCAACCAGAGCAGGTGGAGTAGTACGAACCTCCACAGAAGAAGCCTCTGAAGGAGCAACATCAATAGGAGAAATGCCACACAATAGTAGTAAACCTCTACTCAGAAGGAGAAGAAGGCTACTCACTATCAGAAGAATATTCAGTATCAAGGAACACTATTAAATGTTCTGGAAGAGCATTCTTCCACTAGGTGGAGGAATAACCAGGATGATCCCCACAAGGACAATCACAAGCCAGGTGTCCAGTAGTGAAACGTCTATAGTGAAAAGGGATACCTTCATAATCCACCAGCTAAGACCAGGACCAACAATTAACCTGGAGTACAACCTCTCCAGGTAAAGCTTGAGATAAATCAATTTCCACCAAAATTCTTGCAAAGGAGGTGTGAGTAGAATTCTTGGAAGCAATGTCTACTTTCAAAAATCTATCAAGATCATTTCCAATGTCTTCAAAAGTAGAGGAGCACCGTAACTATAAGGGGAGATATGAAAATATCACCCAAACAGGAATAAAATTAGTGGGCTACTTCAAGGGGTAGAAGGAATGAACCCAAGGCCTCATGGATAGGGGATGAGAGTCACATTCCCAAAGTCCATGATCCAAAATTTCTTGTCTACCTTTAGAAGAGTAGAAGCCAACTACAAAAAACCCTCTAGCAGAAGGATAAATCTCCATCTTACCCTCCACCAACGGAGACCAGTGGTTGGAAATCTAGAGATGCAGCTCAGAGAGGGGAGGCCACCATCGGTAAAACCTACAAATCAGGGCAGTTTTTGAATAGGCATCAATATTGTCAGAAATCCTTTCCTAGAGGGATAATAGGGGTAGAGCTAGCACAAGGCAAAGGTTGCACAGAGCCCATCCCAACAATATTTTTTCGTACCACATCCACAAAGGAGGACTGAAAAAGTATCTTTGTAGCAGAAGAACCCTCACAAAACCCATTTGCAGGTCGCTTTGAAGTAGGATAATGCTCACAAATCCCAACCACAAGAGAAACAAGGTCCACCTTAACCCCAACCACCAACGATGAGCTCAGTGAAGGCGTAAGGTCCACAACTAAGTCACAACCACACACTGAAGCAGCAGGTAGGACCGTCTTAGAGGTGCAACAACAATGATTAGGAGAGAGGGAGGATTTCAAATTAGCCATAGAGCAAGAGATACCAGAGGAACCATCCATCGGGAGATTCTAAACATTAGTGTTAATCTCACTATGCATCCTTGATTAACCCTAATAATGTTTAATTTCACATAGAAATATAGTTTTAGATTAAAATCCATATTTTTGTTTAAAATATTTATTTTTTAAATAAATATTTATCACTAGTGTTAAATTTATAAATTAATATTAAGATATTCTAACCCTCGTAATACTTGATTTCACATAGAATTAGAAATATACATTAAAATATTCATTTTTGTTTAAAATATTTAGCATTAATGCCCAATTTATAAACTAAGACACCAATAACCCTAATCCTAATGCTAACCCCAAACTTTATCCTAGAATCCTAATTGAACCGTAAACCTAACCTTAATTTAACCTTAACAATAGGGTCTAATTAGGGTTAGGGTTTAATTAAGGTAAGGGTTATGATTAGATTAGGGTTATTTCTCAATTAGGGTTAGGGTTAGGGATATAATTCAATTAGGGTTACAATTAGGGTTTATGTTCAATTAGTTTGAGGGTTAGAATTGTGGTTCAATTAGTTTTAAAATTAGGGTTACAATTCAATTACACTTACAATTAAATTAGGGTTATAATTTAACTAGGACTAGGGTTAGTCTTTAGTTATAGTTACATTTAGGGTCAATTTGGGTTAGGGTTTAGTAAGGTTTAGGGTTCTAGGATAAAGCTTAGGGTTAGTAGATGGTTTAATTAGGGTTAGGATTAGGATTAGAGTTCAATCAGGTTTAGGGTTATGCTTCAATTAGGTATAGTGTTCAATTACAATAAGGGTTAGGGTTCAATTTGGGTAAGGGTTTAGTAAAGGTTAGGTTTAGGGTTTTAAGATAAAGCTTAGGGTTACAATTAGGGTTTAATTAGGGTGAGGATTAGGGTGAGGGTTCAATTAGGGTTAGGGTTAGGGTTGTAAGATAAAGCTTAGGGTTACAATTAGGGTTTAATTAGGGTTGGGGTTAGGTTAGGATTTAATCAAGGTTGGGGTTTGGATTCAATTTAGATTTAGGGTTTACAGTTTAGAGTTAAGTTTAAGGTTCAATTTGGGTTAAGGTTTAGAATATAGGGTTACTGTTCAATTACGATTAGATTTAATCTTCAATTCAACTTAGTATTAAAAAGGGTCAAGGTTAGGATTAGGGTTCTAGTTAGGTTTTAGGTTAGGGTTTAATAAGGGTTAGGATTACTATTTAATTAAGGTTTTAGTCTTCTTAAGGTTAAGGTTAGAGTTCAATAAGGGTTAGTGTTCACTTAGGATTAGGGCTAGGGTTATGTTCAATTAGGCATAAATTTTAGTTAGGGTTATGATTATCATTCAATTAGGTCTAGTATTCATTTACATTTAAGATAAGTTCATATTAGGATTAGGGTTCAATTAAGGTTAGGGTTATAGTTATAATTAGGGTTTCCATTAGAATTAGGATTACTATTAGAATTAGAATTACAAATAGGATTAGAATTATGGTTAAGGGTAGAATTAAAATTAGTGTTATAATTATAATTAGGTTTATAATTAGGATAAGGGTTAGGGTTAGGATAAGGAATAAATTAGGGGTAGGGTTTAATTAGGGTTATAGTCCAATAGAGGTTAGGGTTTAGTTAGGGTTTGAGATCATTTAGGGTTATGGTTTTATTAGGAATAGGGTTGTCTTTCATGTCGCGCTACAAATGCTACTAGCATGTATATATTATTTATTAATAATATTTATAAAAAATTTGAGAGATATTTTTCTTGAGGCGCCTATTTTTTAATCAATTTGTTACATAGAAGTGCATAGGTGCCTCAAGATGGTCCTTGTTGGTCTACTAAGGTGTTTACTTATGACCATTACTAACTCTAACGTGAATACCCATTTATCTTAATTTCGTCCTCCTTCCTTGCAAAAGTAGAGATACAAACTCAACAAGTCTTGTCACCCAAATTAAATGATGCAGGGTGTATAACAAAAGAATAATAATAATAATAACAAAATCAAGAGTCAATTGAGAGTAGCCTAGGCATGGTAATTGAGCATTAACTACCTAAGGGAATGAAGGTCTGGTAGAAGTGTGATATTTCAAGAACCTTTAATGTCAAATAAATGTGGAAGACTTAACTAGAAGGAAGAACACGTGGATGAAACAAAATGTCAAGTGGATGGGAAAATGGGGGATCAGCATGCAAGAGTGTCCAAGCACAAAAGTTGAGATGAAAAGGTATGCAATCAAAAACACCATGTGGTTGAAGCAACTTGGCCGAATACATAGGGGCAAATATAAAGTGGAAGGCTAAAATGCCAATAGGCTAGTTGAGAACTAGCTCACACTGTTTGAGATGTGAAATGGGAAGATGGAAAATACCCAAAGAGGGGTGGTCAAATAGGATTTGTTGTTTCTGCTCTTTGAGTTTAGTGGAGATAGAGTGACACTACGTTATGGAGTGTAAAGCCTACGAGGACATCCAGTATTGTTACTCAAATTTGTTAAAAGTAAAATCTTTAGTGGCTTTGTTTGAAGAGGAGAAGATTGATAAAGTAGCAAGTTACTTGACCAAAATTCACAGCAGAAGAAACAAAATCAGCAAAGAAAATGAAAAATGACATTAGGTAGTTTGGTGTAGTGGTTTTGTTGTGTTGGTAAAGGCAGTTTCCTAGTTTCATCTCTTGGGTCCCATAGACTAGCGGGTCTCATGGACGTAATTAAAATCATTCATTCATTCATTCCAAATCTCCCCCCCCCCCCCTCTGCCAGATAATTTAATAGTATAGTCTGCTAGTTGTTGAGAGGCAAGTCTCTGGCATTGTCGGTGTCTATTATGGTTGAGTCACAAGGAGAAATAATGTTTTCACATATATTGGAATGTTGCAATTTGTTGGTAACATTGTATTGATTAGGTGAAATTTGTATTTAATCCTTTAGCCCCTTCCACGATGGTAGCTTGATATTTCCAGTTAGTTCACTGGAGACACCCTTGCAATTGGCAATATTAAATGTGCAGTCAATTCCATCAGTAATCGTGTTATAAAATAGGTAAGGTATCAATGTACATGTTTAAGAGATTTCTTGATAACCTCTTCTCTGGTATGCCACCCTATCGGTGCAAGTGAGTTAATGAAGGCGGTGAATGTGGGTTGTCAAGGCATGAGCCTCGCATACTTATCTCTAGCCATTTGGAAAATGTTGTTAGAATCAATATTAGTGTTAGGCATCATTTTTTTTCTTGGTAGTAGGGGAGAGGACCTAGAATTTGAGCATGTTTCAATAGTCGTGATAGTAGTTGTTTATATAATTCTCAATAGCTGTGATAGTAGTTGTTTATATAATGCCCAATATTGTGACTTGGTTACCCTTTATTAAACAAAATGTATTCATGTGTTCTAAAAAGCAACCAATCATGTGATGCCACATCAGCACTCAACTACCCATGATGTGAATGCACAAGTATTAGTCTCGCTTATTTTTGGGGCCTAATACTTTGACAAAAAGCATGTTGATGTGGCATCATATTTGATGATGTCGCCCTAAAACGAAAGTTATAAGCAAGGGACTTGCCAAGTAAGCTGCTGTAAAAAATTGGGAGTGATTTGAAAATTCCATGTAGGATAATTAAAAGTGCGAAGTTAGGGTGCACAACTACTAGATCACCTCCCCTATGTATGTTATTAATCTGATCACTAAGACTTGGTCCCACCATGATAATCTTCCCCTATAAATTTAATTTTCATTGCTTTACTTTGTAAACTTTGTGACATCCTTGAAACAATGAGTCATGCCAGTCATACTAGGAAAGCAGCAGTATGAGAATGGTGTAGTTCAATAATTTAAGTTAATATACCTAGGGCCATTCACATATCATTAAGGACACCTAATTTTAATTCATTTTCTATGGATCTCTTTGCTGTTTAAATTGAATACATGATTCTGTGTACATTAATAAGGAGTAAACCTTTATTTATCTCAATCACTTAAGCTCGGTTCTCTTACAGAAATGAATTGAAATTAATTTCCAGCACCTTTTTTATGCAACCAATTATATGCATATAATTATTTAATAAGAAAACATGTGAATTACTCATTAGCTATTAATAGAGTAGTTTAAAGTCATGTTAACTTCTTTTATTTATTATCATTATTCTAGAGGCATCGTTCTATGGAAAAATCAAATATAAAGAAAAGAAGATCCTCCAAATATAATTACAAACGTATGACTTTTATAAAAGAAAAATAAAATAAAACATTCAAGTAAATCTAAAAAGAAAAGAGGAGGATTCTAAAAGTTAAGAGGAGGCCTACGTGGCCTTTAGGGTTAGAAAAATATAAATATAATGAGTTTAAATGGATTTTAAAAATATTAGTAAATTTTAAGTTTTTTTGGGTTTAAGTTATTGTTTTATATATGTTATAGTTATGTAAGTAATTATTCTTTAAAAAAATAAGAAATGTTAATTTATTCTATCTTTAAACAATAAGCAAAATGATAAATAAAATTGATTTTTTTTAGGAAGGTGTTTTTTTTATAGGTTATATGGATAAATGATTAATAAATTTCTACATAAAAAAATAATTGAATTGGCTCAAACAATTACTTTATGTTCTAGGGTTATTTAATATTAATGAGTGGTTCCTCAACCTTTGTAAAATCTATTCTAGTTTAATATGAGAAGAGTTTCAAAAGCCTATTTGCTTAGTAAACTTGTTTTGGGTAAATTAAGTTAATGCATAAGTATGAAAAGGATATTGTGTATAAGAGCGGCAACTACTCACTACTCCTTGGGCAAGTCTCCAAATTAGCTTGGATTTTTTTTGTCTTGATTGATCATCATATGGTTCGTTGGTAATAAAAGGTTCCTTAGAATATTTTTAAAAAATTACTGCATTGTATAATGTGATAAGACTTGCCTTGAGAATTTGGCCATGACAGCATCAAATCCAAGAGGCAGTGATATTAAATTTTTTTCATAATGATTAAATCTTTAATCTCTTCTCCAAGTCTATTGACTGTGTTAACAATCTCATCCACTCAAAGGAAAAGGGTGGCGATATTTTCTTCTTCTCTCATTTTTAGAATTTCAAACTACCCTCTTTGAGTTTGAAGTTTAGCTCTTTTGACCTTATCATCTCCTTCGTAGGTATTATTTAATTTTTCCCACATGTCTTTGGCTGATTTGTAATGCATAATTGTCATGAATTTAGATTATGATAATCCACATTGAATTGCATTATATTCATTGGACCTCTTTCCTTTCTGATTTGTTGGAGTCAAAAGAGGTGTATAACCATTCACCACATATTTCCAAATATCATATCCTAGAGAATTTATATAGGTTTCAATCCTTATTCTCAAAAAAAATATAGTATGTTCCATCAAACAATGGTGATTTTTTTAATGATAAACCATATCCTTCATGTCTTTTCATGTGTGCTTATATAAGATCTTTCTTTAAGCAATTACGCTATGTTTCAAAGAAACCTGCTCTGATACCAATTAATGAGCACACAATTATACTAAGAGGGGAGGGAGGTGAATCAATATAATACGATCTTTTACTTTTTCAAACTAACAACCACAATATTATCAATTTCATAATAAAATTCACATAAGATCTAACAATTATCCAACACAAGTAGAACACACGATTTACGTAGAAATCCTTACAGGGAAAACCACGTCAATATATTCCTTGATATTAAAATATCTTACAACATTTGTAGGCACCAACCTACAAGAGACATTAACCCCCTCTTATACAATTTGACCCAATTGAGACACCATTAATCCCCACAAATGAGCACCAACTCAGTAAGAGACACCAATCTCTTCAATATGAGGCACCAACCTCAAAAGTAGAAAAATTATTTCCCCTTCTTAAATTTATCTTTCAACAAATGATATATATAATATCTTCATAAAATATTTACAACTCTGCTCTATTCTTCTTCTCAAATTTTATGCTTCTTCAATGGATGAAAAATCTTATAATGCCTTCAAAAAATCTAACTATGCATATTCTCTTTCTCACAAATTTAATGTCATCCTTTTCATATACTTTTCTTCTTCAAATTTGTACGTATTCCTCTTTACAAATCTTCCTTTGAACAATCTTCTATATTATCGTCATACACTCTTCTTGTGTTTGTATGATATATCCTTTTGGCTCTACACACTTGCTTTCTTATTCACTTTGCACCTATCTCACACTTCTACATTCTCCACTCTACACATTTCTTTTTCGTTCTATATCCTTATGTTCCTTTGAAAAGAGACACCACTTCACAATAGATGCATTGCTTGAGAAAGAGATGCACTCTTCCTTTACTAATCACCACCTTTAATAAAACATAAATCATTCCTTTAATATGACTGTTGCCTTTTTAATGAACTTACTTTTATTTACATAAGCACTTCCTTGAGATATATTAATTGATGCTTGTAATCATTTTAATTTTTTCCTTAATGAACATAACTGTTGATTATTATTATTGTATATTAATCAATGTCATTAATTATTAGAAATTTGCCCCTTCATGTATTTAATCATTGTTTCTTAACCCTCATAATAATCATTGATTTGGTTGATTTATAACTACATTTAGATGGTCCACCAACATTGAAGGTAGTTGGTCATGTATTAATTTAATTTATTTTAACTTAGTTTTCTTTTTGGGGGACAAAAATTGTTGGCAAAACAAGGATAGACAACTGAGAGGGGGGGTGAATCAGTTGTCATAGAATTTAAAACTTATTTAACCTTATTAACCTTTAATCCCAGATCTAATAAATAATAGTGAAAGCATGAATCAACAACACATCATAAACACGCATAACACCAAGATTTTTTGTGTGGAAACCCTGTTAGGGGAAAAACCACGGTGGAGGTTAATCCACAAGTTATACCCTGTTAAAAGTATAAGAAAAATGAATAAGGAATGCACATGCATTCAGGCACACTTCCTAGAGCTCACTGCTCAAAGAAGATACACTGTCTTACATAAAAATTTCAGATTAAATCCATCTGAAGAGGTTGAACTGAGAAATTAGCTTCTTCAAAAGCCTAATGACAGTTTCGGTTAGACACAAAAACACTTCTTCACACTTCGCTCAAACTTCTTCACACTCTACTCTATAATCGAATGATCAGATCTTTATTCGCACATTTCACATACACACTTCTCATATATACATCACACACACTTCAAAATGAAGAAAAAATCTCTCTTATATATCCACTTCATGGAATTACATCAACAACTTTATCGTCCAAAAATAAAAGAATAAATGAATTACAAACTGTTGGCCCAATTATGAACAAATCTCAATTTGTACCAACTGAAGTTGGTCACAACATAATGAATACCTAAAACAACATCCTCGAACATTCCAAACATTAAAAGATTAATCTATGAGGATCCACAACACGTTACAACCATCATGTTGGGCCAAGAACATGAAAGCCCGAACACACAAAGGAAAAATCTTCGATCACGATCACACAAATCAATGTGGATGTGCAACAAGGATAGAGAATGATCTAGAAACATCAATGAGCATCATATGAGCATACAAAACAGCTCAAATTACCATAATTGCATTCTCTTCTTCCAGAAACACTAGCTACAGTAAAAAAATAACTGCAGGAACACAAAAACTCACAACTTGCACAAATCTTGATGGGCACCTTTGAAGCTTCTAGAGTAAAGACTAGATAGGCTCAGCAACAAACCCTTTAAAGTGCAACTTATGAATACCACCATATAAAATTTTCCACCACACTGAACTTCACAACTTCACAGATAGCCTTCAACATATTTAATATAATTTTCTCAATATCCTCAACATATACAACCTTCAAGACGCCAATGCTAATAGTGTTGGCATCAATGATAACCACATATCAGCAATACAACCACAACATCCAACAATCTCCCCCTTTGGCATTGATGACAACACATGATGTGAAAAATACCATCAACACAACAAACTCTTCTCGAACAGTCCCTCCTTTACACACTACTCTTCTCCCCCTTTGTTCTACTCTTCTCCCCCTTAGTTTTTTACAAAAAAAATCACATTACACTTCTCCCCCTTTGACATCAATGGCAAAGGTACACAAGCTCTAAACCACATATCTGAATTATTTGACTACTCCCCTTGAGTAGCAGCCACCACAACATCAATCTAAAACAAGATATGATTGTAAATGCACGGACTGATGCAAAGACTTGCATCTTAGTTTTGGTCAGGAGGGGAAATCACCCCCAACTTCCCTCTGAGATACTCAAAATTATCCTTCGGCAATGGCTCAGTAAATATTTCTGCAATATGTTCCTTAGTGGGCACATACTCCAATCTGACTTCTTTATCACTCACTTTGTCTGTCAAAAAGTGATATTTGATAGATATATGTTTTGTCTTTGAATGCAGCACCAGATTCTTAGAGATGTTTATTGCACTTGAATTATCACAAAATATAGCAATAGGCTCATCATACTCAATTCTAATATCTCTCAGCATCTTCTTCATCCATATTACTTGAGTACAATTGTTTGCAGCAACAATATATTTTGCCTCAGCAGAAGAAAAGGAAATGGAATTCTATTTTTTACTTAACCAAGACACCAACTTCTTCCCCAAGAAGAAGGCACCACCACTAGTACTTTTCCTATCATCCAGATCTCCTGCCCAATCTACATCAGTAAAGGGGCTCAAAGTAAGATCATCATCTTTAGGATACCAAAGACCAAAGTCAATTGTCCCTTTCAAGTATCTGAAAATTCTCTTTACAATAGTTACATGGGATTCCTTTGGATCAGCTTGATATTTAGCAACCATACATACAACATTCATGATGTTTGGTCCGGTCTGAGTCAAATAAAGTAATCCACCGATCATTGACCTGTATATTGTTTGATTTGCTTTAGGTGAATCATCATTATGTGTTAACTTGCATCCAATTACCATGGGTGTGCCAACTGGCTTTGAGTCTTCCATGCCAAAAAAATTTAGTAACTCTTACATATTTGGACTGAGATATAAAGATTCGATTATCTAGCTGAGTAATTTGCAATCCCAAAAAGAATTTTAGCTCTCCAATCATTGACATCTCAAACTCACTTTTCATTTCATCAGCAAACTTCATACAGAAGTCATCATTACCTTCAAAAATGATGTCATCAACAAAGACTTCAATAATCAACTCTTTATCCTGATCCATCTTAAAATACAGATTACTGTCAGCAATACCTTTATTGAATCCAAGCTTCAACAAGTATTTATCTAGTCTAGTATACCAGGCTCTAGGGGCTTGCTTGAGTCCATATAGTGCTTTCTTCAATTGGAAAATCATGTCTCTCTTATCAGTCAGTTGAAATCCATTTGGTTGCTCAGCATATACTTCTTCTTCTAGCTTACCATTTATAAATGCTAACTTTACATCCATTTGATAGAATTTTTAATTCTTAAAAGAAACATAAGCAAGAAATAATCTTACAGCTTCAATTCTAGCAATAGGGGAAAAGGTTTCTTCAAAATCAATACCTTTCATCTGTGAGTACCCTTTACATACCAGTCTTTCTTTATTCCTGGCCATTTTACCTTGTTCATTCAGCTTATTCTAAAAGACCCATTTGGTTCCAAACACATTTTTATCCTAAATTCTGGGAACAAGAATCCATGTATCATTTTTCTCTATCTGCATCAGTTTGTCCTTCATTGCTTCCATCCAATATTCATCTTTACACGCTTCATTGACATTGTTGGGCTCAGTCTTGGAAATTAGACAATACTCTTTTGCAATTCTTCTTCTAGTCTGCACACCTTTGTTCTTGTCTCCTATAATCTAATTTTCAGAATGATTTAGCTTTACATACCTCAAAACTTTGGGATTCTCTCAAACTTTTGGTTCTTCTGTTCTTTCTTCTACACTTCCACTAGCTTCTCCTTCTTGATTCTCTTGATTCATCGAAGCAATTTGAACTTTATTATGTATTTGAGCATTCTTTCCATTATCAGTACTATCATATTGGTCATCTGAATCATATCCACAGTATCTAGATGATCTAGAAATGTCTTCATCAACTCTGATATTTGCACTTTCAACCACTTTCCTTAATCTTCTATTATAGCACCAGTAGGCCTTGCTCTTAGTAGAGTAACCTAGAAAGATTCCTTCATCACTCATAGCATCAAACTTGCCTATATATTCATCTCTCTTGATATAACATCTACTTCCAAAGATTTTGAAATACTTAACAGTAGGATTATAACTAAACCACAACTCAAAAGGAGTCTTACCAGAATTACCATTGACATTTACCCGGTTAATATTATATACAGCAGTGCTTACATCTTCTCTCCAATAGATATGAGGAACATTACCTTCCAACATCATAGTTCTGGTAGCATCTAGAATTGTTTTGTTATTTCTCTCAACAACTTTGTTTTGTTGAGGGGTCCAGGGAGTAGATAATTGTCTTTTGATTCCATGCTCTTCACAAAAAGAATTGAGCTCTCGAGAAGTGAATTCACAACCTTTGTCTAACCTTAAGCATTTAATCTTTAAACCTATCTCATTCTCGGCCATAGCTTTGAAACTTTTGAACTTTTATAATGCTTCATGTTTTTCTCTCAAGAAAGCAACCCATATCATCCTAGAGTAATCATCAATAAGCAACATAAAGTACCTTTCTCCTTGTAGACTTCTGATTCTAGAGGGACCACATAGATCAGCATGCACCAGCTCCAGTACTCCATTAGAATTATGTTGTTTGCTCTGGAAATAAATTCTAGTCTTCTTTCCCATCTGACATTCCTTGCATATGGTGTTAGTAGGCTTCACTAGCTAAGGAAGATCTCTAACTTCTTGAGTGGATCTTACTTTGAAAATGTTATCAAAATTCACATGACACAACCTCCTATGCCATAACTAGCTTACATCAACTTGAGCAATTAAACAACTTTCACTAGAAGCACTTAGGTGAAAAATGTTACCTCTTGTCTTTGTACCTGAAGCAATTACATTTCCAAAACTTCCCAGTATCTTGTATTTTCCATCTTTGAACCAAATATTGTATCCATTGTCGACCATCTATCCAAGACTCAATAGATTATGCTTCAATCCTTCAACATAAAGGACATCATTATATTTACCACCAAGAGAAATAGTGCCTCTACCACAAACCACACCAGTATTGTTATCTCCAAATCTTACAACACCACCATCATATTTCTCCAAGCTTATAAACTTGCTTTTGTCACCAGTCATATGATGTGAGAATCCGTTGTCAATCACCCATTCATCCTTTTCTTCAATTTTGGCTACAAGATCTTTCTCAATATTCTTATCAGTAGTAGATTCAGTGGACACCAGACCATTTTCCTTGATAGTAATGAATACCCATCCATCTTCATTTCTATTTTATTTATCAAATTCATCATCAATAACACCTTCTTCAGCATAATAACATTTCTTTTGAAATCTAGGCTTATCACGTTTGAACCTAGGAACTCTTTCAAAATACCTTGATGCAAAATTACCTATCTTATTGCAAGAGAAACAATTAATAGGAAACTTTCCTTTATACTTACCTTGTCCTCTAGCTTCTCTTTTCACAATCAATGCTTCCAACTCTTCCAACTCTCTTTCTTCATCTTCAATCTGTTTCATCTCATCTTCATACTTGAATTTTTTTCTAGAAATTTCTCTCGAATCATATCTCTATTGGTTTCTTCCGGATACAGTAGCTTTAAATGCAGATTATATCTTAGGAGTAGAATCACCAAATTCACTTAATTCAAAGGCAGCAAGCTTACCAATCAGCATATCTCTTGTCACATTTGTTATTGTCCTGATTTCTTCAATAGCATGAGCTTTTGTTTTGTAATAAGTAGGCAATGATCTGAGCACTTTAGCTACAATCTCTTCTTCATCCAAGATTCCACCGGCACATCTAATACCCATCACTAGTTCATTTAATTTTTGCATGAAAGAAATAATGTTTTCATCTTCACTCATTTTCAAGTTTTCCCACTTGCCTTTCAGACTTTGTAGCTTAGCAACTTTCACTTGTGCATCTCCTTCATATAATGTTTCCAATTTCTTCCAGATCTGATATGTTGTTTTCAGACCCATCACATTTTTCATCTCTGAATCTGTCAAAGCACTCAATAATGCTTCTATAGCCCTGATATTTGTTTCAGCTTCTTTGATCTCATCAGGAGTAGAGGGACCATTCTGAAGAATAACATATGTTCTTTGTAATCTTTCAGAAGGGATCACTAATGCACTTCAAATGACACTCCATTCTAGCCTTCCACAAAGATTAGTTTGTTCCATCGAATCTAGGACTATCCTTCTTGTATGATGCCATATCGGATCACTTCAAGCTATTAAACTTCTTCAGAGGAACCTACTTTAATACCAATTGTTGGTAAAACAAGGATAGACAACTGAGAGGGGGGTGAATTAGTTGTCATAGAATTTAAAACTTATTTAACCTTATTAACCTTTAATCTCAGATCTGATAAATAATAGTGAAAGCATGAGTCAATAACACATCAGAAACACACATAACACCAAGATTTTTTGCGTGGAAACCCTGTTAGGGGAAAAACCATGGTGGAGGTTAATCCACAAGTTATACCCTATTAAAAGTATAAGAAAAATGAATAAGGAATGCACATGCATTCAAGAACACTGCCTAGAGCTCATTGCCAAAAGAAGACACACTATCTTACATAAGACTTTTAGATTAAATCCATCTAAAGAGGTTGAACTGAGAAATTAGCTTCTTCAAAATCCTAATGATAGTTCTGGTTAGGCACATAAACACTTCTTCACACTTCTCTCAAACTTCTTCACACTCTACTATTAAATCAAATGATTTGATCTTTATTCACACATTTTGCATACACACTTCTCATATATACATCACACACACTTCAAAATGAAGAAACAATCGCTCGTATATATCCGCTTCATGGAATTACATCAACAACTTTACTGGCCAAAAATAAAAGAATAAATGAATTACAAACTATCAGCCCAATTATGAACAAATCTCAATGTGTACCAATCGAAGTCGGTCACAACATAATGAAGACCTAAAATCACATCCTTGAATGCTCCAAACATTAAAAGACTAATCCACAAGGATCTACAACACCCTACAACCATCATGTCGGCCAAGAACATGAAAACCCGAACACACAAAGGAAAAATATCCAATCACGATCACATCGATCTTGATGCAGACGTGCAACAAGGATAGAGCACAATCTAGAAACATCAACAAAAATCGTAGGAGCATACGCAACAACTCAAATTACCAAAATTACATTCTCTTCTTCCAGAAACACCAACTACAATAACAAAATAGCTGCAGGAACATAGAAACTCACAACTTGCACAAATCTTGATGCGTACCTCTGAAACTTCTAGAGTAAATACTAGATAGGCTCAGCAACAAACCCTTTAAAGCATAACTTTTGAATACCACCATACTAAATTTTCCACCACACTGAACTTCACAGCTTCACAGACAACCTTCAACATATTTAATATAATTTTCTCAATATCCTCGACATATACAACCTTCAAGACACCAATGCTAATAGTGTTGAAATCAATGACAACCACATATCAACAACACAACCACAACATCCAACAAAAACTTCACCAAGGGTCATTCCATAAGACATCACTTAAGTCAACCTTGGTAATTCATAATATCAAATCTTAATAAATAATTTCATCTCCTCTTAAACACTAATCCCTAATCTTAATATGATTCCATTTGAATGTCATTGGTCAACCCATATGTTTCTCTATAAGGAATTTGGCTTACACAAAAAAGTTTAAATCTTTAATTTAAACTTCATCCTAATTATCCATATTCTTTATTGTTTATAGATGAATCGGCCTTGATTCATAACAACATGTATTAAATCTACTTTGACTCATAAATATTTTCTTCCTTCGGACATCAATGACAATCTTGTCCAATTTCTCTGACATCAATGATAATTAATCTTCCTAACTTCAACAATATAGCTCAATGATGTTTCTAGATTTGATTGTGTTGGAGTTTGATGCAAAAAACTCCAACATGATCAAATCTAGAAACATCACTAAACTATAACATGGATTGTGGAAACTTGATATCATTAATTTGACAATATATCCAGCAATATCTCATACTCTTTTGATATCAATGACAATTAATTCCAATAAGACATTGGTTATCCATAATTTCTACCCTAAAATATTTTAGATAAGGAGGAATGGCCATTTCTAATGGTTTGAATAGAAAACAATTATCATTGTATCCTCCTACCTAACCATCCATAAATTAATTTTGATCAAATTTTGGTATAATGAACTAATTGACACCAACAAATAAGAAAAAATGACACAATTAGCAATGATTGTAATCAAACAAAACCACGATGAAATGGAGGATTATTTAAAACTTAAAAATTCATTAGATGCAAATGATGAAGAAGAGATGGACATAAATTGCATGCTGCAAAGTTGCATCCAAACAAGCATCATAGAATTCGCCCAAAATCAAAAAATAAAACTTCCTCTCAACATTTAATTGTCCTTTAGCACATATAATCTCGAGAAGTGAGAGTCTATTCAAAGATATCAACACCTTCCATATGATTCAACCTCATTATTTACCTCTTAATAATTTTATTATTAAAAGGTACATGGTCACCCTTTTTCACTTGGAGACCAAAAAATCATCGTATTACTTGGAATAACTCTAAACATTAATAGTTATCTTATAAAACAACAAGAACTTTAGTTAATTAAAATTTTGGTAAATCGGTCCGAAAGATTCACTTAGGATTATAAAGACATGAGAGGAATACATCCAAATATTTGTACACATCACATTTACATTGAACATGTGAGACTTGTTCACCAACATTAGCATCAACTTAATTCCATACTTAGATAAATATTCAAAATAAAGATTGAAAAACTTATCCAAGTAGGATTTCTTTACCCAATATTAGATGGTAAATGCATTTCACCTCTAGAGGCCATTCTAAAGAAAGGCGGAAAGTAGAGAGTCTATGTAGACTACATAAACCTTAACAAAGCAACCCACAAAGTCTATTTTCCTCTTTCATTTATTGATTAGGTGCTATATAAACTCGTTGGAATGACCTAATTTTATTCTTGGGTGGATTTTATAGGTATAACTAGATATAGATGTAGGTTGCCTCATAAGATTAGGACAAGACCACTTTCACATGTTCATGGGGAACCTTCGCATATAAATTTCTTCCTTTTGGACTATGCAATGCTCCTACTACATTTAGAAGAGCAATATTAGCTATTTTATTGAGCTGGTGAATGATTGCATAGACATCTACATGGATGACTTCTCAGTGCATGGGCACACATTTAAAAATGTGTTTTACAATTTATATAAAGTCCTCCAATGATGTGAAGAACATCATCTATTCCTCAACCATGAAAAATTTCTTATTATGGTCCAACATGGGATTGTTCTAAGACATCACATATTTGTAAAGGGTATTAAGGTTAGTCGTAAAATGATCAAGGTAATACAAAGGTCAAGACACCCAAAGACACAAATTGATGTGTGTAGTTTTTGTGTGTATTCTAGTTACTATTGTAGGTTCATATAAAACTTCAACAAAAATTACAACACCCATGTTTTCTTTACTCTAAAAATATTTTGAGTTCTCTTAGAATCTAGAATACCAAACCTAATTTGAAACCATTCAAGAAAATTTGACAAATGCCATAGTGTTATGTGGACCCACTAGGAATTACAACTTTATATTTACATAGATGCCTCAAATGACACAAATGGGACCTAGTCCTTTGACAAGAAGATGAAGACAAAGGTAAGTATGCCATTTATTTCATCAGCAAAAACTTGACTCCTATTAAAAGAAACTACACTACTATGGAGAGGGAATTCTTAGCCATTTTGCATTCCCTTAAACATTATGCCATTATATCATAGGATATAAGATAATAGTATACATAGACCCTTCATATATTAAATACCTATTGAATAAACCTACTGTGAGTGGAAAAATACTCATATGGTTGTTAATTCTCTACGAATTCAACACAACTATCATAGATAAACCTAAAAAATTAACAAGTAGCTATTTTTTAATCTAGGATAGAACACAAAGGAAGGAGATGAACTTTTAAAAGATGAGTTTCCAGATGAGAAGTTGTTTTATATATTTGTGCATACCCCTTGCTTTTTTGATGTAGCCAATTGTTTAGCCACATGAGCATTCCCCCAAAAATTATTTAGCCACATGAGCATTGTGAAAGATGAGTTCCTAGATGAACATGTGAAGAAAGGATATAATTTTACAGTTGTATTAGAGTTGATGAAATTTATAACCTTATAAGATCTTTTCATGATGATCCATCTAGAGGATATTATTTTACAAAAAGGACTTTCACCAAGATCTCAGGAGTTGGATATTACTGGCCCTTAATGCACAAATATGTTAAAAGATATGTTCAATAATATGATGAGTGCCAATGAATGGGGAGACAAACAACACCTTGTGAAACGCCCCTCTAGCCTCAGGTGGTCCTAGATACATTTGAGAAGTGGGGATTATATTTCATAGGACCCATTTATCCACTAACTTAGAGGAAGGTTTACATACTCGTGTGTAAAAATTATCTTATAAAGTGGGAAAAAGTTCAAGTGTTCAGAGTAGCCAAGGAAGAACAAGTAGTATATTTCCTCTACAAAATAATATTCCTTAGATTTGGAGCATCCAAATCTATTGTGACATACCAATGACCCTAATTCATGTCAAAGATTTTTTTTCACTTTCATTGACCTTTTTCAAGTAAGCCATAAAAGATTTACATTATACCATCCTCAATCAAATGGTTAGGTGGAAGTGACTAATCGAGAGTTAGAGAACATTATCAAAAAATAGTTTCAACCAACAAAAATATTGGGCTAGAAAATTACATGAAGTTGTATGGTCATATAACACTACCTAGTAATCAACTACATGTTTTTTACCATATAAATTTATTTTTGGGAAGAAATGTATCCTACCAATTGAAGTTGAGAACCAAAAGCTGAGGATAGCTATGGATATAGGTTTAAATCTAGACAAAGCTCAAGTGGAATGCATACTACAACTAAATGAATTAGACGAATTGTGATTGGAATTCATACACCAAATTGAATTGATATGACAACAAAGGAAAGCATGGAATGATTATCATATCAAGAAAATAAAATTTCACAAAGGAGACTGGGAATTGTTGTTTGAATCCATAACAAAGATCTTAAATGAAATATTTGAAAAAAAATGTTAGGAACTTATGAGGTGGATGAGGTATTTGATAATTGAGTTGTGCATTTAAATCCAATTGATGGTAATGGACAAACACTTCTAGTGAACAGTCATAGACTAAGCTTATACCAAAAACTAGCCAAAAAAGAGGATTTCATTCAAATGATCAAAGGACATGCTGATTTTTTTTGTGTAAAGATATTTTTCCATTTAGTAGAAAAATACAGGTCACTCTTTAAATCTATTAAAAATCATTCTATATATATATATATATATATATATATATATATATATATATATATATATATATATCTATATATATATATATATATCTATATATATATACATATGTTTTTTTCGTAGTTTATTTTTCCTTTGTAGTGCATATTTACTTTGAAAGCATCCTTTCAATGATGCTCCAAAAGATGTTCCTATTTCCTTTGATAGAATCCTTTAAATGATCCTACAAAATATGTTCATGTTTTCTTTGGAAGCATTTTAACAAGCTTTGAAAGGTAGTTCATGTTTCCTTCAAAAGCATCCTTTCAACGATGCTTTGAAGGTTGTTTGTGTTTCCTTTGTTAAAATACTTTCAACAATGTTTCAAAAGAATTTTCATGTTTCTTCCAAAAGAATCCTTTCAATGATGTTCTGAAAGATTTTTCATGTTTCTTTCAAAAGCATCCTTTCAACGAATAAGATGCTCCAAAAAATTATTCATGTCCCTCTAGAAGCATGCTTTCAAATATGCTCTAGAAAAGTCATTTATATTTTATTTTCTAAATAATAATTTCAAATTTGTGTCTTCAATGACTCCTAAATAGAACATTCCAAAACCTCAAAGAAGAATATGGACAAAAAGCTTCAAAATTCTAGTCACTGCTAGCAAATAAATGATTTTCTTTGCATTAGGGGCATACATCACAAGAAATAAATGCTAAGAAAATTAAATCCTTAGAATATGAAATTTGATTTACCACAAAGGGGCAATAGGTATGTACATTAATTATTAATTAGGAATGTAATGACTATTATATAATCAATTAATTAAGCATGATTTTTTCCATTCATAATAGTCATTCATTGGTAAGTTTGTGTCACCTTTTCCTGACTTGCATATGGGAAAGGTCACAGAATAACAACCCACATGAATTATCATTATATTTATTGATAAAATCATTCACTTGTCTCATTCTCTAAAATGTGATTTTTGGTAGTGTAAATAGAGTCATTATCATACCTAGTTAGCTAATCATCTTTCGAAGATTGGCCTATTCCCACCTAGCTTAAGTTTACTTAGGCTTCTTTTTCCTTTATCTCACTTCATATGGTTGAGATATGTGTCCTCATGAATTGAAACACCTATTGACACTTTCTCATCCATTTTTCAAGTGAGCTCACAAGTGACCCACCTATGGAGGGGTAGTTATAGTTTCACTCCTACCTTCTCACCTCCTCATCCTTGCCTATATATACAAGGCTTGATCAGTATATTTACACACTCTTCATTTTGTATATTTTTTTATAGACATATTATTGTGTTTATTTTGTTCACTTGGGGAAGTTTATTTCATTCTCTTGATCTTGGCAGTCTCCAACATGGTATCAAATCCATGAGAGAACGTTCCTTCCCACATTGAGGTGACTCCCGCACATAGCCCTATAAATGGAGCATCATAGAGTCAAATAGACACTTCCATTGCATCCATAAGACTCGGGAAATAAAAAATAGCTTTCATTTTATCAAATTGATAATTTTGATTTTTTGCAATTTTTTAAACCTCTATATTGATTGTACAAAAGTTGTAAAAATTTCATTTATTTTTAGCAAAGAGCCAATTTGACCCTCTACTCATCTACCTAGTGGGTAGAAAATTACATGTTTCAAAAAAATTGGCATTGTTACAAGTTTTTGTGGCCTTCATCAACCTATTTGTAGGCATATTTCCTTATCTGGCCTATTTTGAAAGTTTCACGAGCTCAACATTTGCAGCACTTTGTGGCCTAATCAGCCTCTTTGTAAGTTCTATGTTATTTTTCGGTGAATATCTATTTTTGCAAGATTTTATTAGACAATATATTAGGTGGCATAACATTTTTCATGGCCTCCATTAATTTTTGTTGCAATCTTTCGGTTGAGTTCCACTTTATGTTGGTCAATTTATTTTATTAGTTTCCCATCGACATCCATTGACACCGTGAGTAAACACAACATCATGGTGTGATGATCAATAGAGGATTCTTGCTATGACTTCATCTCTATGCATGGGAAGATCTTCTCTCTATGCGTTGTTTGGAAAACTATTTGGCAAGCTCTTCTTTGTAAGGCATGTTGAATAAGGCGGCTTTACCATCACAAATGTATTACCAGTGATTAACTACATTAATTTGCGCCTTTTATCAACTCCATTGATCACTATTGTTGAGTATCATCAATCACCTTGTTTTAGAAAGGGGTCAACATCCTAAGAAAATGTGGGACAAATCTGAAGATCTCTTTGGGAAAGTTGATGAATTCAAGATTCTACAATTGGATGTAGAACTAACAACGGTGTCTCTTGATGTCTTCTCTTCTATTGAAGATTTCTTGGTTCAATTTAAATCTTTACTTTCTAGACTTCAGGGTTGTGGTAAAACAAAAATAGACAAAGAATGTGTCTTCTTAATTTTGTCAAACCTAAAAGGTCCTTATCAAATATTTTCTTCTTTCTACTCTACAATGGATGCTCTTGGAATAACACATGTAATTCCTTATTTTGAATAGTTTTATGATAGACTCACAAGAGAACAATATAAATTAACCTTTATGAATGCTATCACCTCTTCAAAAAGTTAAGCACTATTTGCTCAACCATCTAAGGAAAATAAACAAACTATGGATCAAGCTAAGGGATCAAAATCACACACTTCATTGGATTCATCTCCCTCATCAAAAGGAAAAATTTATAAGGACAGGCCCAAATGTACTTATTGTAAGAGACTAGGGCATGAAGAACACAAATTTTACAAAAAGGAAATTGATGACTTGAATAATTTATTCAAAAAAATCAAATTCAATTGCCTAATAGATGATTCTTCCCTTTCCATAGCCACATCATCCACATTTTCAAAGGATAATAATAAGGGTATGAAACTCATTGCTTCTACAAACAACACATCACACAAGTGGCTTCTTGATTTTGGGGCATCGCACCGCATGGCTATATCCAAGGAACTATTTTCTGCATTTTATCCATGTTTATTCCCACCAATATTGATGGTGAATAAAACTAATATGTCAACTCTTGAAAAAAGATCTATTGCAATTGGAGAAGGAACATTCAATGATGTTATTTATGTACCTTACTTATCCAGTAATCTCCTTTCCATTTATCAGATTATACATAGTGACACAAGAAAAATAGTTGAGTTCACATCACATTTCATGATCATCAAATATTTTCAGAGTAGAGACATCATTTCCACGAGTTATGTTGATCATGATTTCAGATTGTATTCCTTTTCTTCCTTTGGTTTTGTTAACTTTGACAATGGTTTGAGTATAGATGACACTAATTCCTTCAACATGCATGAGGAGATACAGTTTGGTTATTTGAACATTGGAGTTCTATCCTAATCATCAGTTCCTTCACCTCACACTGATATCACATCTCCTTCATATTCTTCTTCTTCAGTATTGATTATTCCTACATCATTGGTTCCTCATGATTCAAGGAAGCAAGATATTCACAATTGTGTTTCCACTACAATTGAATGGGATGATTACTTACATGACATATCAAACTTGTTTAGTGAATCCCATTTTATAGAGCTGGTAGGCACCTTTGATGACAACCACATCAACACTATTATCAACCCATCTACATCTTTAGTTTATGTTCTACATCATCCTTCGCATGGAGCATTTGAGAAACCTTTAGAGATTTCACCATTGTCTTTGAATATTGTGCATTATTCAAAGACTTTTATTTTTCTCACATGGGGAGATTTTGTGCACCTATTTGTAGTATTCATATTCCATTAGGAAGAAATTTTATTCGATATTCAGGCATCACACTTTGCATTCTTCTTCGAGCATCACTCAACATTGTAGGTTCTATGATCTTATGGGAGCTCCATGGTCTCTCTTTTTTATATCATATGGGGGGAGCATTTCATGTACTTATGTGATATAATTAGTCCTTGGGGGGTCATCATGATTCTGTCTTCTATCTTATTCACTTGTACATTTTATTTCATTGCATCATTTCTCTTTTGGATAGGGGTTTTCATTTCCCACTAGGTTTTTCTCCTTTACTCCACTTTATGAGATATTTGTACATGAGTACCTAACATGGCCTAGTAGTTAAGATTCATCATAAGTGCATAATTTACTCTATAAGTTTCACTTAAGGGGGAATGTTAGTATAAATAGAGTCACTATCATACCTAGTTAGCTAGTCACCTTTCTAAGATTGACCTATTCACACCTAGCTTGATTTTACTTAGGTTTCTTTTTCTTTTTTCTCACTTCATATGGTTGAGACATGTGTCCTCAATTCTTAGATACCTATTGAGACTTGCTCACCCACTTGTCAAGTGAGTTCACAAGTGTCCCACCTATGGAGGGGTATTCAGAGTTTATTCCTACCTTCTCACCTCCTCATCCTTTCCTATATATACAAGGATTGATCATTATATTTCCACTCTTTATTTTATATATTTGATAGACATACTATTATGCTTACTTTATTTATTTGTGGAAGTTTGTTTCATTCTCTTGATCTCAAAATTATCCAACACCATGTGGAGCTTATGGAGGAGTTTGTTAAAAATTCCCCAAAGGTTTCATCACAATTTTTAGAAGGAAATTTAAGGTCAACATTGAACTCATTACTCAAGTTTTTACAATTTACTCTAAAATAATTAATCTTCATGGTGAAAAACAATTGACCTACCAAGAAATTCCAAATAATTTTATGAAGGGGGAAGAACTTCCTTAGTTGGTGACTAGTAAAAAGGGTGAGAACAAGGGCATCAACAAGGATACAATCCTTGCACTTTGAAATTTTGTTGTAGCTTGGATAATGAAATATTTCAATTGTGAAGGAAATTCACTATAGCCATGGGTCCCACATTTATAATGTTGACCCACCTACACCATGGCTTATAAAATATATCCCTAAGAGTAAAATTTACCTTATATTTATATGAATATTTGAAAGCCATGTTAGACATATAATAAAAGAAATAAGGCCTTTAAAATATCATGGTTTCATCATGTTACTTTACAAATTTCAAATATTGAAGAACTCAAAAAATGATAAGTGGACACGACATTTGCAAACTTTTGAGAGAAAAGAGAAAAAATGGAAATTTGGGGAACTTCTAAAGCCACATGTGCAATGAATCCTTAGGGTATTAATCATCAAACTGTACAATTTTAGTATTCTCTAAGTATATAGGAGGGCTCAAAAACCCCAACTCAACCATTCACAAAGGAACAAGAGTAGAAATAGTTTGCCAAAGAAAATATTGAGTTTCAAGAGAAGATATAAATTATTTTCTTAGATGATGAGGAAGAAACATGAAAATTAAGAGATATAGAAATTAGGGTTAAGAAGGAGCAAGCAATCTACCTCCTCTTTGGAGAAGTAAGTGTTAGAATTTTGAACCAACCTCTAGTGTCAAATAATTCACAAAAGAAACCCTATGGGAAACCTCTACTACATAACCTTTGGAAGAGAATGACTCCCAAATTAATGAGATGCCAACACAAGAGGATAGTCTAATTTTTTAGGATACAACAATGGCTCAAGAGGAAATAGAACCTGAAGCTCCTCTATAGAGGATCTTGACTAAAGGAAAAAACCTCACGATAATTTTTTTGAGGAAAAAGAAAGGTTTATTAAATAAATTCAATATACACTCCAATTATCAAAAGTATAGCAAACCATTTTTTAATAGAGGTAGGAAATTCAAATGTTAAAAATGAAGTTAATAGAAGAGGATAGGTTTTTTTTTTTATAGGAATAACTAAAAAAACCACAAGAAATATCCAATGAACATCCTAAAAAGGAGGGAGTTAAAAAAATTGCTGAAAAGGGAAAATAAAAAATTGGAGTTACAAATTTGTAAAGCAAATGTAAGCAATTGGAAGAAGCAAAAAATGAAGACTGTAAGGTGGGAGTATTAGTCATTACATGTAGGAAGCCCTCTAGGATGTACAATATATTCCTAAATGAGAATATCCTCAGATGGAAGCTATTAATAATCTCTTTCAACATTCCCCATAACCCTGATGATAAGGAATTTTTAGTCATTTAAAATTGTAGCTCCAACGTAGAAAAATTGTTGTGTGATTTTTCACATAATTTTTTATTGGTTGAAAAATATACTAAAATTTTCATCAATGTTTTTGTGGGTGAGGTACACATAAGATCATTCATTTCTACAATGAAAAATTAAGTATCTTGGAAACAAAGGACAAAGGAATATCATAAGGTAGAAGAGACTGTTGGACTCCTAATGAGGCATCATTATCATAAACCATGAGCCTTCAAGAAGTAATATGAGAGGACAATGTAATACCTTACCATGATTGAAAAATATACTAAAAACCTCAAGTTGTGTTATGAATCCCTTTTATATGTTATATGGGATCTCCCAAAAGCATCCTTTGAGGCTTGTGAAGAGAGGTATGAAACCCTACTCATGAAACTATATAAGAGATACATAATATCTTAGGGGAAAATTATGTGGTCCTTCTAGAGGGAAAATAAATTTATAGAGCTGATGTAAAAATATAGGGAAGAATGACTAAGGATGAGATTTAGGCCTCCTCTTATTCTCCATACAATAAATCCCACTATATGTTAATGGTGATCAATTTGAATGAGATTTTGAAAGGTTGAGAGAAAAAGTGGAGAATGGAAGAGGTTACATAGTTAACCCTCGAGAGATGAATCCTACAACCCATGTACCCTATGATAGCATCCAAAAATTTGATCAATACTACAAAATAAAGAAGCAAACAAACAAAGAAACAAGTAGGAGGACTTGCTTAATCATAGGTTTGAGGGAGTGATGAGGTGTAAAATATTCACGCCATTATCAGGAAAAATTACCCTTTCTTGACCATTGATAACCTTTTATTGTGCTGAAATTAATATGATTATATATTAAATTACTTACAATCTTGATTGATAATAATGAATGAATCATTGTTATTCTATTTATGTTAAAAAGGTTTTTGAAGGATAACAATTATGTAAGAAGCCATATTTTTTTGTGAAAAAAGACAATAAGTGATGATCAATAAATAAGGACTCCCTGGAAGCTCCAAAATGTGATGTATCTAAAAGCTTTAGAATGTTACAACTCTAGAAGCTCCAAAACTTTCAAATCAACTATAATTTTTGCAAGTTGAAGTTATTATAGGAATAATTCTAGAGGAAGACATCTCCTTTCCTTTAGAAAGTTATATACAACTTCCATGTGACTATTGATTCTATGAAAGGACATAAAGTTATAAGACTCATGTTTAGTGATGATTTCCTCAATGATAAGTTATTTTATTTAATGTAACTCAAACTATATTAATGAATTTATGTAATTGAATTTCAATAACATCAGTGCATGATTTCCCATGATGCTATAGTTTAGGAATTAGGATGTAGCATAAATATCTTTCCCAATATTTATTAAAAATACTCTTGATGCATGAACTAATATAGAATCATTTGTTTAGTTCTACATATTATCATTTTCCTATTTATCAAAGCATTACTACACTTGGAACTTAATGTTCCTATGAGTTGAGTACTTCTATCCTTTGGTGAGTTGGGTACTCTACTAAGGAAGCAAAACATGCGGTAGAGATAAGTAGCTTAGTTATGCATTGTGTTTATGTTTGAGTAATTATGTTTGTATCATCTATACATGTAGGTTTTTTCTATTATGTTTGAGTAATTGTGTTTACGATTAAGTAACTATTTATTTCAGTTGTCTATTATGTATTTTTGTATTTTTATGTGATAAGAAAATCTTACATTCTATATATATAGAATCTTGCATTGTTTGTTATATTCTTCTACATATGTTAAAATCTTACACTTTGGAGATATAAATTCTATATCAATTGTAATGTAAAGTCTTATATTTATGTATATAAATAATTTTGTATTGTTTTTATGTTCTTCTAAAGTATTGCATTCTATAGAAAGATAAGAGAAACAATAAATTAGCTCAAAAATATTTCATTCCTAAAAAAATAGTAGTTATAAAACTTTTGTTTCATTTCAACATATTTTAAATAGTTTCCTTAGATTACATTAATAATGATTCCATAGAATAGAATTTTAAAACATTTTTCTTGTTCAAATTTTATTTCAATAATAACAATTATTTGTCTGGTTTAAAGTTTTACATTAGAATAGGACATCTAAATTTCTTTTGTAGATAACCTCATAAACAACCCTAGTTGATGTGACATTTATTGACTAAAGTGTGAGACTTGACGACACCTCATTACATTTTCTCTTTTCAATTTCTCATGTGATTCCATCATATTAATTTCAATATTAATGAAGATTACATATGCCTCTCTAAGTGTTTGAGGTTTTTGATCTCTTGAACAATATCTAAAATTAGAATCAAAAGAACCACAATATAATACAATGAATATTGACTCATTAGATTTGAGGTGCTGAGGTACCTTTCTCATAGTTAGGATGATTCAATATTGAAGTATGTGAATATCTCATTGATTCCCTTCTTGATGGTAGTGAGTTCATGGATATAAAATTTTGGGTCAATCTTGTCCCCATATTGCATTCTAAAAAAATTTCCTCCCATGAGGTAATAAAATTTTGGGTCAAGAGAGTGTATAAACTATTTTATCATTACATCCTCATCCTCAATTTTATACTCATCAATTATCTCGATGAAGTACCTTAGGTTCTCTTCTCCTCTCACCACAATGTTGCCTTGAAATTTTGAAATCTTTCCTCTTATCTCATTCAATTTTGAATTGGGAAGTTTGGGATACCATAAATTTTAAGCTAACTATACCTTTCTACTCCTAAAGGTTGTCTAAATAATGCAAAAATATGAGCCTATCTTCTAGGGTTGGCCCCTAGGTTCCATCTCATATTTTTATGTAGAGTGTTTTTTTATTGTGAGACACATTGTGCACCTATTGGTTGGGAAAATTTTGTGCATTGTATTGATTTTGTTTTTTAGTAGCTTGAGAATGATCTTGATTTAGCTGGTCAATTTCATCTTTAAGATCTTGTCTTCTCCTAACTTGGTCAATAAACTCTAACTCTTCATCTAAAATTCTCTCTTTCATCAGCCTTATTTAGTATATGTTGATCTATTGAAAGAACACAAATACACTGAGATGGGGGGTGAATCAATGTATGCAAAATTTTACCAACTTAAAATAGCAAACAAGATATAAGATCACACAAAGCATCACACACAAAGAAGACACCAGACATATGTGGAAAACCCTAGAATGGAAAAACCACGGTGAGAAAAGTTTCTTGAGTCTACTGCTCAAATCCAACCTCACAATCAAAGATATTACATATGTTTTGTAATCACCCACTTATAGGTACATTGAAACCTAAGACAATGTTTTGAGGCACCAACCTCCTTGTACATTATACACCTAAGATAATGTTTTGAGGCACCAACCTTAAGGTACACTGTACACCTAATTGAGAACCAACTCAATCTTTCTGAGGCATTTCCCTCTACAACAATACAAGTTCATATATGCAAATACTAATTCTTCTTCAACCTAAGAATGCACCTTTTCACTTCATTAATCTACACTCACTCCTCTGCTCTTCACATTTCTCTATTCACTCTTACAAAAATCATCACATTGAATATACTTTGCCACACCTGAAACACATTCAATTTAGTAACCTCTGTGTATATGAATAATATGCTTTTGTATCTCCACTATACACATGAGATTTTAGAATTCTATTTTTAGCAACTACTTATGTCGCCATTCTAACCATGACAAACCCAAACTACTTACCATGCATATTGTACTCTCCCCTAACACCAATCATCAATCATATCTCTATACTCTCCCCCTTTGACATCAATTACAAAGGTATAAACTAGGGATACAAAATTACTCTGTTATGCTCCCCCTGGATGAATACTTTTTGTGTTCAAGAAGAAATAGGATAAGGAAAACTCTTGATTTCTCCCTGAGTTGTTCAAATCACTCCTTTGGAAGGGTTTTTGTGAAAATATCTACCAGTTGATATTTTGTAGCAACCTATTCTAATTTGACTTCTTGTGCAATAACTTTTTCCTTGAGAAAATGATATTTAATTGATATATGTTTGGTTCTGGAATGTATGATAGGATTCTTTGAGATATTTATGGCACTAGTATTATCACAACAAATACTATCTAGCCCATCAAAATTCACCTTAATATCTTACATTTTTTCTTCCATCCACAATACCTAAGTACAAAAAGATACAACAACAACATATTCAACTTCACCTATTGATAAAGAAACTAACTCTTGTTTCTTACTTAATCGTGATACCAATCTATCTCCTAGAAAGAAGGCACAACCACTAGTGCTCTTTCTTTCATCCACACAACCAGCCCAATCTACATCGGTGTATGCAGTTAAAGTGAAATCATTACCAAGAGGATACCATAGACCATATTCCAATGTACTCTTCAAGTATCTAAAAAATCCTCTTTGCAACTTTAACATGTGTCTCCTTAGGAGAAACTTGAAATATAGCAACCATGCAAATGGCTTGCATGATATCAAGCCTTGTAGTAAGATATTAAAGGATTCCAATCATGGACCTGTATAATGATTGATCTACTAATTTGGATTCATCATCTTTGTTGAGTTTACATCTTGCAAAATGACATGTAAAATTTTCAAGACCTATTTACATAAAGCATAGAGAAGACATAAAAATCTATCTTTGGAAATGCAAGAACATTTATGATTTTTCGCTCTTGGATCAGAAGTCTTCATATTTTTCCATGACCTTCTGCATTATTGTCTCATATGGTCCAGTGGTATAATCAATGATTGTTTGAACCTTTCTAATAGACTTCTTCACAATAGAACAAATCTTCTTACACCTATCCAGATGTGTCTTAATATTGTCCAAAGTTAATTGTACATCACACAGGGCATCCATTGAAGTCAATAAAAAGGCTTCATCTTCCACTTGCTTTTGAATAGCTTCTTTGAATATTTGGACAATCTCACTTGTCGGGAGGAATGTATGATTTTCATCAAGGATTTTTTGTGGCAACTCTTCAATTATGTTCACCATGAAAATATGATGTTCTTCAACATCTTCTTGTACCTATTGCACATCATTGATAAGAGTCTTGATGACTTGTGTGTGGTTCTTGATGGACTCTTTAATCTCCACATACTTTTCTTTGTTGGGAATAATCCCAACTTCCACTAACTTGCTCAATTTTATCTCCTTCAATTGCAACCAAGACTCAAGACTGTTCTCCATTTCCCTTTGCTCAGTAGAAATTGTATACATTGTCTTTGAGAAATCCTTTCTATTGCAACTCAGCCATGAGTTGTGAACCTTTCTCCATTATTCTATCAACCATTTCATATACAATTTTACCCTTAGAATAATACTTTTATACCTTCTAAACCACTAGTTCCTCAATACTCATTATTGTCATTGGTTGTATGTTCTCTAAAGCCCCTATAATTTTCCTCATGAAAACTGATGCATAGTGTTCAACCTTTTCTTTGTACATGTTTTTTTTCTCCATCTTATCCAACCTTTCCATCAAACAATTTAGAGATACTTGAGCATCTTCTTTTTCACTTGCATTGGTCATCTTCTCAAGTTCGATCCTTTTCATGGTATAATCCTCCAAGTTGACTTCACTCTTGCCTTGTTGGGGTGCTACAATATCCACATACTTATATACTGATTTATCCACATGCAACCTAGAGTGAATCTTTGGCTTTTTCCTTCCCTTAGGTTTTGGAAGAGTTATTTCCTCAAGATCTAATTCATTGGGAGAGACCACCTACTTATTTTGTTTATATAATTTTGATTCTAACCATGGAGGAATGGAGAAAACGCCTTCTTTAGATCCCATGGCCAATTCTTGTGTTGCAATTGTATCTGTAGAAACAACTATTATAGTCATAATTGGTGTTGTCTCAATCATCACTACCCTAGGAGTTGGTGCACTTGATGCATTTGGAAATGATTGTCTTATGAACCAATCAAACTCAGCTTGAGAAGTAATATCAAATGATGGTGAAGACAAACTTGGAATTAACGATGGAGAACCGGAGGAAACATCAATACTTTGCAAAATTGACCCTATGAAAGGACTAGAAAGCATTGAATGCACTGATGGGGGAATTGTTACTTTTAGTGCATGCAAACCTATTGTAGGTGGAGGTGAAGTAGGAAGAGGTGGTGTAGGAGAAGAGGGAATAGTAGGTGTGCGAGGTGTGGTGGAAATGATGGGTGATGATGTATGAGGGGGATTTTCAATGATGTTCTCTTGTGGAGACAACCGCATTTCCTCATCATGTATTTTCTCTTCCTCACCACCTTCCTCCTCTTCTTGATCTTCCTCTTATTGTTCATCTTCACCAGATTCTTCACTTTCTCCTTCCTCTTTGCCTTCAAAATACTCTGATTCAAGTTCTTGATCTTTTCCAAATGGTTGTTCTTCTTCAATATCTTGCTCCTCTTCAGTAGCTTGTGCTACGTTCTTCCCACATGTAAATATGATTTTTGTCCCTCTACGTGAGGAAGATGGAGAAGACTTGATTTGTGCTTAGTTTTGGAGATCTTTCTATCAACAAGCTTCACCTTCTAACACTTCACCCTCAAACTCTATCCTGAAAGGCTTCAAATGAAATTTGCACCTTTGCAACCATTCACTTGTGTTGTGCAAAATGGGATCAAGCCTCTATCGAATGGAGGTATTCTCTTTTTTGGACCATTGAATAAGCACAAAGGGCTTACTTTCTATTTCTTTTTCATAATATGTAGCATCCAAGATGTCACCAGGATCTTCAAAGTCTTTTGGAAGATCCGCCAAGCCTAGATCATTGATTTTTTCCATAGTAAGTCTACAAAAATCAATTTACCTGATATCTTCCTCATCCCTACATTATGCCCATATGTCTTCAAAGCAGTAAACGTGATTGTGAATCCTCTTAATTTTTATTTTCACACCTATAGAGTCAAAATCATGTCTATATATGTATATCCTTATGGTCATAATCTACATTTTTGAGGCCACTGCTTTGGCTCTCTATACACTTTGAATTGAATACCTTCCAATAGAAATTAGAAAACTAATGCCTAGCTTATGAATAGCTTGGCATTATTTATGCATTGTGATAAGTTATCTACAAAACTCCATTAAGACCCACCTATTGATGGTGAAAATGACACAAACAACGTTAAAACAAAATATTTCTACTCTATTTCTCCTGAAAAAGAAAGACAACATATAGTAGCCTAACTCCCAAGGTCTTGGTAGTTGGTTCTCAACTGTCTGGTGTCACTCAATCGGTTCATGCAACTGTAATGTTCAAGGGGCCTATGCTGATAACAAAGAATGCAAGAAATGACTCAGTTTACTGAACTGTTTTAGTAAATCAAGGGGGTTTCAAACAAAAGAAAAAGATAGATCAGAGGGTAAACTAGTAAACATGAATAAAACTCATCTAGCATCCGGACATATACCTTCAACAATGAATTTTTTCCAATCAGATCAAGAAAACCAAAGCATGATACAATTCACAGAATAATCTATACGATTGTATGCATCAAAGGTGCTTATTTTAATTCGCCTATCACAACCATTTCAAATATTTTTGAAAAGAACACACATTCATTCATTGCCAAGATCATAGATCAACAAACTTCAATAAATTTAATTCAATGATAATCTAACAAGATAGTCCTTAAATCCAGTTTCTTCTAAGGATTTTCATCACAAAAGAAACTCTTATGCTTCAGCACAATCACTGGCGTACAGATAGATTATAACTTATCAGCCTTATCAAGTAAAACAACTCAATTCTAACACCATATTGCAAAAACCTGTAATTTTATTTAACTGTAAAAATCAAGTAACAATGTATCTCTGTAATCACTATGAAAAACTCTATCTCCTAATATCAGGTAGGCCAATTCTATTCTCTATTAGCCGACCCTTACAATATGATACCCAAAGGGTATTTATAGATATACAAAATTCAAACTCCACTTCTATTTTAAGTCATCCACCCTTTTAGGGTTTTACAATTTATCCTTGGAAACTTAGTTAAATTGGAAGAAAAGAGAATAGAAAATAAGAAATTCATGTGCTCAAAAACTGTCAATGCTGCATGCAACATGCAAAGAAGAAGAAAGCCATGCATGCAGGAGATTTATGCATGTGAAGTTGGTTCTGCAATAAACTCGTCATAACTGGCGAAGACTTGTTGTAATACATCTAATTCTGGCCCATCAACCCAGCTGTCTTCAAATTTAATTCTCCAATTCTACTGCAGCAAACCCTCTCATATCCTTTATCTTTGTCAACTCTCTTTTAGGAGCCTTTATCTCTTCTTTGACGTCCATCAGTTGATCTATCAGTAGATCTTCACCATCATCTCCCTTCTACATGAGTCCTTTAAACCTTTCGCCCCATTTCTCTTTTATCTAGCTCAAAGGCAGGCCTTCCTTTGTTAGTATATTAACATCTACTATGATAGCGATGACCGCCTCCAACTCCTCAAATTTTTCAATTAGATCCTTAACAGCATCTTGGACTTCATTTCTATGTTTGCACAAGAAATTTGTTCTGAATTGGAGTATATGAGAGGTCTTTTCCACAAAATCTTTATTATCCTCCTCAAGTATTGACTATTCAAGAAGAGTAGTCAAAGGCAATGTACTAACCTTCTCCAATTTCTGACTATATTCTTTATATTCCTCTTCCTACTTCTCCAATGCTTCAACATATTGATGCATTTCCCCTATTAACTCTTATGTCCCTTTGTGAACCTCAAAACCTTCGACCAAAATTTCACCTACTTCTTGATTTAACTTGTCAACCCACCTATCTAACATCTCCACTTTGCCCCTTACTTGTACTAAATCATCTACCTCCTTTTTGCTCAGCAAAATTGGAGTTTTGATAGCAACTACCTATTGTGATCTTGGAGAAGAAACACTTTTCAAAAAGGAATGCAATTGATCTAACTGAGCCTTAAGCTCATCTTTCTTTTACTTGTCCTTTAACGTCCTTGACTTGGTTGTCGAAGCTACCACATTAATTAAATTCATCTATTGATCTCTGGTAGGCCTTCCTAAGTTAACAGTACTTAATTGATAATCCGTTAACTGCATGTCTCCTACCTCTTTTTTTGTCATCAGTATGGCACACTCAGCAAAAATTTCTCCCTTGTCTGTGAGCCTGGTGGAGTGTAGGATCTTGGCCTTCTTTTTAGGCCTTTCTTGTTCAATCTCCTTCATCATATCCTCCCAATTGAGAGGTTGTGAAGGTGTTACTATTATTTTCTGTAGGTCCAATTTCAGCCAAGTGGGAGCACATGGAGCAGTAGTCATCACAGTGGAAGAAGAATAAATAGTAGTAGTAGAAGGTGGTTGCACATTTACTTGGGGTTGAGAATCAACCCTTGGTTCCTCTTGTTGTTCTTGCACCACATGCATCTGTACAAGCTTTTCAACTTCTTCCCTATCTTTTTGTTCATGTATTTTCTTACCTTCTTCTTCCTTCTTCAACCTCTCTTCCTCCAATCTTGTTTTCTCCAATTCCTTTTCCATTTTTCCTTCTCTAATCTTTCCTTCTCTAAAGCTTCTTCAGCTAGCTTTTCTTTTTCTAAAGCTTCTTTCTCTAGTCTTTCCTTTTCCAGTTTTTCTTTCTCTAAAGCCTCTAGTTTTTCTTTCTTTAATCTTTCTGTCTCTAAAGCTTTAAGCTTTTATGCCTTTTCTTCTTCTTATTGTTGCTTTCTAACTAGCTCTTCGGCCTCTCTTTCCTTTCATAATCATTCTACTTCTTCTTCCTTTCGGTGAGCTTCCTCAACAAGCTTTAAATTGGCAACCAAGACTTCTTTCTCCCTCTGGTGTCTTGCCTTCTCTTCCTCAAGGTCATGAATCTTTTGTATCAGTTCTAACTTATCATCTTCCTCCTTAACCTTGATTTCATGCTCATGTTGCCTCTACTACCTCTCTACTTCATCAGCTCTTGACTTGGCTTCAATTTGTTGTTGTTGTAGTATGGCATCAGCTTGTGTCTTGGCATCCATTAGCTTTTTCTTTTCTATTTCTACAGCTTGCTCTTCAGCAGCCTTCCTGACTTCTTCAAACAATGCCCATTGCTCCTCTTGTGTCATTACCTGTTCAACATACTCCTCTAGAGGCATATTCTCTTGCACATCCTTCTCTAACACAGTCTCATCTGAATCTGTTTCAACATCATGAATTTCCATCTCCATTTCTTTTCCCTTTGTAGTTTCAACCATACTATGAAGAGCCCCCTTTTGAACTTCTTCACTTTTCTATTTTATAAGTGGGACTTGTGTAGAAGATTCATCTAATGTAGGTGTTGAAACAAACGATCCCATTTGAGCATCTCCTTCTTGTGTTTTTGCTTCATCAACCACTGCTTCAAGCTCTATTTCTTCAATTTTTGGAGGAAGGGACTCCAAAGGCTCTTTGGGAGGTGTCTTTATTTTGAGCCTTTTATACCCTTTCCCCTTTTTAGGAGCTGGTCCTTGAGGAGCTTTGGTTCTTAGAACCAACCATTGAATACTTCTATCCAAGACTGCTCTTCCTATTTTCTTAATATCAATAGTTTCCTCACTATCCCAGTCAATTGGATCCAGAATTTTAGTTCCAATGTTCAAAGCTTCATAAGATGGATCCAATACAACTCCATCATCCACCAATGTGTTAGGAATGTCATTCTTGACTCCAAAATCTGACATGAGTGCGATAGGTAATCTTTCACAATTCTTCTTCCTCAAATCATACTCATCTTGTTGATCACTCCATAAATCTTCTAATAAATTGAAATGCTTGTCAAACATAGAAGGCAACAACACATTCATCTTACCCTTCGGGTCAAAATACTTACGAGTTGTGTATAAACCTAACTTTAATGGTATCAGCTCACTGCAGACCACCTTTGCTCCTACCAAATGCTGACAATTATACTCACCCAACTTCATGGGGAACTTGTGACATCCTGTCTTATGTTTTAATCCAAACTGGGCATTAACCCCAAGAGCTTGATATACAAACTCCATCAATACTATCCTATTATTGCAACACCTTGGCAGCAAATGTGGATGGCCTTCAAAACCAGCTAGCCTGAAATATATAAACTTGGGGTATTGAATGTACCAACATCCCCATTCAACAATAAATTCCATGGCCTCTTGACTTAGTCTGTACCCTGCATCTCCATTAAGTTGGTTAATGACCACATATATGAATGCATCATTAACCCTCCTGAATTGAGTCTCAGCAACTTGTAGAGATAGCTGGTTAAAATGCTCCCACACCTTCTTCTGTCCATCTAATACTCCCATTATCCCCACTCTGTTCAAACTTGGGAAGATACCCAACCTTGTTGTTGCATACACGATGTAAGAAGTCATAAAAAAACATTTAGTCTCCCTAATACTGGTCAGTTGATCATGAATAACATTTGATACAATCATCGACCAATCAAATTATTGGGTGCCATTTAAGATTGTCAGGATGAAAGGAAACATCCACCCCTTGAAATGAAAGGTATATCTCTTCCCAAAAGCCCTAGACAGCATCATTATCAAATTTGATACCTCCTTATAGAAATCTTCCCTCTTTGGTTGGTCTGCAAGCTTGGTTAGAGACTTCTTCTCTGTCTTCAACCACTTTTTGTTCAAATGAGACTTATTGGATTCCTTATACTTACTATATTTCTCTAAGGCCTCTGCCTCATCCAACTGCACCAAGTTCTTGGGATCCAGGACATTAAATATACTTTGAAATGCTTGAGGAGTGATATCAATGATTACATTGTTTTATGAATCCATGCATTGTCTAGTAGTAGGATTGTAGGCACTGGCTGCTATCAAGATCAACTCTGGGCATTGGATTGATAAAGGAAACACAGTGATATGAGCCAAACCAGAATCAACAATTCTTTGTGTCCTCCTTGTTACCTCTTCAGCAAAGGTTTCTAAATACAGCTCTTCAAAATTGTATTGGCCCAAATTTGTGTCGGTGATGTCTGACCAATCTGATTCTACCTTGCTTACTTTGACAGCAGGACTCCTGTGATTATACCTCAAGGTATAAGGCAACTATTCTGGCTTGATCTTCTTTGGCTTAGGTGCTGCCTTTGATGTTCCTGCAAGCTGGTTCCTTTGAGAGGCTTCTCCTGATGTTCCCGACATCCTTTTAGCTTTCCTGTAGCAAAACCTCTAGTTAGATCCTTGAGTAAACATCTCAAAATGTGTCTTTAAAATCATACCTTTCAAACATACATCGGAGGCGGAACTAGGCAACATACATCTTAAATAATCCTCTTTTAACATGCTGTCAGGCTCAGAGCAAAAACTATTACTGTCATTCTACTAACAAGAAGAGGGCTCGAAGTCGGAAGTGGAATAGTAATCGGAACCCGAACCCGAATGGAAACTGATTTGGTTTCCTTCAGATTTTCTATTTTCATATTTTATTTCAGTTTCGCTTCCGCTTCCACCCAAGTTAACATTTTTATGAAGTAAAGCTTCTTACTATAAGCGGAATCAGAGACGGGATGGAAAATGGAATTGACACTAAACATAAAACACATCCAACAAAACCTAAATCAATTCTGATCCCACTTCCGACTATGTTGACCATGATGTCATCAACGATTTTATCAATTTAACGCATAACTTCATGATTAAAGACCAAGGTCATATTAAATTAAATAAGGCTTAAAATATATCCTGAAAAGACCATGCCCATATGACCATGGGGACGACTCTATTTTAGGGCATCATATTTAATTATTTTTAAACGTGATCACAGAAATGCATAAAACCCTAACCTAGAAAACGCGATATAAAACTAGGGCACGGATTGAACCCCTCTATTTTAAACCAGACGAATGCGTAAATAAAAAATGCTAAGTAAATAAAACAAGATCTTACAAACCCTACTCACTGTAAAACAGGATTTAACCTACATTACTAACGAACCCTAATTAAATCTATGAGTTTAAAACCTAACGAAGCACGACGTGATCATGACAAAACATGAAAATGATTGTGCCCTAACTCACTATAAAACCATAAATGCAAGCATAAAACAAAATCAAGAACAACAAAATAAAGAAAGAAAAACAAACACGCCAACCTACGGAAAAAACGAACTTGCCCAAAAATCTAAATCAAACAACACAAACAAAGAACATGAAAGCAAAGAAAGAAAAATGAGAATAGGAACCCTACCTCGAATGTAAAACCTGGCTAACCTTCTGAATTGATTTGCAAGCAACTATCTCCTCCTCCTTCAATCGATTCACTCAGATGGACTCCGCAGCTGCTCTATTTCACTCTTTGATTTCTTAACAATGATAATAATAATGCGTTTAATACCTAATCAAGGTAAAAATTGGAGTTTCTACCTACGAATGGCAGCTGTCATTAATGCATTAAATGCAGTTAAGTGGAGTTAGAATTGGAGAAGAACAAACACTTCACTACAGTTCGACTTCAGTAAAAATTCAACGACCAAGAAATGGCGAGAGCGGAATCGGAATGGAAACTGATTCAGAAACTTGAGGAATTTTCCAACTTCATTCCTGTTCTGGGTCCGGTTCTGTCGACGAAGCACAAAACAAAACCAAACACAAAAACAAAACAAAAAGACTGAAATAATAAAACTTAACACAAGGACTAAGACTAAAACAAAAAGTTCGAAAAAGCAGAGGTGGAGACGGGATGGATTTTGATTTTGCAATTTTGAATAAACAACAATTTAATGTCCACTTCGGTTCTGAATTCGACAAAGACAAAACAAAAGGCCAAAAAGAAAGACTGTCGAGATGGGGATTAGAATTGAGTTTTGAATGAAGTTTTAGAACCCGATTTGGTTCTGGCTCCGATTCCGACAGACTAAACCAAAGAAAAACAACAAAGTGTTGGAAACAAAAGACTCCAAACTTTATTTGAAAATCAACAAAAGATAAAAACACAAAAAAGGGGACCCATTTTGACCAAGGCAAAAGATGGGGTGGTTATGCAAGGCATAACACCACCTATCAATAGGATATCTTAGCAACATGTAGGGGCATCCTGTGTAGCATCCTATTCTCAAGTATGTGAAGGTGGGAAACTACAATAAAATACATTCATATTTGTTTACAACCTTCCATGCCTCATCAGATACTCTTTTCTTTTCCAAGGATGGATCAAACATGAAAAGAAAAGGTGCAAAGAAAGCATCATTCACTCTTCATAAATGCTTTATGTTGCCTCTTAAAGTGATATGAGGATAGAACTTATACACTGGCACAAGACTTCTATATCCTTCCGTTGATAGCCCAGGATATTGTCTCATTGTAGCCACAACATACACAAGGTATGATGTCATATAGAATTTCAAGGTCGACTTAACATTAATAAGTCACTAATCTATGCACCCCAATCAATATGTGTCTTCTTTCTCTTGATGACCTTGATGTACTCGTACATCCATTCTTGGAAATTTGATGAGGTTGGTAATCCTTTCACTCTACTTAGTAGAGTGATCATATCACAGACATCTTATTTGAAGTCGCTATGAGGGAGACTCTTAGGCCATCTTGAGATGGTAGGCCTTGGATTTTTCAACCATAACATGTTCATCAACTGCTTGGCTTCATTTTGATTCTTTTCGCAACCCTCCTGAGCACATTGAATAGAAATATTTATATACTTATCCATGATTGGGACCTTGAAGACTACATCAAATAAATTTGCATTTAATCTCATCATTATTTTCTTATAAGATTCTCTAACACTTTTTTCATCTCTAACATAGTGTGAGGCAACCTGTAGAACAAATTTTGGATAGTGTGCCACTTTTAAAAAAGAGACTACTCGATGTAGATTGTTGTGAAAAAATTCCTCTAAATCCCTCTCCAAGGGTTGATTTTATGTTCTCTTGACAAAGTCATCCATGTCAAGGTGCCCAATCTCAATATCCTTGATCTCGTTGATCTTGGATGTGACAATTGTGGGTGAATAGACACCTTCATATTTGTACTTCATCTTTTATTTCTTATATGATGAAGGAGAATCCTTTTTTGTCATTAAGTATACAAGAGATCACTTGAAAACCTTCAATGAATGATTTTGAAGAACACCTCTTTGAAGATTGAAGATAACTGCAAGAAACATGGATTTATTCAATGTTAGGAGAAAATTCATTTAAAGGAGTGCGAGAATATAGGAATCTAGTCAAGCACTTTGGGATGAGTGGGAATGAGCAATGGAGAGTAAATAATTGGGAAAATACGAAAAGAATAGAGTTCAAAATGCATTTTTGGGGTTTTTTTGAGTGTGTGGAAAAACTATTTTTTGTGCAAGGGCACTGAAAATAAGTGCCCTTACACATTAAAAAATTTAACTTTGTGTAGTAGTGCTGAAAAATACCACTTTTGCATGATGGGAAACACTGTAAACCTTTTGGTGAATGAGGACTAAAAATCAGCACTTTAGCATCTCTTTGGGAAGATTGATCTCATGTACTAGTGCTAAAAATATTCACTTCTACATGCTTTGCAAAACTCACCAAGTCATGTGTGAAGGTGGGAAATTTTTTTTCTTGTACATTCAAGGGGAAGGTCAATGTTTGTAGGAGTGGTGAAAAATCCCACTCCTACACTTAAGCACTTTGGAAGTTTGCATGTAGTAGCGGTGTTAATAAGTGCTCCTACACTTACACTTATCCAAACAAGTGTAGTGGCAACATTTTTTTATGCCATAACATGCTTTGGAATGATTTTGATAGGTCGAAGGAAAGAAATATGAGAGTGGAAATTTTTACCACCTTAACAATTGACAAAGGCTTTACCTTGTGTAGGAGCGGTAAAAAATGCCACCCCTACATTTGGGGACTTCTGTGAAACAAAAACACATCTTTCAGATGGCTTTGCAAAATTTTGATAGATGATAAATTCAAAGATCAAAGTGGATATTTTAATCACTAGGACATAAATAGGGTGGGTAAAAACTCGGGACACCTAGCCAATATATTTAGATTCCATAACAAGAAGTATTGAAGAAACTGATCAAAACATGGATATATGACAAGGCACAAATAGAATATAGGAAGAAAACAAACAATTATTGAATAAAATAAAACAAAAAATTTAAATAGAAACTGACACATAAAATAAAACAAGATGGCGAAGAAAAGCTAGTTAAAATCCTTAAAGAAGTTAAATGTAGAAAAGAAGAAACATACCAAAAAGTTGAGGAAAAACGAAAAACCCAATTTCCAAGAAAAAACCCTCGAATGTTCTCAATCTTGTGCACAGATGTGAAAAACTAGGTCACAGCAATTGAGAGGAGGAAAACACAACTTAAACAAACACTAATGAGGGTAAAACAACTTTAATAATTTTTTGAAACTCATTAATTAACAAGAAGTTCATTTATCTTGTGCATGTGGAAGGCAGGAGAGTGTAGGGGCAGTGAAAATCACCGCCCTTACAATTTCAGAAACTTGAGCAAAACATAAGATGTAGAAGTGATAAAAATCACCACTCTAACATTAGAAAGTGAAAGAGATGTGTAGTGACACTGAAAAATAGTGCCACTACACTTAAAAAAACTCAAACTGCTCATGTAAGGGCGATGAAAATCAATGCCCTTACATGGGCAGAAAAAATCCTAACTCCCGAAAACTAAAAATTAACAAAATATTCATTTTGAAGGTTTTCAAAACATGACAAAAGATGAGTGCTCGATGGGATGATTCGAGGCTCAGGACCATGTGTAAAGGAAAATTGAAATTCACCTTGTTTTGCATGCTTAGAGTACACGGGCCTACGGAACAGACAAGTTTCATAGGGGGTTATCTACTGAATCAAGCACAGCTAGATTCGAGGATAACAGTTGGCTCTAGCCGAGGAGCTTCCTTTAGTCATTCTTTGAGATGATCAAAGGAAGAAGAATTCAAAACTCTAAGTGCCTTTATCCATCCATTGGGCATAGAGTCAAGAGACAAAAAGAAAAAGACTTTAAAAGACCCAAAAATAAAAAGACGCAAAAATTGTACAAATATTTACATAGAACATTTGTCACCTCATTGAGTAAAGTGTTTCAGATGCTTCCCACTATGTGGAAGAGAAAATGGTGTTCCATCTTTATATGCAATAAGAAAAATATTTTCGCCATGAAGTTGATGAATCTTGAATGGACCCGTCCATAATGAATAGAACTTGCCATGCATACCTTTTGGATCTCTTCTCTTGTCCCACAAGAGAAAGAGATCTCCAACTTGAAAATCATGAGACTTTTCCTTCTTGTTAAAAATATTTTTCACTTGTTCCTGATGCTCTATAATACAGTTCACCAGTTCAAATCGTTTCTCCTCCAATTCAGAGAGATACATGATTCGCTTATCAACTGAACTTTCAAAAGTTTCATCCTCAATGGACTTTTCCAACTTGAGGGCGGGTAATTCCAATGTAATAGGAATTTCAGCATTCAACCCATAAAGTAGTTGAAACGGGGACATTCCTATCACCCACTTTGGAGTAATCATGTTTTTCCACAAAGCATCATATAATGCTTTGTGCCACAATCACTGATTCTCATCCACAAGCTTGCAGATGATAGTCACAAAGCTTTTGTTACTAGATTCAGCCTAACCATTACCTTGAGGGTAATAGTCAGATGAGTGTGACAATGTAATACCATGCTCAAAGAAAAATTATGTGATCTCACTTGATGAGAATGCGGAAGCATTGTCTGCAACAATTTTGTTCGGCACATCAAACCTAGATATCATATTTTCATTTAAGAAATTACATACTACTTCTAAGGTAGCATGCTTTATTGGAATTGCCTCCACCCATTTGGTGAAGTAGTCAGTCGCAGTGAGGACATAAGTATGTCTCGCACTTGAGGGTGGATTCACTGCACCAATGAAGTCAATACCCCATTATTGAAAGGGATCTTCAATGACAACTGGTTTCAAGGTATAACTATCAACTTTGGTTTACCTACGAACTATTGGCATAGTTCGCATTTACATACCCAAGAGTACACATCTTGAAAAAGTGTATGCCAATAATACTTAGCCCTCAAAATCTTGTGGGTTGTAACCGATGCTAAGAAATGTCCACCACATGCTAAATCGTGAAAAAACTTCAACATTTTTCCTATTGTGCTTTATCAACACAATGCAAGAAGGTACCATCCAAGGCATGCTTATACAAACCATTGTCCCATAAGACGTAATTTTATTATTTGAATTTGACAATTCTTTTCTCTTTGGGAGTCAAGTGATCTGGACATTCTTTGTATGTGAGGAAATGAGTAATGTTCAAGTACCATTCATCAGTAGTACTGACAAACAATACCATTGGAAAATTATTTGAACTTACCTCCTCCTCTGAAACTTCTTCATTAGGATTATTATCAGCAATAAGCTGACATAAACCTCACCCACGCACCACTTTTGTAGGCTTGATTCCATGTCATATTATTGAATCTTGGCAATCCAATTGCCCCTTTTCATACCAAACTCTTGTTGTGTCAAGATAGACTTAATAGTTGAATCTGGAACCAATGCTTTGACATGGATGTTAAGAATGTAAAACCTGAAATGCTTCACTACCTTAACCATAGAAAAATAATCTCTCCATCTGAGAATATTTTAGTTCATGATTCTTCAAGGGATAACTCATGAATGCAATTAAGGATTCAAACCCCTCACTATTCTCCTGTACCAAGATCACTGAAAGTGTATGCTCAGAAGCATAATTGTACATGGTAAAATCCTTCGTGTAGTCTACGCAGACTAACACTAGTGCATGAGAAATAGCCTCTTTGATATCATCAAACATAACTTTTACTTCTACAATACAATGAAAAGTGGTAGTTCCCTTCATCATATTCATGATATGACAAGTCTTCTTTGTAAAATTTGGTACAAATCTCCACAAAAAATTCACCTTTCTGAAGAAGGAATGAATGGACTTCTTACTTGATGCAAAAGTAAGATATTGAATTATTTTGACCCTTTCGAGATAAATTTTAATACCCTCCTTGGACACAATATGATCAAGAAGCTTAACCCTCTGTAACCCCAAAAATTGACTTTTTGGGATTCACGGAAATTTTGTGTTGTTGGCATCTCTCCAATATTTGCCTCAAATGGTAGAAATGCTCATGACACTTTTTTGAAAAAATTGTAAGATCATCAAGATAAACTACGATGAACTTAACTAATACATCATGGAAAGCCAATTCCATAGCACACTAAAAATTTCCACCATTATTGATAAGACCAAAAGGCATTCTATGATATGTATAAGTACCCCATGGCATTGTAAAAGTACTCTTGTGTTGATCATCTAGACTAACCTCTATCTAGTTGTAACTGGAGAAACCATCTAGTATAGATAGCATCTCGGACTTGGTCACCATTTGAAGAACCTGATCCATCATCGGAAGAGGATAGTTGTCCTTCAGTGATAGCATATTTAGATCCTGAAAATCCACACAGATGCACATCTCACCATTCTTTTCATGAACAAGAACAATATTTTCTATCAAAGTTGAATTATGGATAGGGAATATGATTCATGCATTCAACATCTTCTAGATCTTTCAAAGGATAGTTCTAGAAATCTTGGGATTATATTTCCTTAGTTTCTACTTTTAAGCAACGCTTCAACTTTGAGTGGAATTTCATGTTGCACCTCCTTTGATGAAAAGACTTCAGATCTTCATATGAGTATGCTAATACATCCATATGTTGTTTTAGTAAGTCAACAAACTATTATTTTTCTTTAGTTGTGCAACATTTTCTGATATATACCATCTTAGGATTTGCTTCAATTCCAAAGTTGATTTGCTCAATCTCTTTTGATGAATCAGAATCAGACTGTTGTTTCTAGACATAATGATCATGTTTGTCAAAAATTCTTTCAAGGGATACCAACCCTTTGGGAATTTTATTTCCTTTGAGTTGTATAAATTCTTCGCTTGTAACCGGATCAACTTCAGAGATAGACTCTCAGGTTGGGAATTTTATTTCCTTTGAGCTGTAGAAATTATTCACTTGTAACTTGATCAACTTCAGAGATAGACTCTCAGGGTGGAGAATCACTTCCTTCAAAGTATAGCTCATCAAAAATTGATGCCTTTTCCAAAAAATCAACAATTTGATTATTGTCATTGAAAATTTTCCAATTATCTGAGTTATCAGGAACACTTGGAGAAAATGCCAACTCAATAGTATAGGTAGGACCATGAAAATCCTTTTGTGGTATTAGGAGTGTAGCTGAAACTACTAAGGAATCGGCTATGTCATTATATTCTCTTGGAACTATCAAAATGTCAAAAGCATCAAACTCCTCAATGCAACCCCAAATGAGATTGTGATAATTCCTTAGTATATCATTCTTTGTTTGGTACAAATTCCTTGTTTGGAAGACTACCAACTTAGCATCACCTTGGGTATGAATATTCTTGATCCCTTTCTTACTTGCAACTTTCATACCTAATAACAAAGCTTCATATTTGACCATGTTATTAGTATTGTCAAACTGCAATTTGAAAGAAAAAAGAAAGACTTTTCCTTTTGGAGAGACAAAATCAATTTTGGCTCGTGAACCGGTAGAAGAACAACTGTCATCAAAATCAATTACCTAAACATCATTTGGATCACCAAGGTTGACAATATCAAAATATGTGGCCTCATCATCTAATGAAGCTTCATAATCTGAGATAGACAAACCATTTGATAATGATTCATTTGTCGATGGAGAAGAGCCAACACTTTCCAACTCATGTTTTTTATTCCTTGTTGAAGATTCAACATCTTCATCTATTTGCAAATAATAAGTTCCAACAACCGAAGACAAATAAAATTTGAGCTCTTGGATCATCAAACTTAGTTACTGAGAATTTTGACTCCCTTTCAGGAACCAACTTTTGCATCACACCCTTTACGGGTATCTAAGCCTCTGACATGTCCATGTTAAGTTCCCCTCCTACATCTTTGTATAAATTATGTCCAAGAATAATTCCATCAGATGATGGAACATCTGCAACAAATACTATCATCTTGATCTTCTTTTCCAGATGTGTAGAAAATGTAAATTGTGCATCCTTAATCTAACAATTAGAGGTATTTATTTGTTCTCCATAGAGAAATAATGGCCAATTTTTTTTGTAAGATTCAAACCCAAGGTAGTGGCTACCTTGGTTGGCATCACATTTTCTAATGCACAAAAATCTATAACACAATTACTCGATCTAAAACCATTAACAAGTAAGGAAATACATAATGGGTCAATTCTTCCAAAGATAGTTGGAGGAACAGTAATGAGGTTATTTTGAGGAGACTTTGATTTTGGGGCAGAAATAATTTCTAAGCTGGATTCTCTACAAGGGGTAATTCCCTTCTCTAAAAAATTTAACAAGTCTATCAAATTGGTCAGGATTTTCTTTGAGGTATTTTGCTTCGAACATTTGGATTTTTGTCCTCTTTGCATGATCAATAATGTCAAAAGCTTGTAAGTAACTTTGCAAAGAAGACGTAGTAACTTCATTTATGGGTTTAACAAAAGGAACACTATTCTTAGGAACCTGTACATTGTCCTTTGGGACAGCAAGAACCGTAGGAGGAGGATGAAGAGCACTTGCTTGTTTGTTGTGTCTTTCAGTTGCCAAGGAAAAGGAGATCCTCTTTTTTCAATGGTTATCGGTGGCTTGTCCTTTACTGGTGGAGCAATAGCTTGATCTTGATCAAGATGATTATATTGTGACGACGTGAAAATAGCATATGTATCAGTCACTAAGTCCTCATCATTGGATTTGTTCGCTACTTACAAATAGCCAATATTGGAGTCGTTGGCTAGATCCATTTCTTCATCTTGAAATAAATCAGAATTTTCTTCCATGGGATAATTTGGTTGTGTGTACTCATCTTTCTCTGCTTCATAATACCCCACTACTGCATTGGTTGGTGGAGCTTCCAGAGCAAGCCTTCATTTTGGTGCAAGAAGACAATTCTAATTTTTATTTTCAAAGTAATTGGGGAAAGTCCTTCCTGGAATATCCTTGTAGGAATTATTATTAGAAACTTTCTTCTTCAAGTCCAACAACTTATTTTCCAACCTTTGAACCATGGGATCAACAAATTTGGAGTTGGTATCGGAGGATGAAGAATTTGATGCTTGCCCTTTTCTATTTTTGTGTGTTCTTATTTCACCGGCAAGAATTAAGTCATCCTCAAGACTTGTATCTAAGTGCTAAGTTGCTTCAACATCAATAAGAACTTCCCTACACAAAAGGAAACTCTCCTTGGGGATTTGTATATTGATGAAGAAGCATTTTAGATTATGAGGTGTTGGGTTATCCTTTGCAGGAACCCTTGTCACCAACTTATTAAACTTGGCCACGAACTCACGCATGGGTTCATGGGCTTCTTTCCTCATGGTTGTAATCTTAGTTAACAAAGCATGTGCATCTTTAGTAGGTTTGAATATATCTTCAAACTTGGTGCAGAGAGTATTCCAGTTAGTAATTGCAGCAAGAGAAAGAGTATAGAACCACTCAATAGCTACTCCTTGTAAAGTTTCAACAAACAACCTCACATCAAAATCTTCATGCTCAATGCTAAGAACACCACAAACAATGTAGAAAGCAATGATGTGTTCATATAGGTGTTGCTTTCCATCGTTGTATAATTTTGGAATGTTATTCCATGAAACATGTGGAAGTTCATGTAAAGGGCCTAAAACTAAGAGGACCAAAATCATTACACCAAGTTCCAGCAAGTGGTGGTTGAGGTTGAGCCATAAAAATTTGAATAATAGGTACTTGAACTAGAACTCTATGAAAAACAAAAGATTCACTTGGAAGTGGTGATCTTAATCTTCATGGAGGATAACTTGCAGTTCATTGTAATGGTGACCTTTCTCGTGGAGAAGGAAGAATGTTATGATGCTCCAACAATTGATAAAATAGATCCACCACACCTTGTGCCCTTAAACCTCGTGTATAACTTCTATTAGCCAGAATGTAGACTTTGAAACAAAAGAGAAACTAGCAATAAAAATATACACAAGATCACAATAAGATACTAGAGTGCTTATTCACTTCAATCAAAAGCATGAGGCTTTGATTGCATGCTTCATTCCCCAGTAGAGTCACCAAAAATTTGTTGGGTGAAATTTTTTTAATCTATTTACAGATTACAAAACTTGATTTTCAGCCATAGTTATGCAAGATGGAATCTCTCTTCTCAGAAAGGGGAGGCACCCTTCTTACTGCTTATTGAAACTACAGTAAAGTATTCTAAAATTTACAATATATACACTACACTAATTATATAGGAGTGTATCACATTCATGATTCTCTCTTTTTTTAGAGAATATGTTTACAATTTTTCATGATTTTGTTTCTTGATATGATACAACTTTAACTGAAACCTAAGCAATAATTTCCAATACTTCTAACTTGTCAAAAAAAATTATAGGAGTACCAATATGATAAAAGATAAGTAAAAAGAAGGCTCACGAAGGTGCAAATTTGTTATGTGGTCTTCACTAATGAATTCCACAACATAATAAAAAGAAATGTAGCTAAAGCACAAAGTCCTCAATATACTTCACAATCAGATCCATAATCAGCATGAACAATTATAAGCACAAAGTCTTATAGATCATTCAACAATATTATCAGCAATTCGTAATTCCAAGCAAAAAGGTGCAACACAAAGTCTACACAATTATCTTGAAGGCCTTTCAATCTCAATTGATAAAACAATGCCAATTCAATATAATAATAAAATAAACTTATGAGAATGACATAAGAACATTCACATTCATTGAAATTGATCCAACACAAAGTTTGGTATTCTTCTTTATTGATCAAAAATAGTTTCACAACAATGAACTCAAAGTTTCAATATTGCTTCACAAATGAGCAGTACTTCGTTGCATATGACAAAAGGTCCTCAATACAATAGAATCCTCTCATATTTATAGATGAGAGAGGAGATATAATCTAGGAAAAACCATAACTAACTATTCAATTATTCAAAGGTGATGTCCATAAATGTAGGAGGACGTCTCCATTTTTATATGTAATTACATTTTGCAAAATGAAAAGTAAAAATGTCAAGACCTTTTTACATAAAGCATAGAGAAAACATAAAAAATCTATCTATTTCTAGAAATGCAAGAAGATTTATGGTTCGTTGCTCTTGGCTCAGAATTCTTCATATTTATTCATGACCTCCTATGTTGTTGTCTCATCTAGTCCAACAGTAAAATCAATGATTGTGTGAACCTTTCTAATAGACTTCTTCGCAATAGAAAAAATATTCTTACACCTATCCAGATGTTTCTTAATATTGTCCAAAGTTAAGTGTACATCACACAAGGCATCCATTGAATTCAATGAAAAGGATTCATATCCCACCTGCTTTTGAATAGCTTCTTTGAATATCTAGACAAACTCACTTACCGGGAGGAATGTATGATTGTCATCAAGAAGTTTCTGCAGCAACTCTTCAATTTTTTCACCATGAAAATACGATGTTCTTTGACATCTTCTTGTACCTATTGCATATCATTGATAAGAGTCTTGATGACTTGTACATGGTTCTTGATGGACTCTTTAATCTCCACGTACTTTTCTTTGTTGGGAATAATCCCAACTTCCACTAACTTGCTCAATTTTATCTCCTTCAATTTCAACCAAGACTCAAGATTGCGCTCCATCTCCCTTTGCTCAAAAAAAAGTGTATACACTATCTTGTCTAGCTCTAGCTTCATCTTGGATATTTGAGCAATCCTTTCTATTGCAGCAATCATGGTTTGTGAAACTTTCTCCATTATTCTATCAACCATTTTATATACAATTTTACCCTTGAATAATACTTTTCTACCTTTTGAACCACTAGTTCCTCAATACTCATTATTGTCATTGGTTGCATGTTCTTTGAAGCCCTTGTAATTTTCCTCATGAACACTAATGCATAGTGTTCAGCCTTTTCTTTGTACATGTCATTGGTTTTCTCCATCTTATCCAACCTTTCCATCAAAGTATTTAGAGATACTTGAGCATCTTCTTTTGCACTTGCATTGGTGATCTTCCCAAGTTTGATCCTTTTCATGGTATAATCCTCCATGCTAAATTCACTCTTTCCTTGTGGGAGTGTTGCAATATCCACATACTTATATCCTGATTTATCCACATGCAACCTAGAGTGAATCTTTGGCTATTTCCTTCCCTTACGTTTTGGAAGAGTTATTTCCTCAAGATCTAATTAATTGGGAGAAACCACCTGTTTATTTTGATTAGATACTTGTGATGCTAACCATGGAGGAAGGGAGAAAACACCATATTTATATCCCATTGCCAATTCTTGTGTTGCAGTTGTATCTGCAGAAACAACTATTGTAGTCACAATCGGTGTTGTCTTGGTCATCACTGCCCTACGAGTTGGCACACTTGATGCATTTCAGAATGATTCTCTCATGAATAGATCAAACTTAGAATGAGAATAAATTTCAAATGATGGTGAAGACAAACTTGGAATTGATGATGGAGGATTGAAGGAAACATCAATACTTTGCAAAATTGACCCTACGGAAGGAGTAGAAAGAATTGAATGAACCGATAGGGGAATTCTTACTTTTAGTGCATGCAGACCTATTGTAGGTGGAGGTGAAGTAGGAAAAGGTGGTGGATGAGAAGAGGGAAAAGGATGTATGTGAGGTGTGGTGGAAATGGTGAGTGATGATGTATGAGGGGGATTTTCAATGATGTTCTCTTGTGGAGACAACTGCATTTCCTCATCATGTTTGTCCTCTTCCTCATCACCTTCCTCCTCTTATCGATCATCCTTTGATTGTTCATCCTCACCATATACTTCAATTTCTCCTTCCTCTTTACCTTCATAATTCTCTAACCTAGGTTCTTAATATTTTCCAGATTGTTATTCTTCAATATATTTCTCCTCTTCAGTAGCTTTGTTGTGCTCTTCCCACCAGTAAATGTGATTTTTGGCCCTTTGCATGGGGAAGAGGGAGAAACACTTTCTTTGTGCTTGGTTCGAAGCTCTTTTTTTTGACAATCTTCACCTTCTGACACTTCACCCTCAGACTCTTTCATGAATGGCTTCAACTGAAATCTGTGCCTTTGCAACCATTCACTTGTGTTGTGCAAACTGGGAGAAAGCCTCTTCTGAATGGAAGTATTCTCTTTTTTGGGCCATTGAATAAGTGGAAAGGGCTTACTTTCTATTTCTTTTTCATCATATGCAGCATCCAAGATGTCACTGTGATCTTCAAATTCTTTTGGAAGATCCACCAAGCCCTAATCATTGATTTGTTCCATAGTAAGTCTACAAAAATCCATTTTCCTAATATCTTCCTCATCCCTACATTCTTCCCATATGTCTTCAAAGCGTAAGCATGACTATGAATCTTCTTTATTTTTCTTTTCAGACCTCTAGAGTCAAGATCATTTCTATATTTGTGTGTCCTTATGGTTGTAATCTGAATTTATGAGGTCACTACTTTGGCTCTCTATACACTTTGAATTGAATACCTTCCAATAGTAATTGGAAACCTAATTCCTGTCTTATGAATAGTCTAGCATTCTTTATGCACTATGATAAGATTTCCACACAACTCCATTAAGACCCACCTGTCAATAGGATATCTTGGAAACATGCAAGGGCATCCCATGTAGCATCCTACTCTCAAGTAGGTGAAGGTGGGAAACTGCAAGAAAATACATTCATATTTGTTTACAACCTTACATGCCTCATCAAATACTCTTTTCTTTTCTAGGGATGGATCAAACATGAAAAGAAAAGGTGTGAAGAAAGCATCATTCACTCTTTTGAAATACTTGATGTTGCCTCTTAAAGTGGTCTGAGGATAGAACTTGTACACTAGCACAAGACATATATTTCCTTCCATTGATAGCCTAGTATATTGTCTCATTGTAGCTACAACATACATAAGGTATGAGGCCATACAAAATTTCAAGGTCGACTGAACATTGATAAGTTGTTCATGAATTTTATCATTGATCTATGCACCCCAATCAATATGTTTCTTCTTTCTCTTGATGACCCTAACGTACTCATACATCCAATCTTGGAAATTTTATGAGGCTAGTAATTCTTTCACTCTGTTTAGTAGAGTGATCATATCACAGACATCTTCTTTGAAGTCACTACGAGGGAGAATCTTAGGCCATCTTGAGATGGTATACCTTGGAGTTTTCAACCATGACGTGATGATCAACTACTTGGATCCATTTTGATTCTTTTCATAAGCCTCATAAGCATATTGAATAGACATATTTGTATATTTATCCATGGTTGGTACCTTGAAGACTACATCGAAGAAATCTGCATCTAATCTCATCATTATTTTCTTAGAAGAGTCTCTAACACTTTTTTCATCTCTAACATAGCGTGATACAACCTATAGAATAAATTTTGGATAGTGTGCCACTACTATAAAAGAGGCTACTCGATGTAGATTTTGTGGACAATTGCCTCTAAATACTTCTCCAAGGGCTGCTTTTCTATTCTCTTGACAAATTCATCCATGTCAAGGTGTTTGATCTTTTTATCCTTGATCTCGTCGATCTTGGATGTGACATTTGTGGGTGGATAGATGCCTTGATATTTTTACTTCATCTTGTCTTTCTTGGATGATGAAGGAAAATCCTCCGTTGTCATTAAGTACACAAGAGATCACTTTAAAATCTTCAATGAATGATTTTGAAGAACACCTCTTTGAAGATTGAAGATAACTGCAAGAAACATGGATTTATTCAATGTGAGGAGAAAATGCATTTATAGGAGTGTGAGAATGCGGGAATCTAGTCAAGCACTTTGAGATGAGCAAGAATGAGAAATGGAGCATGAAAATTTGGGAAAATGTGGAAAGAACAGAGTTTAGAATGTATTTTGGGGATTTTTCTAAGTGTTAGTGGAAAAACTGGTTTTTGTGTAAGGGTGTTGAAAATTAGCGCCCTTACACATAGAGGAATTTAATTTTGTGTAATAGCACTGGAAAATACCGCTTTTGCATGCTAGAAAACATTGTAAACCTTGTGGTGAATGAGTGCTAAAAATTGGTGCTTTAGCATCTCTTTGGGAAGATTGATCTCATGTACTAGCACTAAAAATATTTGCTTCTACATGCTTTGTGAAACTCACCAAGTCATGTGTGAAGGCGGGCATTTTTTTCGCTTGTACATTCAAGGGGAAGGTCAATGTTTTTAGTAGTGGTGAAAAATCTTGCTCCTACACTTAGGTACTTTGGAAGTTTACATTTAGTAGTGGTGTTAATAAGCTCTCCTACACTTACACTTAGCAAAACAAGTGTAGTGACAACGTTTTTTGATGCCATAACATGCTTTGGAATTATTTTGATAGGCCAAAGGAAAGAACTATGATAGCGGAAATTTTGACCGCCTTAACAACTGACAAAGGATTTATCTTGTGTAGGAGTGGTAAAAAATACTGCCCCTACATCTAGGGACTTGTGTGAAACAAGAACACATCTTTCTTATGCCTTTGCACAATTTCGATAAATGATAAATTCAAAGATCAAAGTGAAGATTTTAACTACTAGGACATAAACAGGGTGGGGAAGAACTCGGGACACCTAGGTGGTATATTTTGATGCCATAACAAGAAGTATTGAAGAAACTAATCAAAACATGGATATATGACAAGGCACAAATAGAATATAGGAAGAAAACAAACAATAATCCAACAAAATAAAACAAAAATTTCATATAGAAACTAACACATAAACTAAAAAGAGATGGCAAAGAAAAAATAGTTAAAACCCTTAAAGAAGGTGAATACAGAAAAGAAGAAACATACCAAAAAGTTGAGGAAAAATGTAAACCCCAATTTCCAAGAAAAAACCCTCGAATGTTCTAAATCTTGTGCGCAGATGTGAAGCAGATCCAACATGAGGTCACAACAATGGAGAGGAGGAAAACGTAGCTTAAACAAACACTAATGAGGGTAAAACAACTTTAATAAGTGTTTTAAACTCATTAATGAAAAATAATTTCATTTATCTCGCACGTGTGGAAGGCGGGAGAGTGTAGGGGCGGTGAAAATCATTGCCCTTACAATTTCAAAAACTCGAGCAAAACATAAGATGTAAAAGTGGTAAAACTCACTACTCTGACATTAGAAAGTGAAAGAGATGTGTAGTGGTGCTGAAAAATAGTGTCGCTACACTTAAAAAAAATTCAAACTGCTCATGTAGGGGCATTGAGAATCAGTGCCCTTACATGGGCAAAAAACTTTCTAACTCCTGGAAACTGAAAATCAACAAAATATTCATTTTGAAGGTTTTTTAAAAATGACAAAATACAAGTGCTCGAGGGGATGATTCGAGGCTCAAGACCACACATAAAGGAAAATTGAAATTCACCTTGTTTTACATGCTTAGAGTACACGAGCCTATGGAACGGACAAGTTTCGTAGGGGGTTATCCCATGAATCAAGTGCAGCTGGATTCAAGGATAACAATAACCATCTACAATAGATTTCCATACTTCAAATCCAAGAGAAGTTAAATAAGTCTCCATTCTGATTTTCCAGAAAGCATATTTTGTTCCATCAAACAATGGTGCTCTATGTTGTACCCCAAATTAAAAATTTTGCTACACTTAGGCATTTTGAAGAAATGAGTCAAGATACTGTTAAATTTGTCAAAAAGGTCAAAATTGGGATTTGCATGTCTTGCATGGGGGTCAAAACCTTGTAATTTTCAAAATCTGACAATTTGGGTTGGCTCAGAGTGACCAAATCAACAATACCCATATTTCAGTTTTTCATCCCTAAATTTTAGGAAAATTTCTATTTTTAGCAGTTTTCTAAAAATAGAAACTTTTTCTGGGTTTTTCTGGGTTTCTTACGAAATGGATACTTGTAAAAATTTCTAAATATAGAAATTTTGGCTTCTAGGGTTAAGACTGATTTTGATTGGCTTAAAATACTTCCTCATTAGGCTGGTATAGTCAGAATCACAAAAAGAACAATTTTACTCTGCTAGGTCTATTCTGCTTTTTCAGAAGCTTTTCTGGAGATCCAAGGTCATCAATGGAGGTTAGACAGCTTCTAGGTGTCAGAATCAGACGTCCAAGCATCAAACATAAGCTATTAACGACAAACATGCATGAGGAATGAGGAACGAAGAAGAGAAGCCATCAAAGTTGAAAAATGTGAATTTTTGGCTAACTCTGGTGAATCCAGGTGCCTCCAGCCAAGAAGGGCGCCCATACTCCCATGCCTTAGAATATTTTCCATTCCGACAGTCAAAGTCAAGATGTGCACGTTAAACGAGGTTGGAAGTTGAAAATTGCATAAAAATTTCTAACTCTGCTAAATATGGGCGCCCCTAAAGGAGAAGGGTGCCCACCTTTTTGAAGCGTCAGATGATAAGATTAGGGTTTTCGCCTCCAGGCCAATATTGCTTAGAATCTTCTTAGCTCCGTAGCGAATCAGTCAACCTGAGCATCCAGTCAAGCAGAATCTCAGATCAAACAGGGGCCATGATGAGAGGTGTTTAGAACTCTGAAGTGAAAAAGGATGAAAATATTCTAACACTGGTAGACATGGGCGCCCCTAGAGAAGAAGGGCGCCCAAGTTTTTGAGAAGTCAAATGATAGAATTTGCAGAAGGCACCTCCAACGTGACTTCATCAGACTTGATCAAGCTGTCCAAGGCAATCATCAGCACGTCCGTCAAAGCAGGCAGTCATCAAATTTCGTAGGCTGAACAGAGGAGAAAAAGTGAATGAAATGACAAACATCAAAAGCAACAGTGAAAAACTCAGAATAAAAACTAACTCTGGAAGCTATGGGCGCCATACTTCAACAAGGGCGCCTAGGGTTTTGAGCAACCAGAAGTCAATTTCTGGAGATAAGGTATCCAGAGGACCCCTTCTAGAATCATCTCAGCTATCCAGTGAATCCGTCAGCTAGTCGTTTCGATCAATACAACACTCGGAATCACAAATTCATCTGAAGGTCAGAATGCAAGCATAAATTTGAATATCATGAAAATGGTTAACTCTGGAGAAAATGGGCGCCCTTATCAAGGATAGGCACTTGACATTTCGAAGGGATAAATGAAGTTTTTAGCCAATGACGTCTCTAGAACAATATTTTCATATTTGATCACGCTCCGCAATGGAATGATCAGTTCATTTGTCGAACAAGTCAAGAAGCCAAGAGATAGAGCTGAAACAAGGTTGAAAAATGAAAAGAAGATAAAATGATGAAAAATGTGGCTATCTAGGAAAAAGAATGGCATACCTCAAAAAGGGCGCCCAACTCTTCATGACTTAGTTTATTTTTGAGAAATTTCAAAATTTTCAAAGAGAAGGAAAAACGCCTTTGCTCAAGGCATGAACTAAATTTAGGGTTTCATCAAATTAGGGTTTGAGAAGCTGTTTTCAAAGCAAAAACTTATTTTAGGACACCTCTATGTATTATTTTTCATATTTTCTTGCAGGTGCCTTCAAGGAGAAACAGAGCAGCAACTTCAAACCCTTATTTTCAAAAGATTCAAGAACTTAAACTTGTTGGTTTTTCATAATATTTTCAGATCAACACTCAAGAAGGCTTGCTTTTTCATGTTTTTCCTATCAGAACATCAAATCATTGAAGAAGGAGGCCATTGCTTTCAATTTTCAGCGAACTAGTTCATACTGGTTCTATCTTCTAGATAATTTTTGGAGAATTTTCTCAAGGTTGCAGCAGCTGCTTTTTATTTTGCATGTCAAAGAAAACTTCAAAACTTTCAACTTCCAATCTTCTGGGTCTATCTCAAATATTCTTCTGGACAAAACCCATATCACAACTTTTTCAATGAAACTTCAAGTGGTTGCTTTTTCAGTCAAACTTCGAGGTTTTCAAGATCTAATGAACTGGGTTCATCCAGAATGTGCTCATGAACAATACCCAGATGCCAGCTTTTTCTGCTTTTTCAGAGAAAATTAGGGTTTGTTGCTTTTTCAGTCTTCACTCCAAATTTTCAAGAACAGACGATCTGGTTTTGCTTGTAACGAGATTCTACACAAAACCCATATCTCAGAAAAAATTCCAAAATATTCAACCGTTTGACGAAGAAAATCAACTAGTTATTTTTAGGGTTTGTGCTGAGCTTGTCCGAGCATAGTCAAGTTTACAGTCAATCTTCAAGTTTTTTAGCATGGAGTACTCTCCCATCGAATTCAGAGCCAAACAAGTGTTGTATCATAATTATGTGAATGAATAATGTTGGGAAGTACTTTTCAATACCATCATGGACATAAAACGTCATCATCTCAGTTGAAGAACGTGCAGAGGGAGTGGTATGAGCGAAAGGACAAGTGTTGGAAAAAGTTGTAGAATACTCTTCCATGGGAGAATCAAGAGAAGTGTCAGAAGCATAAATTTGTAGAGCCACCAAGTTATCAATTAGTGAGTCATCTTTTGAGGCAGTGATGTTTTTCAACATAACTCATAAAGGAGATGAAGATGTCAAAGATTCTCTAAGATTGATTGCAAAAGGGGAGAAGATCAAGGAAAAGCGGAATACAGCTAAAGATAGTATTAATGCTCCTGATAGAGAGGCAGTTTCCAGCTTTTTGGTGGATGTGTGAGAGATTTAAAGCGGAAATCTTCTAGAAGCTTTCTTTCCATTCTTTTCTCATGCTTTCTTTCTATTCTCATCTCCATTCTTATCCATTCTTTGAAGAAGAAGGAAAACAAATGTAATGAGTTGGCATTTCCTATTTTACATGTTTTCTAGGGTTTAGATGTTTTATCTTGTTTTAGGTTTAGAAATAAAGCTTGCATGTTGGCAAGTAGTAGTTGTAAAATCAAGGAGATTTTAGGGTTCACTACTCCTCTACTTAGTTATAAATAAGAGCAGTGTTTGCTCATTTTAGTTTAACCGTTCTTGTGATAACAAGACATAAGTGTCTTTAGTACCTTCTCTTTGTTATTCAGTATTGTTCACTTTGTGTAAAGAGCAAGTTTTCATGCCTCCTTAGCTGCAAATCCTTGTTTGGTGCATGTGTTATGTGTCAATTATAATTAGGTTGATTGCATGTTGCAAGTATGTTGCTACAACTTGCTATCCTGAAATTGTAATCCTTTGTTCCAGAAGCTTGAGTGAATAAATTCCTGAGCATGCTTTGTCTGCCTTGATATATATATCTCAAATTTCCGTCTATTTTTTTTATGTTAGAAGTATGAGTAAATAAAATCTTGAGCGTGCTTTTTCTACTTTGAAATAAAAGTCTCGTATTTCCGTAATACTTTTATGATCTCTTTTTCAGCTTGCCTTAAAATGTATGTTGAAGAATAGTTTGTTTAAGTATGTTTGTCAGAAATCAAACTCGTCCATTTCTAAACTCTCTTGCTTTGTGTTTACTTGAGAGGGTAGAAACGTTTTAAGTGTAGGTTAAGTTGTAGCTGTCTAGTTTCATTAAAGGGAAAACCTCAGCCGCAACATCTAGTGTTCTATAACCTTGTGTTCTCGCAGTTGAACCCAAAAGATAGGCGTAATTAAGTTTAGATTACTTTCTTTATGCAACTCAGCAAATGAGGGAGCTTCCCCTCCTAATTTGAAGAGAATTTTACTGCACATAGTTTTCCGTTTCCAAAACTCATTCCAGAGGTGCGATTTGAAACGCCAACACTCTATTTGAATAAGATCCTTCTTGTCTAGCCATAGTATTCTTGAAACCAGATCTACCTTAAGTTGATTAAAATTTCTTCATGGAACCTTATGCTTTGATACCAATTGTTGAAAGAACACCAATACACTAAGAGGGAGGTGGTCAATTAGTGCATGAAAATTTTTACCAACTTAAAAAAACTTACAAGATATAAGATCACACAAATCATCACACATAAAGAAGACACCAAATATACATGGAAAACCCTAGAAGGGAAAAGCCACAATGAGAAAATTTGCTTGAGTCTACTTCTCAAATCCAACCTCACAATAAAAGATATTAAATATGTTTTGTAAGCACCCACTTACACATACATTAACACACAAGACAATGTTTTGAGGTACCAACCTCCTTGTACACTGCACACCTAAGATAATGTTTTGAGGCACCAACCACAAGGTACAATGCACACCTAATTGAGCACCAACTCAATCTTTCTGAGGAACCGACCTCTACAAAATATAAGTTCATATATGCAAATATTGGTTCTTCTTCAACCTAAGAATGTACCTTTTCATTTCATTAATCTGCACTCACTTCCTCTACTTCACATTTCTCTATTCACTCTTACAAAAATCGTCATATTGATAACTTTTTGTCTAATACAATATAATTTGCCAAACCTAAAACAAATTCAATTTAGTAACCTCTATGTATCCAAATAATCTACATTTGTGTCTCCACTATACATGTGAGATGTCAAAATTCTATTTTCAGCAACTACTCACGCCGCCATTTTTACCATGAAAAACCCTAACTGCTTTGTCATTCCTTGAAATCATCACATTTATGATTTTTCAAAAATACATTTAAAGTAGCTTCAACTCTGTAACTACCCATCAAATGTTGTATTTTGGAACTAGTTGTTTTCTCACTTTGAATATCAACCATTTATCTTGCCTTTGTTACCATGATTTGAATATCTCCTTTGATATGTATTAAATTTAAAACATGACCATCAGATTGATTTTCCTTTAAATATTCATCAACCGATCTCCATTGCATACTTTAGACTATTGCATATTGCTTCACGCTTGAAGAAAGGTAAATGTAATGTTAAGGATCTATATTATGTAACATCAACCATCTAATATCCTTTTTTAAATGCATACCATCGATCATCATTGCATTGCTTTGGATTAGCACATTATAGCTTTACACATGAAGAATGATAAATGTGATACATATAAACCTTGCACTGCAATCAACTATTGACACATAGCTACCTGGTCCTTATTGCATAGTATAATTTAGCTATGTGCTCATGAAAATGTAAACACGATGTGAAGAGCATCTATGATGCAATTTTGGATGTAGGATGAATAACACACAATTTGTTGGTCTTCTAAAGCAACATATCACACATCACAAATTATTCAAAGTTCGTGAATTTCAAAAACATGATGCAAAGATTCTCAATGCTACAATTATAATTTGACATGCATCTAGGTCCTTACCATCACATACCACAATATAGCTATGGGATAAGGAAAAAGAAAATGTGATGTGAAGTGTCTTTGTGATGCTATGGCAGCCATCCAATCTACAAACTCTGATCACTATCATTGATAGATCTAGGCTAAAATATTAAATGTCAAACTTTAGGAAACTTTAGTACTTCATCGAGCTGGTAGACACTAGGATGAGGGGTTAGTTACATAATGATTTTGAAGGCTTAAGTCATAACTTAAGTAACCTGTCACCGTTGGTTGCCAGTCAACTCAAAAATAGAAATATTGTGTGACGACATGATTGAAAACCTTTAGGGTTTATCAACTAAACCCTAAACAGACCAGAGAGAAAAGGAAAAATATTTATGAGCTCAAGAATCATCTAGACCTGCAAATCATACCTTTGAAAAGAACTCAAAAAACCCATATCAAATATGTTATTTGTTTTCTTTGAAAACCATTAGAATTAGTCTTCGTAAAAACATGATAACTTTCATGACAACTTTACAACTTTTTATGAAACTTTGCAACTCTTCAAGACTTGCACTATAACTACAACCAATCTATCTGAGCTAGTCCACTAACATCAATGACCATCATGACTACCCTTTGAGATCAATAAAAATAATTCCAACATGATCAACATCATTCAATGTCGAATCAAATTGAGACCTATGAGAACTAGTAGGTGAGATTTTTTGTTGGTCAATCTGATGTGCATCTATTCCTTGATCAAACATGACATATATCCTTACATCTATATTTACAAGTCAACCACCACCTATCCTAAAAAAAAGTGTTTTGTTATGTCTCACATCATATTAATTAGCATTAATTCTTTTTCATTTGGGAAAATAATAAATTAAATCATTAGATTTATGTTGTTACTAGTCCCTCAAATCCATAAAGGCATTGCCTCTACACAAGGTGCCTACTTGTTCTAGATCATTTTTATTAGATAGATTGCTCATGTATTTGATTTTTAACCTAGTACATGGATTTATGGTGTTGGATAAAGCATCTCCTTGTGTAGGCTAATATGCATGCTATCTTCTTCTATTTATAACAATATAAAACTGAAATCCAAGATATTAAAATAGAGTCATCACTTCCCTAAATGGAAAGATAATATTTCCTTGATAATAATAAACTACTACACACCAAACCAACAACTGCAAACACAAAAAATGTGATATAGCAATTAAAAAAAATTAAAATTATTTCCCATCAACCATACAATTCTATTGGGTTCCAAAACTGGTGCTCCACTTCCTAGAATGGACTATCACTCACAAGGCCAAGGTTATCAATGAGCAAGTGAAATCAGTTCATCAATATAGCAATGGAGGGTTTAAGGCCAAATATATGAGAGTGGGTTTTATCTCCTATTATTTGAGCTCCACTTAAACTCTAGAGGGTATTCCAAGAGGTTTGTATAAGGACAACAGATAATCGAAAACTAGGATAGCTAAAACCAAACTATTGATGCAACTCCAAATATTGTCATTACGCATAAGAAAAACTAGCTAACCTACTGCCTCTATATAGTTAATTTTAACACCATTGTAATGATTGTAAGGTGCGGGTACGATACATGATTCATAAGAATTTTATGACTATTATTCCTCGTGTATGATGAAATCGTGAGTTTTGTATAAAACTAGAACTATAATAGAAAATATTGTTTAATAATTTGTTCTTTGAATGAGTGATTGAATCAGTTTAATCCTAGACCTATTCCTATTAGTGGGTCACAAGGTCAAGCTGAGAAGGAATTGTAGTGAAAGGTAAAGTAATGAATAGTTGATCAAAGCATTAGAATGCCTTAAATAAAGAGTATTACAAACCAAAAATTCTTAGTTATCCATAATTGAGCTACAAAAGTCTATGAAAGTATTGAATGATCATTACCATAATTATAAATGTTTTTAAATGATACCATATTTATCAAACCAAATTTGCATTCATAACAAAAAATATGCTAATAGAAAACTCTATTATATTCAAAAATAAATCTAAACATGTACCTATAATTCTAGAGTGTTATCCTCGAATTCAGCTGAGCTTAATTCATGGGGATAACCCCTAGGAAACTTGTCTATTTTGTAGCTCATGAACTCTAAGAACATAAAATGAGGTGAATTGCATCGGTCCTCATGCGTGGTCCCTGATGGGTCTATTTAATGGTTTTTTTTGTTTTTTGCATGCTTTAAGACATTATTAGACAAACCTTTCAAACAATATTCCTATGCTATGCTATCTTTTCATGCTTATTATACAACCTTGGACCTGAATTATAGTAATGTAAATATAGTTATGATATAGTAGCATTACATGATTTATATGTATGTATGAAATGTGGATGAAATTTTGTATTAAATTATGGTAGCTAGCTTTGTATATACTTTTTATGGATTAACCTCTTACAGCCCAAGAAGACACTATAGCTCGCAAAAACTAGAAGTTGTAGCTCGCAGCAAAAGGAGGACTTGGACAACGAAACAGGGGAAGTGCCAAAACAAGCTAAGTGTAATAACTACCATGTGGAGGTACTTGATAGAGTTAGTCATGAATCATTCTAAAAGTTAATAAGGTCTGTTGAAGAAGAAGAATTATTTTGTTGATAGGATTCTAGATAACTATTTGTGTGTTCCACATGAAGATCTGTTTTGCAGAGTTTCAATTATATTTGAACTCTTGTTTCTTTTCAGTTGCAGTTTGAATAATTCAATCTTAATTGCATACTTTGATATTTAGGGATTTTTAGTTAATAATTTCAATTAGGATTTGTGTTTAGAATAAACTCCCCTATGCTTGTATACAGTCGGTGGTCGAGTCTTTAGATAGGGGTTGATTCAATATTTTATTATTAGTTATTTCTCAAATTTTAGTTATCATCTACAAATATGTTGATTATACAGAAATGATTTCCTTGAATACAATCTATGAGGAAGATTTTGTGTAATATTTTGGAATGTGTAATGAATGAAGTTCAAGTTAAAATAGATGTGTAGAATCTGAAGATTCAGATTTGGTTTAAGTTAAGTGAAGACAGCCACTTGAGCAGGCCACTCAAGGTAACTGTTCTTCACTACATTATAGTCGTTTTATTTTTGTTTAGTAGTTATTTTGTTAATCATTGCTTTGTAAATTGCATATAAGTTAGAATAGATTCTCATATTGTAATTTTCAATAATAATTGTTCATATGCATGAATACATTTGAATGACTTTTAGCACTCTGAAGGTTAGAATAAGTGTAGTTACTAGTTTTGATTTGTTTTGAGTTAGTTTTAGTAATTCTTTGTTAGCAACATTTTAGCTATAGGTTATGATGTAGGCACTCGTAGCCATTAGCAATTGTTCACTTCTTTCACTATTATGTATTTTGTGATTTTCCAGCAAGTAAAATACCTTTAATAGGATAACCTAGGTAACCTCAAGTCTCTGAAGGCACATATAGTGTAGCACCATCACAAGTTTACAAACCTTAGTTGAAAATTCAATGTAGTCTTTACAATTTTGAGTGGACTATTCAACTAGTCATACCTCTGAATTGTGTGGTTTCTACCATGTTTACAATATACTAGTTTATAATCTACATTTTTGGCATCGTTCGTGAGGATGGTGCTACTTTCATGGACTTGTTTTTCTATGCTTTCATAGTTTACATTTTGTTTTAAACATTAGGACCGTTAAGCTTTATCTTATCAAAATACTAGAAAGTTACACTAACATTATACAGGACCACTTCTATATAAGTCCATATTAATTATATGTGGAGGTAGAGAGACTCCTTGGGAAGATTTCTCCCCTCTACACACTAAGAAGCCATAGAAAAAATTGGTGACTCTAGTACTCAGAGTGAGAGTAATACTGAGGAATAAATTTCCCTATCACAAACATCTACTACACCTATAGAGGGGACATATTGAACCATGGGTGATGCAGTGGATGATCCTGAATGTGCAACCTTTGAGTTCCCAATCACCAACCAAGAGAGGGCTAATGAGCCTAGTTTTTGGTCTTAATTTGGGTAGAATCCATAGTTTATTTGCTAAAGTTGACATGGAATTTGATATTAAATGTTGATATTTCTATAATGTTTCCCTCAAACCATAGACATTTGGTTTAATTCCATTTCTTCTAGTTTTAATGGCATTAGCTATTATGTGGACTATCTATATTGATTTTTCATGTGGTTGATGAATGTTCTTTAAGGTGGTTATAGATGTGCAATTATTGTGCATACTAACATTTCCATGCAGACACACTTGAGGATACTAATTTGAGGAATGCAACCGCTAGTTGGACATGCAGAGGAATCATTCAAAGGTCAATTGAAGGATGACAATGGAGATTCCCCATGTTAGCTACATGTAACCACCCTGTAATGATATTTTATGATGTTGAGCAGCCACGAGCATTACTACAGTGTTTATTTTGTGTTTGTACTTGCATGTCTAACCGGATTCCCTACATGTGTAGCCACCCTCCATTCTTTTCTCTACTTTCCCTAATGGCATCCTCCCAGTTAGTGGGATTTGACTGCCCTGTTTAGGTGGTAGTATAAATAAGGTTTCGATTCTCCTTCTTCGAGAGTTCAAGAGTTTGAAGGTTATCGAGTTGTTGATTATTGATGTTGTATCTGATAGTTTACTAAGCATTTCCATACATGCTACTCTTTTGTAATTGCATTTCCGAATGAATAAGATAAAGTTATGAGTTCAACATTTGAGTTTACATTGGTTTTAGAGGATAATCATCCAAGGGGGCCCACTTGGTGATTAATCTATCCTTTAGTTTAGTTAGATTAGTTATTAGTTTTTGTTTAGTACTTAGTTCAGAATCTGGCACTGACTATTCATGTAGCCACTAGAATTCCATTTTGTGACTATGCCTGCAGCCAAAGAGGATAGAGTAGTTCCCTATTTGTTGTTTAGATTTTCATTCTTGTCATGCATGTTCAACTTAGTTTAATTTTTGAGTGATGTTCAGCATTTTCTTTGTTCCTTTCCATGCAATTTACTTTCAGTATTGAATCTTTCTTAGTTGTAGAATGAAGATGACTACTTTGAAGTTCCTAGTGCACATATTGTGGTGACCCATTTCAAGTTCACATCCCTGGGTTGATAATTTAAATTTACCTTCATGATGGTTAAAATGGTTATTCAGGTTAGATGTCCAATCTCTAAATCACGGCTGCAAAGGCTTAGTTATTAAGATCATTGTAGGAGGCTGACATTTTTGGCACCGTTCTCGGGGATGGTGTCAAACTAGGGAGTTCTTTGAAACCATTGCTAGTTTTCTTTTTGTTGTAGTATTTTCTAGATTTTTCTCTTAGTGTTTAGAAGTTATGATCCACTATTCTTTCACCAAATCTTTGTGTGAGTTGACTGATGTTGAGTGATACCGCATTCATAGAAGAAGAAGAGATGTTTATGGGAGATTCCTTCCTAATAATCCAAAACCATTTCAGCTGGTAGAGCTTCCAAATCTACCCAGAAACGAAGAAGAAGAAGAGCCACACCCCTTTGTTGATACATTTCTTGAGTTAACAAATTTTGAAGTTTCCCTTGAAGATCAAAATTCAGTTGAAGAACCCTTTACTTTGGAACTTCATCAAGTAGGCATGGCTGATGCAAATGGAAACAGGCCTAATAGGTAGAACCAACCAACTTTTCCTTTTCCCATTGCTCAACAAAATGAAGTAGACAACTTTAAAAATATCCCTGCTTCAATCCTTCCTAAATTCTATGGACTTGTCACAAAAGATCCTGATACATTCTTGTTTGAGTTTGATATATTCTGTAGAAGCTATGACTATACAACTGATTCCCATAGGCTTAAGCTATTTCCTACCACTTTGAAAGAAGCTACATTGAGATGGTTTATGAGCCTTGGCAGAGATATTGTGGAGACATGGGAGGACATGAAGACTAAGTTCCTTGAGAAATACAAAGAGTATTTTAGGGGTGGTGATATGAGAGGAGGTGAAATTTTCAGAATGTAGAAAAAGGAAGATGAAAGCCTGGAGGATTTCATTTCAAGGTTTATGTTTTGTTTGTAGAAATCTCCACATCATACACTCAATGAAGACTCATAAAATTTTATTTTCTTGAGAGGAATTAATGAAAGTTGCACTAATGCCTTGGACCTAATGGTAGGAGGAGATTTCGCTCAAGTTCCTTGGGAGGGTATTAAGAAGATATGCTAGAACTATTCTAGGGCAGCCTCAAATAAAGGGAGATCTTACCAATCCTCTATGGGTAAGTCATCCACCAGTGGAGTTTTAGGGATGGAGATTACTCATTTACTAGTATATTTCAAGTAGGATATCATAAACAATCTAGCTACTCAGTTGGATACACTTTAGGCCAAGAAGAAACATGAGGAGGCAAAGGAAATGCTGATAGAATATTGCCCTCATTGCAAACAAAAGAAGAAGGACTACAAATGCAAGATGGTAGCTAACATTGACAGCAAGCAGATTCCACCTGAGTTCAAACCAATTCATACTAAGGAAGACCAATTCTACTTTGTTTCACAGAAAAGGTCATGGGCTCTAAGACAAGGTATGCCACTAGATCCACTATCTTTTGTTGGGACATATTTTAATTCTTATTCATCTGGTAACCAGTGGTAGCCCCATGTCCATCCAACTATGGAGGATATCCACAATAGTCTTGGAGTAACCCTCCAAATAATTGGCCCAATTATCAAAAAATATCACCTCAGTGGCAGCAACATCAGGGGAATTGGCAACAGTTTCAAGGACCTTGGTAGCCACCTCCAAGAAACTGGCAACAAATATCCCAATGGAGAGGTGGACAGCAATGGCCAAATCAGACAACCAATTACATGTAGCCACCTTCTCAACCCCAACAACCTTCTATCATGCCTCCCCCTACCAATCCCAGCCCAAATATGCCTAAACCCATTCAGTTACCAGCTCATCCCACACCTAACCCAAATAATAAACGACAGCAATAGCCTATATACTCTGCTAATCCAAATCAATTTCCTGCATATGTTGTGAGTTTAAGCAACATACGTTTGTGTTCAGGAACTAATTTTTGAACTCCTTCCACACCCATCATCATTGAGCTTCATGTGGAAGAAGAAGAACCTTTGAATGTTCTCATTTAGCATGGTGCACCTACAAATCCTAAACCAGTTCTAGCCAAGAAGACGATAGAGGAACCACCATTCCCCCAGAGATTAGAAGTTTCCAAACAAAAGGAAGATAAGGAGGACACCACTTTTGACATTATAGACTAGCTAAAGCATATATGTGTCCATATACCCCTATTCCATGCCATAAAATATGTCCCTATATATGACAAAGTAATCGAAGAAGCATGCCTCAAGAAGCCATGCAGGAAAAAGAAAAGACCCAACTATAGTTCAAGTAGTGGGATAGTTGGTTGGCATCATTCTTGGAAAAGTAACTATCCCCAAGTACAATGATCCGGGTAGTCCTCTGGTTGAAGTTATTATGAATGGGACACACATAAAGAATGCTTTGATTGACTTGGGTGCAACAATAAATGTGATAACTAAGGACATCTTGCAGCAACTAAACATTGTAAGTATGAGATCCACTCCTACTATCCTACAGCTTGCTAATAGTTCCATTGTTAAGCCTGATGGCATAGTAGAGGACCTTGTGGTGATTCTAGATTCTTGGGAGTATCCAGCCGACTTCATGATTCTTTCTCCTAAAGCTACACTAGGCAAGTATCCTATCATCTTTGGAAGGCAATGGTTAGCAATAGTGGACACTTATATTGGATTTCGGTCAGGTGACATGACCATTTCTGATGGAAAGAACACCAAAAATCTTATTCTTTATCCTCATGCTCATCCATCCCATGGTGAGGATAATCTTGTATGGCCACATGTAGGTGAAGAGACGGAGGAAGCTAACTCTGTGATGTAGCTTTTGATGTTAGGTAGAATCCCTTTCCTACAACTTCAAGATGAATATGAAGTGTTATCTAATATAATTTAGAACCATTGTGAGATAGAGGAGGTGCCACCCTCTCATGCGTCTAGTTCCACTGATCCCGTGAAGACACTTATGTCTGCTCTATCTGATCTTCTTGTAGCCACTCTTCCTACAGACAAACTTCCTACAGCAATAGGTATGTTCCACACAATGCTTCCATATGAACTTAAGGTACCATATATTAATGAAACAACTATGATAGAGTTAACTACACAAGTACAGGTGTTCAAGGGAAAATATTTGAATATTAACAGCAAATTGGGAGAAAAATAACAGTTGTCATTGAAAAATTTGCTGAAGGGCCACCAAAATGAATTTAAATGGGATTATCATGATATGAAAGGCCTAGACCCCAAGATTTGCACTCATAGGATATATATCAAAGATGATTGTCAACTGGTCAGGCAGCCACAAAGAAGAATCAACCCTGCATTGAGAGAAATTGTCAAAACAAAGCTACAAAAGTTGCTAGATGTAGGCTTTATCTATCCTATCTCAGACAGCCAGTGGGTGTCTCCATTGGTGATTGTGTCCAAGAAGAGAGGAAAATGGTGAGTCTGTATTGATTACAGGGAACTCAATGTTTCTACTAAGAAAGACCATTTTTCTTTGCCTTTTGTTTATCAACTGTTGGACTCACTTGTAGGAAAGTAGTACTTCTCTTTCCTTGACAGATTAAGTGGCTACAATAAGATTCAAATTGTACCTGAGGACCAAGAGAAAACAACATTCATATGTCCATGGGGGACATATTCCTATTCAGTACTTCCCTTTGGTTTATGCAACGCACCTGCAACCTTTCAGAGAGCAGTCATCAAAATATTTTCAGGCATCTCTCTTGACTACATGGAAATCTATATGGATGATTTTACCACCTATGGTGTTGATTTTGATGAAGCATTGGAGAATCTTAGGAAAGTCTTACAAAGATTTGAAGACCAAAATCTCTCTTTAAATAGTGAGAAGTGCTTCATGATGATGCAAGAAGGTGTAGTTCTTGGCCACCACATTTTCCACAAAGGAATTCGGGTAGATCCTACAAAAATTGAGGTAATTACTAATCTTCCTACACATGCAAAACAAAAGGATGTTAGGAGTTTCTTAGGAAATGCAGATATTACAGGTGTTTCATCAAAGACCTCAGTAAAATAGAAGCACCCTTGTATACTCTCTTAATCAAAGATGTTGAATTCAAGTGGACAGAAGATTGTGCCACATCATTTTATGACTTGAAGGCAGCCTTGACTCATGCTCTTGTACTTAAGGGAGCTAATTGGGAAATTCATTTTCACATCCATACTGATGCATCAGACTATTCTATAAGAGCAGTCTTAGGATAGAAAGAAGGAGATATTGAAAATGTCATTTATTTTATTAGCAAAAACCTGCAAGGAGTTGAATTTAGTTATACAATAACAAAAAAAAAAATGTTGGCAGTGATCTATGCCCTGAACAAATTCAGGCACTACATAACAAGCTACCAAATCTTTGTGCACATTGATCGTGTAGCCATTAGATATCTCATCAATAAACCCCTGATCTCAAGAAGGTTAGCCAGATGGTTATTGTTGATGCAAGAGTTTGACATAACTGTTGTGGAAAAACCAGGGAAGGCCAATGTTGTTGCAGATTTTCTTTCAAGACTGACCATATTAGAAGACAATCAGGCCATAGATGACTCCTTTCCTGATGAGCCTCTATTTTCCATTACTGTGTGCACACCCTGGTATGCTGATATAGTTAATTACCTTGTGAGAGGGAGAGTTCCTCCTCACTTCTCTCCAAAAGAGAGAAGAGTGTTCATTGAAAAGTATTTTCCTTTTACATGGATTATTGGATGTTTTTTTATACTGGACCAGATCAGGTTATGAGAATATGCGTGAGGGAAGATGAGACATATGCCATTTTTCATGCATGTTATGATGAACCCTGTGGAGGGAATTTTGTAGCCAAAAAGACAGCAATGAAGATTTTGAACACATGATACTATTGGCCTACACTCCACAAAGATACAAGAATATATACAAGGAAATGTGATAGGTACCAAAGAATGGGCAAGCCAACCAAATCAGATGAGATTCCACTCTACCCCCAAGTAGTAGTCACTCCCTTTGACAAGTGCAGATTGGACTTTGTGGGACCCATTGATCCCCCATCAAACGGTAAGTCTTATATATTGGTATGTACTGATTATGTAACTAAATGGGTAGAATTCAAGACCATAAATAATGCAAGAGATAACAAAGTTGTAGAATTTCTTTATGAAGAAATTTTTACATGGTATGGAGTGACAAGAGAAATAGTAACTGATCAAGGAGCTCAGCTTACCTCAACACTTATTATAGCACTAGTCAATGAATATAACATAAGGCACAGAAAGTCTACTCCTTATCATCCTCAGGCCAATGGACAAGTTGAGGTGACCAACAAAGAGATTGAAGCCATCCTAATCAAAATAGTGGCTATTCACATAAAGGATTGGGAAAATAGATTATCAGAAGCAGTTTGGGCCAACAGAACCACCTGGAAAACTACTATAGGCTTCACTCCATTTGAGCTACTGTATGGGAAGACAGAAATGATGCCTATTGAATTTGAGCACAAAACTCATAGAATTGCAAGAGACTTAAGGATGAATATCTCTGAGGCACAAAAAGAAAGAATCATGTAGCTGAGTGCTTTAGATGAGATGAGGAAGATATCTTTGCACCACACTGAATTCATGCAAGATCAAAGAATCAAATGGCATGACAAATTTATCAAAGAGAAGAAATTTCAGCCAAGTTGCTAGGTGTTTCTTTATGACTCGCGATATCAAGACAATGTAGGAAAATTGCAGACAAGGTGGCTAGGACCATATGAATTTATTCAGGTCTTTCCTAATGGATTTGTTCAACTCACCACCATTGATCCCGTCAGATTCAAATTACTAATCAATGTTCATCGTCTTAGATTGTATCACAAGCCAGCTTCCAAAGAAGATTTCCTGCAGCAATTCAACCAACCTGCAACACCCGAGCTTCCTACAGCCAAAGGAAATGGACCTAGTGTCCCTCTTTTTGGTTAATTAAGGTACGTACTTATCATAATAGAGACTTATACTTTTGTAGAAGTCCATTTCTTCACCCATCCATCCATTCGTCCATCCATACCACCTTTCTCTATCTTCCATCACTTCATTCCACCTCACATCATTCCACTTCATCATTATTGATTGCTCAATTTATTTCCTAAAAAGGTGAACGATACTTTCTCCATGATATTTGTAGTGTATCCTCCACAAATTCAGGTTTGTGCACATTAATTTCTCTCTTAATTATCTTTTTAGTGCATTCATTTAGTCATTGTACAATTAGTATGGACGTTCAGATAATTTTCATACCCCCTATCAAATCACTACTGTCATCTTGCATGTGTGGACACATGTCCAAATTTAGGTTGGGGGGAAAGGAAAGATGCAGGTACATTGCCCACATGTTATTCCATGACTTATCTACGTCAGTAAATCTAGTTGAGCTAATTTAAAATTTGAAATGAGGGATGACTCGTATCTGTGATATGACACTAAATTTATGTCGCCATTCCTTTTCATCATAACTCCTTTTATTGCATCATCTTTTCCATTATTGACCCTGTCATAATCTCGAATTGCAAAAGGTAAAAAATACAGAGAAGGAAAATTTAGTCGGGATTGGTGCAGGACAATTTCAGCTAACAAGTGTTGCAGAAAGGAATTTGTTTCCAAATAGGAATTACAGGAAAATAATCTTGTAGAGTGACAGTGATTAGAGAAAATGGGAGGCAGGCTAATTTGAAATGAGCCTTCGGCTCATGATACCTTATTGCAGGATGCACAGTGCTTGCCTGAATTTAGAAACTGTGGCTGGTTGGACTACTTCCTAAAGTTGGATAGTTTTGATGAAATCATTGCACTTGAGTTCGCCTAGACATTTTCAAAGGGAAAAGCTACAGTAAAAGGATTGGAGGTTGTGGCAATTGAGAAAAGAATTGCAGAAGTTACAGGGTTACCTACTAATGGTGAGCATTACCCTATTTCTAGAGATGCCAAGTCAGCAAGGGCCATATTCACAATGCATGGTGACCCTCCAATCAACATAGACAAGTAGGGTGCCAAAAGAACCTCTCTGTCTGAGCCATGGAAGCAGGCAATCATCTACATTATCAGGTACCTCACTTGTGAAGGTTGATTGTCAAACTTGCATTCAGTGCATTTCAACATTTTGAGTCACATGAGGCATGAAAGAAGGATGAATGTGCCTAATTTCTTATACAACCTTCTCTCCATCATGGCGGTTGAAACACAGAAAGGTAGGGACAAATCTATCTCACACCATTGCCTCATTAAATTGTTGGTTGAAAGATCTTTGCATGATGTAGCACTTGAGATGACCTGGGATGAATTTGTAAATGTTAATCAATTTAGACCTGAGCAGCTGCAATCTAGGGCTTTACCTCAGACACATAGGTCTAGTAGGAGATTAAGTACGGTTGAAGCCACCCCTGGTGCTTCAACCTCTAGTGTTGGCTCTAGTATGAATTCTCTTGCAGCAAAAGGGGCCATAGATATTATTTCCTCTGAAACAGGGCACTCTGGAAATGAATGTTCTTCATCAGACTTTGATGATGATATTCCACTTGAAACCCCAGTAAGAACTAGGGCACAAAAGAAGAAAGCAGAGGTATGAAAAGGAAAAGCCAAAACATAGCCTGTGTAAAGAGAGGTATCGAGTCCTAACAAGAGAAAGGCTGACACTATTCATCCTGTAGCCAAAGGAAAATGCGAAAGCCCTCTTAAGAAATCAACACTAGTTGTTGATATTCCTTCACGAAAAAATCCTAAGCGTGGAAGGACATCACATGAGAGCACAGAAGCACCAATGGGGCAGGAAAATTTAAAAGAGAAGGATGTATTCAAAGAGGTAGAAAAAATGACCTTGGCGAATCTTGATGCCATTCCAAAGGAAGTTGAAACTTGAGAACATGAGGAAAATCTAGAGTTCCTGCAGCAAGACCAAGAATTAGATTAGGATTTCCTTCAATAACTATAAGAACAAGAAGAAGAGGCCATGCAGTAAGAAGTGGGAGAAGAAATTGTACCTCTGTAGCCTGAGTTAGTAAGACAACCTGAATCTATGCAAATATTGCTATATGGGGCGCATTCATCAACAAAAACCTTGGTAGGAATTCATAATCCTCTTGAGTTTTTAGTGCATATAGCATTTTTAAATTTATGGAAAGAAATACAAAGGCGAGAGGAAGAATGGAAAAAGGAAAAGAAAAGATTGAAAAAGGAAATTCAAGAGAGGGATGAAATTATTAAATAAATGAATGAGGAGATTGCCTCTCTAAAAGAGAGAATGGGTAGCATTGCAACCTTGGTGCCTTATATTTTAGAATGCAAAACACCTCCAAGAGTTTATGCTTTGCACCTGAAGGAAAAATATCTCTCTTTTCAGTTGTCAAGACACATCTCAAGTTTGAATCCCTCAATTGAGACCCCCACTGAATTTTTCAATGCTTATAGGATTTCCTCCCCTGAAATGAATAATTTGTTATGTGATTTTTATTTACATAATTTTGTTGTAACTCAAGGCCAAGACTAGAACCCATTGTTGTATGTTGGAGATATCCAACTAAGAGCATTCATGTCTTGGGTGCAAAATGAGATTAGATGGGGAGATAAATACAATGCTTATAGGAAGATGGAATCCAATATCCCCTTGGCCATTAGACTAGAATCAAGAAAACCCCAAGGATATTTACAGAGACTAGAAAAAAATGCTTTTCAGGCCTAGTTATGGTAACAAGATTATGCCTTGGATTGAGGCAATTTACAGTGAATATGAGGTAAAGACAACATCAAAAGAAGACACCATGAAAGGATATCTATCACAAAGATGGAGCACTTTGGTTGATGATTTGAAACAGGCTAAACCTCATTCCATCCAGAAATATCATGCAACAATAAAGAGGATTGAAAGGTACATTCAGCTTGGGAGAGCAAAGGGTCGAGAGTGGCTTCCCTTGACTTTTCAGCCACCTATCCTCTTGTGGCCTATTCCAAATTTTAGATTCTACCATTATGACATTGCTGAAGAAAGACAAATATGGAAAAGACTTGACAAAATGGGAGGATTCTACTGGGACCCTGACTCACACTCAACAGACACTGATATTGGACAGCTATCAATTGCAAATTTCTGAGCTTTGACCTAGCAAAAAATTTAGCTCTTCCTCTGCTGGAGGACCAACAAAACGTTAAGTTGGGGGGAGTGATGAGCCTAGTTTTGGGTCTTAATTTGGGTAGAATCCATAGTTTATTTGCTGAAGTTGACATGGACATTTTTATATTAAATGTTGATATTTCTATAATGTTTCCCTCAAACCATAGACATTAGGTTTAATTCCATTTCTGCTAGTTTTAATGATATTAGCTATTATGTGGATTATCTATATTGATTTTGCATGTGGTTGATGAATGTTCTTTAAGGTGGTTATAGATGTGCAATTATTGTGCATACTAACATTGCCATGCAGACATGCTTGAGGATACTAATTTGAGAAATGCAACCGCCAGCTAGACATGCAGAGGAATCGTTTGAAAGTCAACTGAACGACGATGGAGGAGATTCCCCATGTCATCCACATGTAACAGCCTTGTAATGGTCTTTCACGATGTTGAGCAGCCATGGGCGTTATTGTAGTGTTGAGTCTATGTTTGGACTTGCATGTCTGATCAGATTCCCTGCATGTGTAGCTGCCCTCCATTCTTTTCTCTACTTTCCCTAAATGGTGTCCACCCAGTTAGTGGGAGTTGACTGCCCTATTTAGGTGGTAGTATAAATAAGGTTTGGATTCTCCTTCTTTGGGAGTTTGAGATTTCAAAGGTTACCAAGTTGCTAATTATTGATGTTATATCTTATAGTTTACTAAGCATTTCCAGACATGCTACTCTTTTGTAATTGCATTTCTGAATGAATAAGATGAAGTTTTGAGTTCAATATTTGAGTTTATATTAGTTTTAGAGGATACTCATCCAAGGGGGGCCACTTGGTGAGTAATCCATCCTTTAGTTTAGTTAGATCAGTTATTAGTTTATGTTTAGTACTTAGTTCAGAATTTGGCACTAATTGTTCCTATAGCCACTAGAATTCTATTTTGTGATTGTTCCTACAGCCAAAGCAGATAGATTAGTTCCCTATTTGTTGTTCATATTTTCATTCATGTCATTAATTTTCAGCTTAGTTTAATTTTTGAGTGATTTTCATCATTTTCTTTGTTCCTTTCCATGCAATTTACTTTCAGTATTGAATCTTTCTTAGTTGTAGAATGAAGATGACTACTTTGAAGTTCCTAGTGCACATATTGTGCTAACACATTTCAATTTCACATCCCTGGGTTGAAATTTTAAATGTACCTTCATGATGGTTAAAATGGCTATTTAGATTAGATGTCCAATCTCTGAATCACGACTATAAAGGCTTAGTTATTAAGATCATTGTAGGAGGCTAACAAGGGCTATCATGTTGACGAATATCCCTCCTTTAGCATTAACAATATTTTATGGGTTGGTAACTGAAGATCCATCCACATTTCTATTTGAATTTGATGTCCTATGCAGGACCTATGAATATAATTTTGATGCTCATAGGCTCAAGCTCTTCCCTCCCACTCTAAAAGATGCAGCCCTCAAATGGTTTATGGGATTAGGCAAGGATGTTGTTCCTAATTGGGATACCATGAAAACATTATTATTAGAGAAGTACCAAGACTATTGTAGAGGAATTGATAGGAGGAGAGATGATATTTTCAAAATGTCACAAAAGGAAGATGAGCCATTAGAAGAGTATGTGGAGATATTTTAGTTTACTTTGAAGAAAAAGCCACAAAATAAGTTATCTGAAGAATCCCTCAAGTTAGTATTTTTGAGGGGAGTCAATGAGGACTATATGTATGCCCTCAATCTTATTGGGTAAGGAGATATCTGTCAAATACCATTTGAAGACATCTGCAAGGTCTACAAAAATCACTCCAGGACCTTCACTAAGAGACCAAGAGGAGAGAGGACATCCCATATTCATCTATTGGGGTTTCAAAGATTGAGATAAGTATTTTTTTGTCCAACGTGATGGAGTAAATTATCAGTCATATTTCCACTTAGTTTCACACTCTCCATATAAAGAAGAAGTAAGAAGAAGTTAAAGTAATCCTCACTGAATACTACCCCAGCTATAGGAAAAGGAAAGCAAGTTGTAAATGTAAGAGGATGGCTAGTATTCAGCAAGATAAAATAGAGAAACCTGATTTTCAACCACTTGAAGGATAGGATGGAAAACTATTTTACATAGCTCAAATAATACCATGGCAAAAAATACAAGGTATGCTACAAGACCCTATTAACTTCAATTCATCCTTTCCCATTGGAAATAAAAAAAAAATTGTCTAGAGTTCCTAGCCCTAGCCAAACAACCAAAATCAATGACCAAACCTCAACAATGACAATAGCCTCAAAAAAATTAGAACTAGAAGCAACCAAATCCTTGGTCACTACAAAATTTCCAAGGTTCCAATTACAATCCTCAATGGCCAACTTAGTAAAACTAGTGGCAACCACAATGGAAAAAGGTTCAATAATGGTAGTAGCAAAACATGAATTATCAGCAGCCTATACTTCCTCTTCAGCCACAACAACAAGCCATTATGCCTCCATAAAATCCTACATCTTAACCACGTAGACCACCACAATTACTTTCCCAACTTGAACCAAACCCTAACAACAAGCCTACCCAATAGGATTATACTAATGAGGCTATGCAATACCCCACCTATTGGGTAGAGGTGAGTGATGTTCACCTTAGGTTACAGAAATAACTAGCTAGACATTCATCCCATCAAATCAATGAAATGGAGGATGAGTAGCCTACAGTTGAAGCTTAAGACAAACCACCTTTGGAACCTGAGTCAAATCAGGAACACCAAATTACTTCAAGTCCAAAGCCCCCTTCCTTGAATGTTTATCCATTCAAAAACATCATACATAAGCTAAGAAAAACATCCTAAGTAAAATAAAGGATGTAAGAATCAAGATCCCTCTCATCCAAGCTATTAAGGACATCCCAATTTACACCAAGATTGTGAGGGACCTATGTCTTAAGAAACTAGGGAGAAAAATGAAGGACCCTCAGATAGTTCATGTCTTAGGGAACCTTGTTGATATCATGTTAGGAAACATAATTGTCCCTAAATACACAGACCCTAGTAGTCTAGTAGTGTATGTGAAGATTAAGAGAACCCTTATCAAGAACACGATAAACTTAGGGGCAGCAATCAATGTCATGACTAAAGAGACAATGCAATTACTTTAGCTAGCCAACCTTAGAGCTACACCAACTATTTTATAGTTGATGATAGGTCAACAGTCAAACCTAAAGGAATCATTGAAGATTTAGTTATTGCATTAAATTCTTGGCAATGTCCTATTGATTTCATAATATTGTAGCCAAAGGTAAACCTTGCATGATATCCACTCATCCTAGGTAGACCATGGTTAGCTACAGCTAATGCATTCATTGGTTTTAGGTCTAGAAATATGATAATATCTAATGGGACTGTAACCAATAAATTGGTCCTCTATCCTCCAACCCAACTTCAAACTGATCTTGAGCAAACCATTTGGCCTACCTTGGATGAGGAAGATCACTATTCCTTAAAAAAATTGATGACAATAGAACACATCCCTTTATTGAAAGATCAATATGAAGATGATATGATTGCTCACATCTAATCCAGAATGACTACAATAGGATTCCACATCAACAAGATTGTCTCTCATGCCTACAAGACCCATTTCAAAGCATTATACCCACCAATTCCTCAGAAGAAATATCTCAAATCTTTCATTCCTTACTGCCACAAAAATGTGTACCCATCATTCCTATCCTTGACCTCTCATATGTGCAAGAATAATCCAAAGAACTAGAATTCACTCCAAGAAAAGTGCCAAACATAAACAATGCATTGACTAAAGAGCAACAATATTCTCTAACTACTATGATGCAGATGCATGTAGCAACCTTTGCATGGGACTACCATGATATGAAGGGTATAGATACTGACTTATGTATGCATAGGAACTATATAAATAATGGTTGTATGCCTATTAGATAGCCTCAAAGATGAATGAACCCTGCCTTGAGAGAAATAGTCAAAGTTGAACTTCAAAAAATCCTTGATGCAGGATTCATTTATCCTATATCTAACAGTGAATAGGGTCTCACCTTTAATCATTGTTCCCAATAAATGTGGAAAATGGAGGGTATGTGTAGATTATAGGGAACTAAACATAGCCACTAGGAAGGACCACTTTCCATTACCCTTTATAGATCAAGTGCTTTACTCTTTAGCAAGGAAGAAGTACTTTTCATTCCTAAATGGTTTTTGTGGTTACAATTAGATAAAAATTGCTCCTAAGTACTAGGACGAAAGAACATTCACCTATCCTTAGGGTACTTATGCCTATTTTGTTTTTCCTTTTTCTTTATGCAATGCCCTAGCTACTTTAGAGGGTAGTGCTCCACATCTTTTTTCTGATTATGCCCATGACTATATGGAGATATATATGGATGACTTCACCACATATGGGGAAACTTATGAGGAAGCCCTTAGTAATCTATAAAATATTTTGAAGAGATGTAAAGAACGCAATTTGTCCCTTATAATGAAAAGTGCTTTATGATGATGACTCAGGGAATTATTTTAGGGCATTTCATATCCAATGTAGGGATTCAAGTTGATCCACACAAGATAGAGATCATTTCTACATTACAAGTTCCATAGAGGAAAAGAGATATTAGAAGCTTCCTTGGCCATGCAAGCTATTATAAGAGGTTCATTAAATATTTTAGTAAGATTGTTGCACCATTGTTTGTTTTATTAACTAAGGAAATATAATTTGATTGGAAATTAGAGTGAAAACATTCCTTTGAAGAGATGAAGAAAGCCTTAACCCAAGCACCTATTTTAAGGGGCCCAAATTCAACCTTACCCATCCATATACATACTGGTGCTTCAAATTTTTCTATTGGATCAGTTTTGAGTTAGAAATAAAGTACCAAAGAATATGTTATTTACTACATTAGCAAGAATATTCAAGGAGAAGAGCTAAATTATACTGTTACAGAGAAGGAGATGCTAGCAGTGGTGTATTTCATCAATAAATTTAGGCATTATAATACTAGTTATGCAATTTTTGTCCACAAAAACCATATAGCTATCAGATATTTAATGAACAAGCCTATAATAGGGGATAGACTAGTCAGATGGTTGCTCCTTCTACAAGAGTTTGATATCACAATAGTGGACAATCTTGGTAAGGCTAATGTAGTAGTAGATTTTCTATCAAGGTTTCCAAAAAAATCAATAGAATGGGTAGTGGATGACTCATTTCTAGATGAGCACTTTTTTCTCTTCATATACATATACCCTGGTATGCTGACATTACCAACTATTTAGTGACAGGGTAGGTTCCACCACACTTTTCTCCAAAGGAAAAGAGACAGCTGGTACACAAGTGTTTTACATACTCTTGAATATCAGGTTATCTATTCTACACTTGCTTTGACAATATCATGAGAAGGTGCATAAGAGAAGATGAAATCTTTGATATCATGAAGGCTTTCCATGATGAACCATGTGGGGGTCATTTTGTAGCAAAAATAACAACATTCAAAATCCTCACAATTGGTTATTACTAGCAAAATTTACACAAGGATTTTTTCAAGTATACAAGGAGCTATGATAGGTGCAAAAGAATGGGTAAGCAGACAAGGAGTGATGAAATGTAATTACAGCCTCAGTTAACACTACCTCCCTTTGAAAAATGGGGTCTAGACTTCATTGGACCAAATTTACCTACTTCTAACAACAAGGAATGCATTCTAGTTTGCATTGATTATTTGACTAAATGGTAGAAGTGAAGGCATTATAGTTTTCCAAATATGGAAATGTGGCTAAATTATTGTATGAGGACATTTTTACTAGTATGGAGTACCTAGGGAAATAGTGACTAATCAAGGTCCACAATTTACTTCAAACAACATTACTAAATTGGTTGAAGAATACCAAATCAAACACAAAAATTCAACACCTTACCACCCTCATGCCAATGGCTAGGTGGAGGTTGCCAAAAGAGAAATTGAAAGTATTCTAACCAAGACAATGCAATTACATAGGAAATATTGAGTTGCTAGATTACCAGAAGCAGTATGGATATACAGAACAACTTGGAAAATAATAACTAGTTTTACACCCTATGAGTTAGTAAATGACAAAACAATAGTCCTCCTAATTGAGTTTGAGTATACGATATTAATAACAATAGTAGAGTTGGAAATGGATCTCACAATATCTCAAAAGGAGAGGATACACCACTTAAATGGGTTGGATGAAATCAGGATGGAGGCCATCCATCACACTGAGATAGTACAAAACTAGAGGAAAAAGTGGCATGACCAATATATCAAGACAAATGAATTTAATGTCAGAGACTAGGCCTTGTTATATAATTCAAGATACAAGTATTTCAAAGGAAAACTCCAATCCAGGTGGTTGGGACCTTATAAGATCAACCAAGTCTTTCCTAACAGAGCAATAAAGTTGCATACAATAGATGCAGTGAGGTTCTCCCTCCTGGTTAATGGCCACCAATTGAGACTTTATAAGAAACCAACATAGAAGGAAGATTCCATTCTTTATTTTAGCAATATGGACCTCACAGTGGTCCAGATATAGATTCATAAACACATAATGATCACTCAGCTTTAATTTTTTAGTCTACCTCACATGCACACACAAAATGGTTATAATCATGTACATTCTTTTTCAAGAGGGACCTGTCTTATATATCCAACTATTAACATTCAGTAAGGGCCCTATTGCAAAAGGGACCTGTAGCACAATAGTTGTCACAATTCAGAAGGGACTTGATACCAAAGGTACCCATAGCACCATCTAGCAGTAAATTTAAAATTGTGTGCCACATTAATTGTAGTACTCACCTTTTCACCTCATTTTTCTCACATATGTAGTACTTGTATCATCATAATAAGTACTTGCATCATGCTTATCTTATTTCACACTACCAATTCAAATTCTAAGCATTTGAACTGTCACATCACCAACCATCATCTATTTATTATTACATTGCACCCACCACCTCATCATCCATTCACCTGAAATTACTTCCTATCACATCAAATCATATTGCAGATACATTTTATTCATCTCACACATGCGACATTCAGTTAGTCACCTCTAACATGTATGCAAGGTGAATTACCATAATTTTCATAGATTTTTTAACGCTTTCATTATATATTTTCATATTAAATTAAGCATGTGATATATTAATTCTATTTATTTTCATACTCTTTAATGATACCTTCACCTATCACGAGTTGAAGTGAGGTCACTTCAAACCTTAAGTTGGGGGGAGGGTACAATATCAGCCAGTTTTTTTTTTTTGCCACCTAAAACCAAATACAAACAAACAAATATGACATGCAAACCCTTTTTTCCTAAATTGCATCTAAATTTTGTTGTTAATTCCAATTGCCAATTCCCTAATCCTATGGTCTTGATCCAATTTGAAACCAGAACCCATTTTTAAGCTCAATTAAGCTAATATGAAGAAGAAGGAAAGTTGCAGTTACAAGTATAATTGTAGGGAAAGTGCATGAGGAAATAGCAGAATAAGAGAAGGGTTTGAGTGTGGTGAAGTGAAAATTGAGCTGAATTTCCAAGGTGAATACATTAATCATAGGTAAAGATATTTATAATGGGATGTGATGTTATTAGGAGAGATTTTCTGACTCACAAGAAAATACTAGAGGATGTAATGGTATTGCCTATCTTCTCAAGAGTTGGTTGGCTCGATTATTTTGTAACATTGACAGAATTTGACAATGACATAGCAAGAATATTTGCAGCCACATTGGAGCATGATGAAGTAATGGTAAAAGGGTTGTCATTAGATGCATTTGAAGCCACCAATGCACAAGTATTTGGGTTACCTAGGATTGGAGCAAAGTTTCTAGTTAGAGTAGATGTAGTGGCTACAAGAGAAGAATTATGTGAGCAAGGAGAAAATTTGGATTCATCATCCCAAGGTGCAAAGAGAATTTCTCTTCCATGGTTTTTGGGCCAACTGTGCTTCCAATTTCACTAGATACCTTCTTTGTGATGGTAGAAAAAATATTTTATATACTATACATTTCAAATTACTTAGTCATCTTCACCATAATAGACTACTAAATGTGCCAAATTTTCTCTACAATATGTTAAAAAGGATGGAATCTGAGTATCAAAGGAAACAAAGTGACACAACCTTATCACATCAATGTTTGATTACCCTATTTCTATAAAGAATCTTGAGAATTAAATACCCACAGGTAGCCTAGGAAGATTTTGTGAAATGTGAATATATTAACAATTTACTTGAGGCACTTGTAGTACCTAAAACTTTAGAGCCACAAGTTTAACCTACAAGAGGAATCTCTCTTGTATCACCTATAGCTTCACCTACCCATAGCCAAGGTGAGCCTGAGGAGCACAATGTGCCAGTTTCTAGGTCACTAGCAGTAGAAGAAACCCCATCTTCCTCAAAACCACCTAAATCCAAGAACATAAGAGGCAGTACATCCACAACATCCACACCTTCTAAAATAGAGAAGAAAAAGAAGGATGTTGAGAAGGAGAAACCTACACCCAAGCATTAAGGATGATTGAAAAAGAAAGGTGTAATGAGGGGGGTGTGGAAAAACTTGAAGAAGAGGAAAAGGGAAAAGAACAACAGGAGGAAGATGTGTTGTTGGTTGAAACAAACTCAGAAGGGGAGGGAAATATCCTTGGAAATGTGCATACACCTATAAAGAGGAAGAGATGTGTTTTTACCACTTCTGATTCAGACTCAGAAGATGTGTTTGTTTCCAGGAAAACACAAAATAAAACTCCATATAGTCCTACTTATGAAGACTATGATTGTATAGGGGTTGTAATGAGAAGTTTTTGGAAACAAAGTAAATGTTTATAGAAGATAGAAATGTCAGGAAGGAGATTTAGGAAGCTTTGGATAAAATTAAACATCTAGAAGAACTAGTGTAGAGTTATGAAAAGAGAGACAAAGAAATGGAAGAAAAATTACAGACATATGGCCATGGTGCAAAGCTAGATCTATTGGCACAATTAGCCATTACCAAAATAGGGGATTGAGAACTTGCAGTAGAAAATCAGAAACCTCCTCCCATAAAAACTCTAATTCACCACGCAAATTTGTCTCTTGGTTATCAGCTATGGAAGGTGATTGATGAGTTCTCACAAGAAAAAGAAAAGTGGAGGAAAGAAAAAGAAACTGTGATTGTAGAACATACCAAAGTTTTGGAAGGAAAAGAGAGTGAGTTAAGGAGATTCGCAGTCACAATGGAAGAAGTGGCAGATAAAGTTGTCCAAATTATAATATGTAGACCTCCAACAAGAACATATGCACTATTTTTGTGAGAATTTTTTTTGAGTTTTCAATTTGGTAGGCTAACTAGTAACCAATCAGTTGGGATGAGCATGGAATTTGAGTTTCTTAATGTTTTTGTTGATTCTACACCAAAAAAGAAGGATCAATTGTGTGAATACTATTTGCACAACTATGTGGTGCCAGAAGAAACAGAGTGGGATCCTTTGGTATTTTTAGGGGATCTATAGGTAAGGGCGCTAGCATCTTATTATAGGAATTAATAATTTAGGGGATAAATAATGGAAGAATATGAGGAGAGGGAGAAATCAATTTCTCTCCCAATAAGGAAAGAGTCTAAATACACTGATGCATTTATAGATGAATGGTTGAAACTCTTGGATCATAAAGTTGTAGGAAGAAAGATTATGAAACTAAGAACAAAGGATTATAAAAGAATGCAAACATTAGCTATGAGATTGGGTCAACAATGTTACAGTTATATGCAGAATAGATGGAATAGCTTGACCCTAGAGTTGCAGAGAAAAGAACCCCACTCAATATACAATTTTACTGCCATGCTTGAGAGAGTACACAGATATATGAAATTTTTTGATAACATAGGACTTTACTAGGTGCCACTCACATTCCACCCACCTATGCTACTCTATCCAGTTCCACATTAGACCAGGGAAAAAGGTGAGGAGTGTGAGAAATTTGAGATCATCAGAATGAGACAAATTGCAGCTTATAGAGGTTTCTACTTAAATCATATCAAGGGAGTTGATGTTGTCATGGAAATTAGAGAGATCACCCTACATTATAATCTATACCCCTAGTGTTTTTCTTGAGGACAGGAAAAAGTATAGTTGGGGGGAGTGATGGGTCTATTTAATGGTTTATGTTATGTTGTTTTTATGCATGCTTTTAGAAATTATCATATAATCCTTTTAGACAATATTCCTATGCTATTCTATCTTTTCATGCTTATTATACAACCTTGGACCTAAATTATAGTAATGGAAATATAGTTATAATAGAGTAGAATTGCATGATTTATATGTGAGTATGTATGAAATGTGGATGGAATTTTGTGTTTAATCATTGTAGTTAGCTTTATTTATATGTTTTATGGATTAACCTCTTGCAGCCCAAGAAGAAATTGCAGCTCGTAGCAACTAGAAGTTGTAGCCCATAGAAAAAGGAGGACTTGGATAGCCAAATAGGAGAAGTGCCAAAATAAGATGAGTGTAATAACTACTATGTGGAGGCACCTGATAGAGTTAGTCATGCAACATTATGACAGTTAATAAGGCATTGAAGAAGAAGAATTATTTTGTTGATAGGATTCTGGATAATTGTTTGTGTGTTCCACATGCAGATCTATTTTGTAGAGTTTCAATTCTATTTGAACTCTTATTTCTTTTCAATTGTAGTTTTAATAATTCAATCTTAATTGCATACTCTGATATTTAGGGAGTTGTAGTTAATGATTTCAATTACGAGTTGTGTTTAGAATAAAATCCCTCATTCTTGTATATATGTGGTGGTTGAGTCCTTAGATAGGGGTTGATTCAGTATTTTGTTATCAGTTATTTCTCAGTTTTCAGTTATCATCTACAGACATGTTGATTATTCATAAATGATTTCCTTCAATATAAACTATGAGGAAGGTTTGGTGTAATCTTTTGGAATGTGTAATGAATGAGGTTCAAGTTCATATGGATGCATAAAATATGAAGATTTAGATTTAGTTTAAGTTAAGTGAATACAATCACTTGAGAAGGCCACTCAAGGTAACTGTTCTTCACTACATTATAGTTTTTTTATTTATATTTAGTAGTTATTTATGTTAATCATTACTTTGTAAATTGCATATAAGTTAGAATAGATTATCATATTGTAATTTTCAATAATAATTGTTCATATGCATGAATATATTTGAATGACTTGTAGCACTCAAGAGGTTAGAATAAGTTTAGTTACTATTTTTGATCAATTTTGAGTTAGTTTCAGTAAGTCTTTGTTGGCAGCAGTTCAACAACAGGTTATGTTGTAGGCACCCGTAGCCATTGGAGATTACTTCTTTCACTATTATATATTTTTGTGATTTTCCAACAAGTAGAATACCTTTAATAGGATAACCTAGGTAACCTCAAGTGTCTGAAGGCACATATAGTGTAGCACCATCACAAGTTTACAAACCTTGGTTGACAATTTAATGTAGTTTTTACAATGTTGAGTGGATTATTTAGCTAGTCATACCTCTAAATTGTGTGGTTTCTACCAAGTTTACAATATACTAGTTTAGACTCTATATTCCCCTAGCCTCGAGAAGTTATTTTGAGCATTTTCCCCTTTTTATTTTGTCAAAATTCATCTTTTATTGCGAGTTGTGAAATCCAATTGTTGGGAGTTAGAATTTGTTTTACACTTGCAAGAGCGCTAAATTTTAGCACCCTGCAAGTCAAGTTGCAAAATTAAAAAAGGATGCATGATTGTTGTTTATAAGAAACCTTGCAAGTTAATCACCAAATTTCAAATCGCATCATCATAATTTCCCACTCCTGCAATCTCAACCTCACGTGAATGACATTAATGTTGTTTTAATGACATTTTAAATTGGTTTTGAAAATAGTTTAACTTAATCCTTTCTTCATTTCATTTGATGATTCTCCTCCTTCCTTCATTGTGATTCCGTTAGAAGCTCACAAGTATTTTTTCACGTGGATTCAAGCAGATTGGTCAGATTTCAAGTTAGGGTTTTCACCATTTTCATTCTCCCTTTCTGGGTATGTCATTTTCCTTCCTTTCTTTTGTGCGTTTTTTGTTTTAGTTTCAAATAGTTAGGTTTTCATTTAAATAATTTTTATTGTATTCATCTAGCTATTTTCTTGTGTTATTGATTCATTTAGGGTTCATTTGTATTCATGTCTTTGGTTTTCTATTATGAGTTTTCATGGTCTTTGTGTCCATCAAACCCTAGTTTCAAACTATGGTTAGGGATTCCATTGTTGAAACTGCAATTGTTTTTCTTGAGATATAAAAGTATGTAATGCCAAATTTTATGTTTGAATAGGGTTAAAAAACCATGATTATTTTGTGTATCATGGTTATTGAAACCTATGTTACATAGAAGGTTTTTCCTTTAAAAATATTTGTTCAAACGTTCAAGAAACCTGACTATTATACAAAGCATTCACATGTTGAGTCGAGGTATTTTGGCCCCAACATATACTCTCCCACCTTGATGTTGTATCGCTATTTTACCCTCCCTAAACAATGTTCCCATGCTTTACACCAATCGTCATATGTCCTACCATTGTTTTTCCCCACTAATACAAGTTAAACCTAAAGCCCAATCCCTAACTTGTGATCTACCAATCATTTTGCAAGGTTGGGGTTATTCCCCGACCCTGCAATTGACTTTATAAAATCACATGTTCCATGCATCTTCGGGGTTTTTCATTGATGATTCATTTAATTCCACTTAAGAAAATCTTGCATAATCATCAAAAAAAAACCCACATGGTTAAAGCTATTGTAAATACTTTTAGTTTAGCATAGTTTACTTTTGTCCCAATAAGCAGTAAGAAGGAAGCCTTCCCCTTCAGAGAGGAGAGAACATTCTCATCATAACTATGGTTGAAACTCCTATTTTGTAATTTGTAAAGGAATTACAAAATATTCACCCAATACTTTTTTGGTGACTCTACTAAGGATACGAGCACACAACCAAAGCCTCATGCTTTTGGTTGAAGTAGACAAGTATTTTGATGTCTTGTTGTAGTTTGTTAGTATATTTTAGTTTCTGAGCTTTGTTTTGTTCAGGGAATACGCTCTAGCATATAGAAGATATACTCACAGTCAAAGGGTACAAGGTTAAGTTGATCCAATTTTCGATTTGTTATAATTTCATAATATTATTCCTTCTCCTCTGCAAGAAATTTCACCATTATAGTGTAGAGGAAGTTATCCACCTCGAAGAATTAGATCATCGCTTCCAAGTGAATCTTCTAATTTTCTAAGGGCTTTATCTATCACACTAGTTCAAGCAATTATTGTTCAAGGCGCTATGGTAGCTCAACCACCTATTGTTCCTTGGGGTAATGCTTGTTGGCCCTTTAAATTTGGCATCCCCTTTGCATGAACTTCCACATGTTTCATGCAAGAACATCCCCAAATTCTATGGTGATGGTAAGAAACATCCTAATGAACATATTGTTGCTTTCTATATTGTATGTGATGTTCTTGGTTTTGAGCACGAGGATGTTTCTGTAAGGTTATTCATTGAGACCTTACAAGGAGTAACAGCGGAATGGTTTTATACTCTTTCTCCTGGTACTATTATCAATTGGGCTACTCTTCATACCAAATTTGAAGAAAATTTCAAGCCTACAGAAGATGCACATGACTTATTGGCACAACTTACAACTATGAGAAAAGAAGCACACAAACCCATGCATGATTTTGTGGCCAAATCCAATAAGTTGGTAACAAGGATTCCAACTGAGGCCAAGCCAACGTCTCATAATCTCAAATGCTTATTCATTAACACGCAACTACCAGAGGTAATTTTCTTGTTGTGGAGGGTAGTTCCAACTAATATTGAAGTAGCACATCAGTTGATTACTAGCTTCGAAGATGATTTGATTCTTATCGATAAAATAAGAAAAAGAAACAAATAGAAATAAAGGACAAGTTCCTTCATCTTCATCTACCAACACAAGCACCGATCCTATGGTGCATAAACTAGAAAATTAATTGCTAGCATTGAAGAAATAGGCTTCTCAAGGTCCATCTAATCCTCCATACAAATATGTTCCAAGGATAACCTTTCCAAATTCTTCCAACTATTCCAGTAATGCTGCCAAAAACCAGAATAGACTACTTGCACCGCAAGGAAGACTTGCTCTTGAGGCTCCTCCCACCAATGCATCCATAGGGTGTTATGAAGCTAAGAAAGATGATTATGTGCAACCAGAGTATCCTACTAAAGAAAATTCCAATCTATTCCAGGAGGAGGAAGCGGATCTGGCTAGCGACTCTAATATTGGATTTTTGCAGTATAAAGAAGAATTTGATGAAGAGGATCTTATGACTAATGTTTATGTTGTGTTCACATGTTCACAACAAAATCAACTTGATCCACCTCAAGTTGATGCAAAAAAAGCAAAGGATATTTCATGACCACCAGTGACTATTGCCAAAAGGGGAACTCCTTTGCTAGTGCAACCCAAAGATACAATAGCAAATAATCAAGTACCACTCGACCTCCTATATCTTCTTCATTACCTAAAGCCAATTCCCCAGTTCCAAAGACCAGTGTTCCATTTTCAAAACCTACCAATGAAATTTCCTCATCCTCTTTGCAAATTTATTTTCAAGCCTTTGATATAATTGACCATGCAAAGAATACTAATATTTAGATGTCTGAGGCCAAATATTTAAAAGCTAATCCCAACCAATTTGGTAGACTTGCTAAGTTTATCAAAGACAAGGGAACCTTTCCAAGCCATGATTACTCTCATGATATCCTAACTTCTTCCAAGCCTACACATTCATAGAGAAACTTGGTTTATATTCCATCATCCATTCCTGGAAGAATAGACCCATTTTATATCTCTTTGTTAGTAAATGGTTATAAGCTAAGCAATTGTGTAATTGAATCTAGTGCTTCTAACAATTCCATGCCCGCCAAGGTGGCTACCACTTTGGGTCTTAATCTTAAAAATACTTCTGGTTTTTTTCTTTTCGATGGAGAATAAACAAGTTCCTTTGATTGGGAAAATCAAGGATACGCAATTCACCTTCGTTGCATTCCTAGATAAGAAAATCAAGATGGCTATATTGGTGGCCAACATTCCTACATCTTATGGAATATTGCTAGGTCATAACTTATACAAAGATGTAGCAGGTGAGTTGAATGCGGATATTTTTAAAGCTCAAATACCCGTCAAGGGTGTTATGCAAAAGCTACTTCCTGAAAGGGAATATAATTTTTTTGTGACCAACTCAGATGATCCAAGATCTCAAATCCCATTTGAGTATTCAAGTATGGGAACATACTTTTTGTAGATGGATGAAGATATTGAATCTTTAAGTAGAAAGACTAGTAATGAGTCAGAAATTGGTGGCTCATTCATTTCTAAGAAAGAATCACCTTCTTTAGAAGAATTGTCTTTAGACTATTTGTCTTTTACAGATGGTGAAACTACATCTGATCAAGAAGTTTTAGATTTTGAGACTGCCAGACTTAGAGATCCAAATGATCTTTGGACAATTGAGTTTGACAACAGTTGTTCTTCATCAAGGTTAGGAGAGAGAATTGATTTTATTTCCCCACAATGGAAATTATTTCCTTTTTATTTTAAGCTATAGTTCGACAAAACTAACAATAGTGTAGAGTACGAAGCATTATTTTTAGGTATGCAAGCTACACGTAGAAAAGAGATAAGAAATTTACATGCTCAAGGTGATGTTGAATTAGTCATTTTCCAAGTAAGAAACTTGTATCAAACCAAGAATGAGTGACTAAGGCATTATCATTACTTAGCTTGGGATGGTATAGAAGAGTTTGAATCTTGTAAAATTTATATAGTCCCAAGAGAGTACAATGATAGAGCTGATTCATTGGCAGTATCAGCTACGCTCTTGATTCCACATAAGGATTTACATGGTTCTACCTACACTATTGAGTTAGTGTTTTGGCCCAGTGTTCCAAAAAATTCAGATAACTGGAAATCTTCAACGATGATCATCAGATCGTAGCATTTCTTGAGAAGGCCAAAAATTTCAATTAGTTTTACTTTGAAGGTAGTGATTCTCCATCTTGAGAGTCAATTTCAGAGGTTGATCCCAATACCGGAAAAGAAGTATTGCAGCTCAAAGGGAACAAGAATCCCAAAGGGTTAGTTTCTCTTGAAATACTTTTTGACAAACATGATCGTTATGTCAAAAATCAACAGTAGTCTGGCTTTGATTCATCAAATGAAGTTGATAAAATCAACTTGGGAACTAAAGAAAATCCTAAGATGGTGAATATCGATAAGTTTAGTACGCTAGAAGAGAAAGATAAGTTTGCTAAATTATTATGGTAGTACATTGATGTACTTTCCTACTCATATGAAGATTTGAAGTCTTTCCACCCAAAGGAAGTACAACACAAAATTCTATTGAAGGCAGGATCTTTACCTCATAAACAAAAGCAGAGGTAGTACAATCACAAGATTTTTGGTACCATTATTTCAGAAATCCAAAAGATGCTCAATGCAAGGATCATATTTCCTATTCACCATTCAACATGGATAGTGAATATTGTTCTAGTTTTTAAGAAGAATGGGTAAATTTTCATATGTGTGGATTTTAAAAATTTGAATCAGTCATCATTGAAGGACAATTACCCTTGTCTATAATGGATCAAGTCTTGTAAACGGTAACTAGATCCACGATGTCATCCATGTTGGATGGATTTTTGGGTACAATTAGGTGGAGGTCGGTGAGTAATATTAGCATAAGACCACCTTCACCATGCCATGGGGTACTTTTGCTTACCACATAATGTTGTTTGGTCTCATCAATGTTGATACCACATTTCAATGATCAATGGACTTAGCTTTCTGTGATGTCATGGGAGTTTATTTTTGTTTATCTTGATGACTTGAAAATCTTCTCCAAGAAAATTCAAGAACATTTTTATCACTTACAACAAGTCTCAGAGAGGTGCCAACAACATGGAATTTCCTTAAACCCCAAGAAGTCAATTTTTGGGGTTATAAAAGGAAAAATTATTGGTCATATCATGTCCATAGAGGGTATAAAGATTGATCCTGAATGGGTTAAAGTAATTCAAGCTCTTATTTTTCCTATGACTAAGAAATTAGTTCATTCTTTCTTCAAAAATGTGAATTTTCTGTGAAGGTTTGTTCCTAATGTCGTAGAAAAGACACGTCATATCATGGATATGATGAAGGAAAATACCACGTTTCATTGGTCTATAGAAGGTAAAGTTGTGTTCAATAATATCAAAGAATATATTGCACATGCACCAAAGTTAGTCTACCCATATTACACTAAAGAGTTTATTATGTATAATTATGCTTTTGAGCATACGCTTTCAACAATTTTGGTGCAGCAAAATAGTGAGGGGTTTGAGTCCCCTATTGCATTCATGAGTTATCCATTGAAGGCTCATGAGTTGAAGTACTCCCAAATGGAAAAATATGAATTCATTGTGGTTAAGGCAGTGAAGCATTTTTAGTTCTACATACTTAAGTCCCATGTCATTGCACTAGTTTCGGATTCTACAATCAAGTCAATCTTGTCATTAAAGAAATTTGGTACAAAACGAGGCAACTAGATTGCCAAAATTCAAGAGTATAACATGGAGATAAATCCCATCAAATTGGTGTGTGGGAAAGGTTTGTGCCAGCTCATTGCTGACAACACACCTGATGAAGTTCCCAATTATGAAGAGGTAAGCACCAAAGATATTCCTACTATTCTATTCGTTAGTACAACTGACAATTGGTATTCTAATATTTCTTATTTTCTAACATATGGAGAATGTATAGAGCATCTAACATATAAGGATAAAAGGATAGTAAAGATCAAAGCTACAAATTTTGTCCTATAAGACAATGGTTTGTACAAGAGGGTTCTTGACGGTACTTTTCAACACTACATTGACAAGGCTCAACAAAGCAAGTTGTTGGAATTTTTCCATAACTTAGCATGCGGTGGAAATATTTTTGCATCGATGATAGCTCACAAAAAATTTCAAGCTAAGTATTATTGGCCTATATTGTTTTAGGACGCGTATAATTGGGTACGTAAATGTGAACTTTGTCAATAGTTTGTAGGAAAGTCTAAGTTGGTTGACCTTCCTCTCAAGTCATTCATCATTGAGGAGCCCTTTCAGCAATGGGGTATTGACTTCATTGGTGTTGTCAATCCACCTTCAAGTGCATGACATGTTTATGTTCTCACAACCACCAATTACTTCACCAAGTGGGAAAAGGTTTTCTTAGTGAAGCATGCTACTTTAGAGGTTGTGTGCAGGTTCCTGAAAGAAAATATCATTTCCCAGTTCGATGTTCCAAACAAAATTATAGAAGATAATGTTACTGCATTCTCGTCAAGTGGGATCACAAAGTTCTATTTTGAGCATGGAAACATGTTGCATTCATCAAATTATTACCCTCAAGGTAATGATCAGGTGGAATCTAGCAATAAGAACTTGGTCACTATTATTTGAAAGTTAGTTGATAAGAACCAAAGATCATGGTATAACGAATTGTATGATGCTTTGTGGGCTGATAGAATTACCCCCAAATTGGTAATAGGTATGTCACCATTCCAACTCTTGTATAGGTTGAATCTAAAGATTCTAATCACTTTGGAATTTCTCACACTAAATTTGGCTAAGGCCATAGAAGATGAGACATTTGATAGTTCTATCGACAAGTGTATCATGTACCTCATTGAATTTGAGAACTGTGTTCAAGTGGTGAACCATATTGTTGAACACCAAGGTCAAGTTAAGAAGCTTTTAGAAAAGAAAGAAAATTCTTGAGATTTCCAAGTTGGAGATCTAGTTCTCTTGTGGGACAAGAGAAGAGAGCCCAAAGGTATGCATGAAAATTTTGACTCACTCTGGAGAGGTCCTTTCAAGATTCACCAGCTTTGTGGTGAAAATAGTTTCTTACTCGCATACCAAGAAGGCACTCTATTTTCGCTACCACATAGTGGACAATATCTAAAGCACTTCACTTAATGAGCCAACAAATGAATATTGTAAATACTTGTATAATTTTTGCGTCATTTTAGTTTTTAGTCTTTTTGTGTCTTTTTGTTTTTTTGCCTGACTCTCTGCCCAATGGATGGATAAAGGCACTTAGAGATTGGAATTATTCTCCCTTTGATCATTTCAAAGGATGATTGAAGGAAGCTCCCCAACTAGAGCCAACTATTATCCTCAAATTCAGCTAATCTCAATTCGTGGGATAACCCCTATGAAACTTATCCATTTTGTAGCTCATAAACTCTAAGCACACAAAATGAGGAAAACTTCATCAATCCACGTGTGTGGTCCCCTAGCCTCGGGAAGTTATTTTGAGGGTTTGTCCTTTTAATTTCATCAAAATTCATCTTTTGGTGTAAGTTGTGAAATCCACTTGTTAGGAGTTAGAATTTTTTTTACACTTGCAGGAGTGCTAAATTTCAGCACCCCTGCAAGTCAGGTTGCAAAATTAAAAAAGGATGCATGATCTCTATTTTCAATGACCTTGCAAGTTACTCACCAAATTTCAAATTGTATCGACATCATAATTTCCAACTCCTAGAATCTCGGCCTCACATGAGTGTCATTAATGTTGTTTTACTGACATTTTAAATTAGTTTTAAAATCGGTTTAACTTTCTCTTTTCTTCATTTCATTTGAAGATTCTCCTCCTGATTTCACTATGAGTCTATTAGAAGGTCCTGCAAGTTTATTTTCTTGTGGATTCAAGTGGATTGGTTAGATTTCAAGTTAGGGTTTTCATCATTTTCGTTTTCTCTTTCCAAGTATGTCATTTTCCTTCCTTTCTTTTTGTTCTTTCCATTTTAGTTTCAAATGGTTAGGTTTTCGTTTAAATGCATTTTAATGTATTCATCTAGTTGTTTTCTTATGTTATTGATTCATTTAGGGTTCATTTGTATTCGTGTCTCTATTTTTTTGTTATGTGTTTCCATGGTTTGTGTTTCCATCGAACCCTAGTTTCAAACTATTGTTAGGGGTTCCATTGTTGAAACTATGATTATTTTTCTTGAGATATGAAAGTATGTAATGTTGAATTTTATGTTTGAATAGGGTTAAAACACCATGATTCTTTTGTGTATCGTGGGTATGGAAACCCATATTACACAAGGTTTTTCCTTTAAAAAAATATGTGCAAATGTTCAAGAAACCCTACTATTCTGCAAAGCATTCACATGTTGAGTCGAGGTTTTTTTCCACCCCAACATATGCTCTCCCACCTTGATGCTGTGTCACTATTTTTCCCCACCTAAAAAATTTTCCCATGCTTTACACCAATCGTCATATTCCCTATCATTGTTTTTCCCCACTAATATTGGTTAAACATAAAGCCCAATCCCTAACTTGTGATCTATTAATCATTTTGTGAGGTCAGGGTTCTTCCCCGACCCTACAATTGACTTTAAAAAATTACATATTTCACACATTATTAAGTTTTTTCACCAATGATATATTTAAGTCCACTTAAGAACATCTTGTATGGTCATCAAAAACCCCCTACATGGTTAATGTTGGTGTAGGTTTTTAATTTTCCTTAGGTTAGGGAATATTTATTTTTCCTACACACATTATTAAGCTTGCTTAGGTTATATTAGAATGGTTAGGATGAGGAAATGTGGCATAAATCCATCACTCACATGTGTCACTCACACCCACCTTTAGGCAGTTGAGTCTCACACCCTCTTTTGGATTTATTAGCCACTTCCCATAACCATTTGTTTGTCTTTACCTGAGTAGGCATAACCATGTAATTTGGAATTTACCAAGTAGGTAAAACCTCCCACCTATTATGGGGAATGGGAGTTATTACTCCTCTTGGAATTATCTTCCATTATTTTTCTATATAAACAACACTCACCCCTCCCCTTGGAAAGCATGATGGAGTGCTAGTTCAGTGCTATGGGAGTGTTGAGTTTATCCATCTCTTTTCTTGCTTTCCTTCAATCATTTTGATCTTGGGTGGTTACACAACCAAATCTAACATGGTATTAGAGTTGGTTGTGAGTTGTGGGTTAGTAGATATCTCAACCCATTCTTGAAAGAAAAGTATGATCTTCTCTTGCATCCGACAATGACTTGGAGAATTAGAAACGCTTGATAGAGATCTCGGTTTTGAGGGGGGTTTCCTTTCTATTGCATCTTTTTTCAGGTATTTCAGAGCTTCCTAGAGACATTCTAAACTCACCATTGAGTTCAGAGCAGCCAAAAAAGTCAGAATTAACTTTTGTTTCGTATGAATCGAACATCGGGTGTGAGATCTGTGAAGGGTTGAAGTATAGGTTTTTAGTGAGGTTCTAGAAGGTAGCCATTAAATCAGAGCATTTTTTGCCCAAACAGACCTCACCATTGCATTCATAAGGCATCAAAACCTAAGGATCGACTATCAATTCATCGATTTTGAAGAAAGTCAAATTTGAAGCAAATTTTTTTGAATCCCGAACTGTATGACCCCTTCCACGTAGATGGTACGGAAAAATATTTTTCAATTAAAAAATTTCCTGCGTCAAAAAAATATTATTTCAAAAAATTTCACAGGTTTTATTTATTTAACAAAATCAAAGTGCATTTCATATTGTAAAAGTCTTTTAATAAATAAAAAAAGAAAAAAAAATTGAGAGGGTACCTGCGCAGTACACGAGGTACCTACAAATTGTTGTACGCGCCATTTAATTTTTAATAAAAGTTTGTTTTAAAACTTTTATTATTAAAAATTTCAAACAAGCAACATACAAATCTGCGTCCTTGTGCCTCGGCTTCCGTACACTGCATAGTACACCCTCGGCCTTTGTGCCAAGGATTTGACAAGCTCAGCCACAATTAGCAGTTATTTTGGAATGTTGCTAAATTTAGCAGGGTTCTATTTTAATCCAGCAGTTCACCAATTATAGCACGATTCTAAACTACTTGGCTATGGACAAATTTGGTGGTTCCCCTAAATTTAGCAGCAATTCGGCCAAACTTGGTGGAGAACATTTTTGAAAATTTGACCCCCCTTTCCGTTGAGATTTTCAATTTTGCATCTAAACTTCAAAGGGCTCATTCTCGGTCATACAGAGGAGTTTTTTAGTACAATTTTGTGCTCTTCACAGTGGTGTGATTAGTTTTTGCTCAAATGATCTCAATTTTCCAGAAATTCAGTTTTCTCATCAGATATAAAGGACAGTCACCATTTTTTGAACTTCAAATGGATGTAACTTTCACATACGACCTCATATCAAGGCAATTCTTTTTTGAAAGGAAATATTTTTCTGAGCACTACACATTGGTGCTATTTTGAGTTTCTCATTTTGATATTTTTTTATACTTTCAGTATTTGAGTCCTTTTGTGGACATTGCAAAACTCTGGAAAACAACTCCAACATTGTAAACGCAATGATTTATAAAGTGCCAAATCATTTTTTGTTGGGAGGATTCTTGATTGAGTGAAAAGGGGGGGGTCTCTCTTTGTGTGTGTGTTTTTTTCATCTGTTCACTTGTGCTTTTATTTTCCTTCACACATGGATCATTCTAAGGTTCCTTTGCTAACACCTTATAATTATACAACATGGCATCAATGCATGGAATGCCTTAATGCAACTTGGGTATACTCCATATGTTGAAAAGAAGGTAGTTGAACCTACAAATGATAAGGAAAAGATAAAATAGATGCTTGAACATACAAAATCTCTTGGATGTCTTCGTTGCTTTTTTCCCTTGATCTTATGTTTCAAATTGAAGCATGTACAAATTCATATGGGAAAATTTAAAATCTTTGTATGGTACAATAGATGAAGTCAAAGGCTATCAAATTGATAATGAATTAATGAGCCTTGATCCTAAGAACTTTGGAAACATCCAATATTATATTACTAAGGTCAATGATCTAAGAGCACAATGTAAAGCATGTGGTATTGACAAAAAGGACATTCAGGTAATCTACAATGTACTAAATAAACTTGGTCTTGAATTTGGAGCTTTTGTTTCTAGCTTTCATACTCACAGACTAACTATGGGATCTGCATATACTATTCCTTCATTTGCATCTTTTTTCTGAGATGTTAATGCATGAACAAAAGCAGCTTCTTTCTATGGGTCTCATAAAGCCATACCAGACTCAAGATTTGTTGGCTGGTCAGCCTAAGGGACAGAAAGAGTTAGGACAATCTGATAAGAAACAAAAGAAATCTAAGGAAAATCCACACACAGATCAAGCACAACACAAATCCTCTTCAAGGGAGGATTCATCTAAGAACGAAAAGTCTACTTGTTCATATTGCAAGAGGACTAGACATGAAGAACATTCTTGTTATAAGAATGATATTGATGAACTGAAACATCTTCTTAAAAAGAACAACATTGATCTACCTTCTTGAATGTCTGAGTCTACTACTTCTTCTTCACATTCTAAACAATTAGGATCTAGAAAGGATAAAGGTCATGCAAGCTTTGCTTCTGAGTCGAAGAAAAATAAAGGTAAAGCTCTTTGTGCTTCTACAAGTCATGAATCAAGAAAATGGCTCCTAGATTCTGGAGCTTCTCATCATATGGCTTCTTCACAATCTGTCTTCTCTTCTTTTGAGCCTTGTGTTATGCCACCTATTCTGATGGGAAACAACACTTACATGAGTGTAATTGGGAAGGGTTCTATTGATATTGGGGATGGCACCTTCAATGATGTTTTTTGTGTACCTCACTTGACAAATAATCTTCTTTCCATCTATCAGATCACTCATGGTGGGGCAGGGAAGACTGTGGAATTCATGCATGATTTCGTTATCATCAGAGACTTGGAGAGGAGAGAGATAATTACTACTGGGGTGGTTGATCATACATCTTGTTTATATGCCTTTTCAGACTTTGTACCTTATGATGGTTATGATCCTTTGGTTCTTGAACACACTTCTAGTGTGAGGTTTGATTTTGAGAAGAATTTTGGCTATTTGAATTTTGGTATTCTCACATCAGATCCATTTATTGAGCCTTGCATTCTTTCTCCTCCACTTATTGTTTCTTTTGAAGATAATGGTGTTACTACATCCTTGGCTACTTGTGATTCAGTGCAGCAAGATACACATCATCTTCCAAATATTGCTACTTTGGATGACTACTTGACAAACATTGCAGGTTTTTTAACGGAGTCTCATATTTCAAACTTGGGAGACACTATTAGGGACATCCATCTTCTCTTTGAAGAAGTTCATTCTTCTTCAGTTGTTGTGGAGGAACCATTGGATCCTCTTGTTCATTCTCCACATGATCATTCATCATAGTTTGACATGATTGTGGATACTTTTGAGTAGCATTTGGAAGAGGCACCTTTGTCTTCAGAGGAGGTAGTTGAGTCTTTGGATCTTGTTCTAAATACATCTCTACTAGGTTCCAGATTGTCATCTTCATCAGTGTGTCCTAGAATGCCTAATTTGATGGTGGTAGCTTTTGACATCGACATGGAGACAGATGAGAAATTTTTAGAGACTTCATACATTTTGAGCCTTCTTCCCTTATATTCCTTTCAACAATGGGAAGACAGTCTTCATGAACCTTTCATTTTGTTTCTTCCTAATGGGAGGAATGTTGTTCGGTGATCATGGACCATCTTCTACATCCAGTTTTGAGCATCAACCATTGGTACAGTTGACTACTTGAGGGAAGGCTACATAGTCTTTTTTATCCTTTCTATTTTGGAGGGGACTTCTTCCTTGCATGGGATTCTTCTTGTGTTGGGAAACTTGTTTTCTTTTCTCTCTTTTGGGGAGGAGTTTTTTCCCACTGGTTCTTCTCCTTTTCTCTAGTTGTGAGAGATTAGTTTGTACGTGGGTACCTAACATGGCCTAGTAGTCGGGACCCATCTTTGTGTCTTTTCACCCACCTAAGCTACGCTTAAGCAGGGATGTTGGTGTAGGTTTTTTATTTTCCTTAGGTTAAGGAATATATATTTTTCCTACACACATTATTAAGCTTGTTTAGGTTATATTAGAATGATTAGGTTGAGTACAAGTGGCATAAATCCATCACTCACATGTGTCACTCACACCCACCTTTGGGTAGTTAATTCTCACACCCTCTTTTGGATTTATTAGCCACCTCCCATAACCATTTTTCTGTCTTTACCTAAGTAGGAATAACCATGTAATATGGCATTTACCAATTAGGTAAAAACTCCCACCTATTATGGGGAATGGGAGTTATTACTCCTCTTGGAATTATTTTCCATTATTTTTCTATATAAACAGCACTCACCCCTCCCCTTGGAAAGCATGATGAAGTGCTAGTTTAGTGCTATGGGAGTGCTGAATTTATCCATCTCTTTTCTTGCTTTTCTTCAATCATTTTGATCTTGGGTGGTTTCACAACCAAATCTAACAGTTAAAGCTAGTGTAAATACTTTTAGTTTAGCATAGTTTACTTTTGTTTCATTGCCATCTATATGAAAATCTACTACCTTGTATATTCTATATGTATAATTATGTGATTCATCTTCTCCCATTTGTATTTTCTTTGTCATCTTCTTAGCTTCATCTATCACTTCTTCTCCCAACAATCTACTTATTTATTTCATCTCCTCCCTCAACATGAGGTTCTCCTCATCTTCCTCATCAATTTATCTATCAAACAAGGGACCCTCAAACACCACTCCTTCCACTTCTTCCTCTTCTACATCAACTTGTGATGCACTATCATCTTCTTTCCACCCTTTATCTTTACAATTTTTAGAAGCAATTAATGTATGGTCCCTCTTCTCCTATTTTCATCTCTTGATTCTTCTCTTTTCTGACTTCTTTCATCTACAAATATGTCAGTTTATCTCACATTTTTATCTTCTAATGCCCCTTATACTAAGGGTTGCACCATTTCTCCATTTCACTTCTCTCATTGTCCTCTTTCAAGAGGATTTTCTCCTTCTCAAATATCTATGTTTCATGAGAGATACCCAGTTCTTCTCCCTCTTCAAGGTAGCAATCTATACTTTCTTATTTCCTTTCAAAATCATATATTTCATCTTCCACCATGCCACATTCACACAACCTATATTGACATTTTATCTTGTTCTCTTCAGCTTCCTTGCACTACTCAATCTCTAACGCCTCCAATTTAGCTTGGATTATCTTTAATTCTTCATAAATAAAATTTTAATACCTTTTTTATTGATATTTTTCCCAAAATAAAAATATTACAAGTATCTTCATGACCTTTATCATCCTCCTCGAATATATCTTCTTTCGTACTTCCAAGTGCTCACTCTCGAGTTCCTTTTGAAACATGGAACTTGCATGGTACATCCTTGGTTTATGTTTCCAAGTTCTGTACCAAATTAATAATCTAGGGTTTATTCCTAGCTACTCTCCATCAATACAAATATTTTCCTAGATACAAAAAATTAATGTTCATACCATATTTCAATAAGAAATTCTCATTTTGGGTAGAATTCTTCCCCAGTTGTGGATTTGGCACTACTATAGTGTCATGGGTTAATATTTCACCTAGCAAGGTATATAATGATGTTTTTTACTCATTTCAAGGAGGTCAATGATTATTCCTAGCACGTAGTAGGTATTGAATCATTTTAAAGGTTCCAATCATTGAAACCTAGTTACAAGAAGGCAATGAATGTTGTAGTATTTGAAGATAATATGACATAGTATATTGAAAATATAATGTCTCTATGTTGGGTGAATATTTTTTAATTCCTTTGTAAATTACAAAATAGGAGTTTTAGCCACAATTATGATGAGAATGTTCTCTCCTCTCTAAAAGGGGAGGCTCACTTATCAAAAGTCCTTATGATAAAACTGATACCAACACTACAACCATTCATACCATGAATCAACATCCTCGCATCTTTCTACCCACAAATTGGAACCAACACAAATAGAAAGATTTATGTCAAAGAAAAGAGTGACCCATTGAGGCAAAAGAATCAGAAAATCAAAATGGATAAATGAAATTCAAATGGATGCCAAAGAAAAATCAAGAAAATCATCCCTATCAAACTCCATTAGTCAAATAAATAGTGGGGAAAAATAAAAAGCGAATTTCATCCATCAAAAAATTCCATCGATGCAAAATAAGGCTTCAAGAGCAACATATAAAGTATATTAAGAAGTTGGTTATAATTCCAATCGAATCTCCATATTCACCCATCATTTCTCATCATCCCAAGTTTGGATAATTAAAGATTCCAAACTATCGACCAATCCATCTACACCTCATATTCCTCATCGCAGTCCACCATCCACTTCGACATACATGATATCCAAATCTTGCATTGACCATGTATTAGCAACAACACTTTATCATAAGGACTCTAAGGGTACTCTATCACATTGTGCACATCTAGGTAAGGTTAGTTCTGGTATCAAAAAAGAAGACAAGAGAATTCAATGGTTATATTCAAGCACCTGTAACTTGGCAAAGAAACTCCTCCAGGATGGATACCATTGGCATATCATCATAACAGTATCTACATTAGCACCACTAGATGGCTCGACATGATCATAACCTTCAAAAATTCTAGAAAATTAAAAAAATCAAGAAAATAGTCAAGAGAAAAAATATCCTCCAGTGAAACCACTTTGATGGCGCTTAGGGCAAGTACTATGATGAAAACCTAGCAAACAGGCATCATGTGTAGAATTGAGCATCTACGTGCACCATTTTAGGGTGAAAGCATCTCATCCCCTCCATAATAAATATAACATCCCATCTATTTTATCCATAATAAATCCACAATCCATCCATCCAATCCATTTTCATAGAGATCCAAATTATCTTGATCTTGATAAAGATTTGGGGTACACTTCAAACTTTCTTATGAAAACATATTGACATGGGTCATTATCATTGATTGTATCATATCCTATGCAATAGCATATCTTGAGAAATCAAGCATTATCCAATTGAGCATCCTCTACCTGAACATGTTATCATATCACAAGATAATCCTTGGTATCCTTCACATGCTTATCCATCATCATGATCCAGGCATCCAATCATGGCATTCCATACATTGCTAGACACTAGGGGAAGGTACTTGCATCTTGCTTTCAAATAACTCTTTATCCATGTCCTATACCTCATAACATGACATCAACATTGTTTTAGAAAATCCAAAAAAATCTATAATATTTATAAAATCCAAAACATCCAAATAAATTTAAAACTCCATAAACATGTCTAAAACATCAAAATCAAAACATTATTATCCATCATGTGCTAATATCCTAGTCCAATAATCGAACTATGATTCCTTTGTGTAGTTACATAGGCAAGACCATCTTTGATAAGCCCTTGAGGCATAGGTTTGTACCGTAGGTCATGTTCTCTAGGTCCAACATCTGAAAAACTCCAAAATAGTGAAAAACTAAAAATTAAAACATTTGGAAAACATCACACATAAAACCCAAAATAGCCTCATAACATTCAAATAACCTCAAAACACCAAAACACATTTCAAAATTTCAAAAATATTGAAATATTCCAAATACAAAATCACCTATCTCATCTCACTTTCACTCACAATAAACTCTCAAGCATAATAAATTGATTGTCTCATCCACCTTTGATGAAACAAACAACAACAAGTATAACACTTATCAAAAAACCAAACTTCAATGCAAAATAAAAATCTTGATCATTATCAAACATCAATTTGTTCATCCATAACCTAGTATGCACACATCATCATATTTTCACGTAGGAAACACCTTACCACCTAACGCCTAATATTTAATTAAATAATTTCTAAGCTTAATTAAAATTGGCTAGCATTAGTCATCCATTTAGTAATTAATTGTCTATTAATTATTATTTATCAATTATCCATTTAATTTTCTATATTATTAATAAATTATCCACACATTATCTATTAATATATTAATTTCCACCTCATGTGCATAAATAATCCAATTAATTAATGATTAAATTAATTAAATTTCACCTCACCTACTTGACTCCTTAGTCTAATAAGTTCACTCAGAGTCACTCCCAGTCCCACTCATCAATCAAATCCACTTCACTCACCCATGCAATCAATCAACACATTCATGCAACAATCAACCCTCCTTGATTCTGTCATGCACTTAGCTAACTCCTACATGCAAGAAGTTAACTAATCAATCAGATATGTTAATTCCCCAATCACATTGAGTTGAGAAATATTAATTATTTTAATTAAAAACTAAAATAATGTGCAACTCACCTATGCATGCCACATCTCCTAATTAGTCCCCCCAAATCAAGGATCATATATGAGGTTCTAAATTCAATCCTATTCATTCATAAAAGCCCTTGCAAATCTATTATAAATTAATCATCAATCATCAAACCAATCCCTAATCAATCAATAAAATAAACAAGCATTCATTTATTATTCAATTCATATCAATCTTACATCCAAGGAATGCTAATGCTATGTTGGCGAATTGAGCAATCCACATATGAAATCATTGAATCATATCCAATATCAATGGAGTAACATGAGGCTTTATGGTGGTAATGTTATTTATTGTTTCATTTGATTTATTATTCCCATGCTCTATTGTAAGTGATTGTTGAATGTGAAATAGATATCTTCATAAAAATTGTCTTTATTTTAAAATTTCACATTTTATCATCTATAGTCTATATTGCTACAACAAACAACAAGGTCATACTCCTCACTCTCAAGCTATAAGTCATTATTAGTTTCTTTATTGAAACCACTCTCATTTATTGATCCAACTTAAGGTAGGTGCACATATTCTCATTTTCATTTGTACTATTGTCACATAGTGCATGTTCAACTTCTTCTACCCACTTGTAAACATAATCATCACTTGATATTATGTTTCTAATTGATGTCACCTACATATAGTCACTATCATCAATAAAAAAAATTATTTTGATTATATTAGAAAATTAGGTTTTGAAGGGACCCGAAACCCTTTACAATACTTTAGACCAAAATGTTGCTATAAAAAAAACACATTAAAGCTTAATCAGCAACCAACAATAAACCAACAACTAAAAAACAATGACCTGGAGCAATAGAACAACAGAAACAGAAAAAAAAAAAAAAATAGAAACATCAAATATATTTCATATTTTTCAAGGTGTTAGCCACCTCGATCTCCTGGTTGTAGTCCAAGTTCACCATGTCCATAATCTCTTTCTTCTCTTCCTCGAAGGACTTCCTAAGGTTCCCCCTTCTCCGAGTGCATGAGCCTATAGCCTCACCTTTCATAGTCTTCTTCCCCTTACCTTTAGAGGTTTGTTCATTCTCCAACATATTCGTAAAATACATCTGATCCTCCCTAAGTTCACAAATCTTACCAAATAGAACCTTCAAGGACTCCACACTATTTTTAACCAATCTATGGCTTACCTATAGTAACTTCATGATATCCTTATTTTCTTCCTTTATCCTTCCCTCCATTTCACCAAGGCCGCTCTCACATTGGGCTTTAAAATTAGAGAAGGAGCATTCCAAATCAACTAGCCTCTCAATGAGAAGATTCGAAGAAGAGCCCTTCTGTTGATTTGTCAAGTTCTCCTTCAAGCCCCTAATCTTGATATTGACCTTATTAAACTCCTACAAATCCCACTTAGCAAGCTTAAAGGTGCATGTTGAACCTGACCAAGCCATATCCAGCAGTTCAAACATGGAGTTATATCATCATTCAAATAAGAAAAATCCTCAGAAAGAGGATTAACCTTCAAAGGTTCTGGCTTCCCAAGGTTAGGATTAATACCAACATCCTCACTCATATATTTTTCAATTGAATCCTCCACACTATGAGGAAACTCATCACCCTCCCCATGAGGAGAAGGTTGTTGCGTACGGGATTCATCAATGAAAACATTAGTGGCCACTACATCCTTTACCTATTCTTGTTCTGGAGTAACCTTCTTGCCCTTCCTACCACCTTTTGAACCCTAAATTTTTAAATTATCAATCCTTATGGATTCCCTACATGGATTCTCCTTCACCACATCAACCCTAGCCTCCACAGATTGGTCCTTCTCCTTGCTACCCAACGTACCTGATCCCACTTCATGTTTCTTAGCATTCTCCTTAGACTATCATCGATGAGAGCCACCAAAGCTAATATTAGTATCTTCCCCATTCGACATGGACCCATGAGATTCTAGATTCTACATTACTAACTTTTTGGCAAGGCCCTTCTTCCTTAAATTCCCCTTCTTTCTCTTTTTGGAGGAAGTTGTCACGAGGGATAAGGACCGCCAACAGTGTTTTCCTCCTCCACAATCTATTTAGTGTTTCCATCAGCGCTTGTCTCCAAGCCAGTCAAAAAGGAATCCTCAGTCATGGCCTTCTCCTTTCCCTTGATAGATTTAGCTAGTGTATGGGCCCTCACATACTCCATCATGAGCAAAATGAGGCCCTCATATAAAACAAGGGCCCTACAATTCTTCAAATGTGCATAAACCGAAGCTTCCAAAGATGACAAGAGAAAAAATGGGAAAGAAACATGTAACCCATGTCTAAAATGATTAAGCAGGTTAAAATGGTGCCCTAGAATAGCAGTGAAATAGCCTTCAAGAGTCACGTACTGCATTATAACCTTGACCACTTCAGCCCAGATATGCTTTAGAGAAGTTTGTTCATACCCCCAAGCAGACATCTTAATCAGCTTTTCTCATTCATTGTCCTTAAAGAATTGGTCCATTGCATCATCATTTCTCTTCCTTTCCTTGAAACACTTGCGGCCATATGTCGATAGCCCAATGATAAAGGAAATAAAATCTTCATTAATAACTATAATGTTGTTGAATTGAACCTAAGGGCAATTCCACATTTTTGCACTTTTGCCTAGCATTTATGACACCTTAGAGCATTAATGACAAAAATCCCATGAGTCAAAATTTCATGATTTTGACTCCATGCAAACTTGTGGCAAAGAGATAGAAGCCTAACAACACATTTCTTGAAAATCTAGGCTTTGGACGCCTGCACGACGTGTGGACTTCTATGTGGCACACTAGCATCCTAGAAGTTTTCTGAGTTTTAAATAAGGAATCTAGAATCTTGACTCTCTCGACACGAGTCCTAGCAGACAGATTTCAGACGTAAGGGCTCTTTTCCACCCTTGCATGCATCAAAAACCCTTTATTTTCTCTCATTTAGGGTTGGAAGTCATTCATTCAAGCTCTCTTAACATTTGCTCAACCTTGGAGTTCTCATCATCTTTGATAGCAACACTCTCACAAGAAAATCTATGCCAGACTGAGGTCCTTCTAGCAGCAA